>CAJGYO010000018.1:86394127-86932699 GCA_904845875.1 Miscanthus lutarioriparius
GGCGTCGCGCTCGTCCTCCCATCAGACACCTCGGATGTAGCGGAAGGCCTCGTCTGGCAACGGTGGGGCGGTCGCAGACACGCGCCTGCCACAGGCTAGCTTCCGCCCCGTGCTCGCCGCGTACAGGTCCATGAACCTCCTTGGCCACGTAGTAGAACGCATGCTGCGCCAGCGACTGGTTGTTGTGGTGCGTCCGAAGCGGGCGAAGTCGCTGAACCACTCGCACGACGACAGCGGCGACCGACCGATCTTCTCCTCGAACAGGTCGTACTTGTTCCTTTTTCACCAGCACGAACGGCGTGTCACGGGAAGCACGGGCTGTCTGTATGTAGCAAGTAAACGTATATATATATATATATATGGTTCAGTAACCTAATTTGATACTACTATACTGGAATCGAGGCTCAACTAATAATTCCAAGAAAAGGTTCTTTGTACCTGATTGTAGCTTCAAACAAGTCCCTGCTTTGAATCATCTTATTCATGAGTGTCCTACTACTGCCGCTCGCTGGTGCTCCAAGCTCGTCATAATCGCTGAGCACTTACAGAGAAGATCACCATGCTAACATCCTCAAACATTTCCACCCACTTGCAGCCTCGTTCATGCCCTTGGGCGCCACTCTAATCAGCTGGTATCTGAGAGAAGATAGTAGCAGATGAGACAACCAAGATTTTTGGAACTTGTTCTAAAGGGGAAAAAGAATTTGACAGATGAAGAGATGAAAAAAAATGCAACCTGCATACTATGCTATTGAATTAAGAAAATGGTAGCAAGAGATATGATTCCACAATACCAACACATCAAAATTGCCTATAAGATACAGAGAACTAAGCCCAGTATCAATGTGCTTGAAACATGAGGATGAAGATAGACTTTACTTGTTTACTGGTTGAGAGTATGCATCGTGATTGTCACCGAAGGGTTCTGACATAGGGCTCCGGTCATCCAAAGTGAAATCAATGAAGGCCAATCCATTCCCTTGTGTTACTCCTTCAGCGATATTACATCTTTGTCTGACGGTTCAGTATTCATTACTTGATACTTCAATAGCCTGCATGGATTTGCCATACGATGGACAAGTCAATTTAGGTAATCAAATACCATAACAGTGGAGGAAAAAAAACGTAGCAGCACATCCAGTTAGCATGGGGCCAAAGATCATTGTTTGCAAATGAGAGAAGGCCACCAAATCTGGAAACATAAAGTTTCTTATATAAATGAGCAGACCATCAATTCCATTTCCTAAAATTCAAAGGAAAGATATACCCTAGGCTAATTAGCAACAATATTACTAATGGGTAAAGGGATTCACTAATAGAGTAACAGTCATAATTTGGAGTGCTGATCTAGCAGAATCCATGAAATGCAAGTCATCAACAGGATAAATCAAGGGCAACTCTGTACTTATTAGCAATGAAATGGGCTGCATTAATTTAAGTTACAATGTTTGATTTATACCCTGCTCAAGAAATACTCAGCAGCATCAGGGAGAAAATGCAATTCATCCTTTCTTTTATATATGTTGCTTGAATGGCAGGATCTTTCCACAACTCATCAAGCGACTGGAGCATATTCACGGGTAGCTGCAGGAAAAGAATGCATCTAGGTCTCCCGTTGCAATGATGTCCAGAAGCCAATCAGAAAACTTCTTCAGCTTTGCATTTATCGAGTAGATGCAAGAATTAGAACTTGAGATTTAATTTCATCTGCATCAAAAAGACCAACAATATACAGCATAAGCTCCTGGAAAAATTAGCAGAACAAGTATCAGCTGTCCTGGTACCTTGCTGAGGATCATCACCCTCTGAGCTTGGGTGATTTGATACAGCCAAAGTCTCTTCCTCAGGCGCTCACGGCCCTCAAGCAGAATCCCCAGGTACTTAAACATGTTGCTTTGGATCATTAATTTGATATTCTCAAGTTCCTCATCAGTAAATCTATTGCCGTATAACAACTTAGCCTGTTATGTAAACTAAATGTCATGCAAATGTATATACAAGATAAATGATAGCTTAGCCTGTTATGTAATCCAAAACTCAAATGGTGCCATTTCTCATTTAAAATCTAGATGCATATACAATTACTAAACTAGACACATAGACATATATCAGCACTATCTGACAGAAGATTTCAGTGTTTAACCACACAAATCAACACTCCGAAACAATAATAGTATTTCACACTATCAAAACAAGGGACCCCTTTTTGACAGGTAAAATCGGCTTTATAGAAAGCATATAGGAGTTTCTGAAGAAAAAGCCATTTTTTGTCGTTTTGTTGCTCAAACTTTAGTAATAAACTTTAAGCCAAGATTCAAAGTGTTGGTTTACCAAACATAAATGTATATAAGACCTAGTTTACATAAGGTTTTTATGGAGTACTGCAGAAACCGACACTCCAAAATAGTCAAAGGGGTCTCTCGTTACCAGAATTTGGGACTACTTGAACAGACAAACTTTATTAATAAATTTTCAGCTGAGTTTCATAGACAGACTGATGACAAATTTGGAGTCCGTCAAGGTTCCAAATAGCAAGCTATGAACAAGTGATGCATGCTGCTATAGTCTATAAGTGATGTCACATGGAACCTTGCTGCTACGCTGCAGAAACATATAGGGAAACTGAAGGCGTTATGGATGTAAATTTTGGTGAGACCTGCTTAAATATGGTGCTTGTTCCAGCTCCAGGTGATCCAAGAATAAAGCTTTTGTATTCTTTTGTGATCTAAGTAGTCAGGTACAGTTCTCGATGAATATGGGGCTTCATCTTTTGTCGCATCAAAGTTTGTAGGAGGCACAGGTAGTGAAACCAAAGCGCACATAAAAGCGTGTCAAAGGCTGTAAAAGAGTAGAATTAACAAGTCATGCTAAAAGTAGCGAAACAGCAATACATGTTAATTTCAAAAAAAAGGCGAACAATGTTTAGAAAAACAAAAAGGAGTGTTTGACCAAGATACATACTGACTCCCATATTTTCCCTTTGATATTGTTTTGTCCTTCTTCCTCGTAGCGGCCATCATGGTAAACCCAAAAGT
The DNA here is from genome assembly GCA_904845875.1 of Miscanthus lutarioriparius. Classification (NCBI taxonomy): domain Eukaryota; kingdom Viridiplantae; phylum Streptophyta; class Magnoliopsida; order Poales; family Poaceae; genus Miscanthus; species Miscanthus lutarioriparius. Next base: position 86,397,163 of record CAJGYO010000018.1, read on the forward strand.
GAGTATCACGGGGGCATTGGACTTTTGCAAACTGCATGAAAGACGGTGATTGTGACCGATTCGGTTAGAAGAGGGACACAGGAGAACTAGAATGTACATTTAATAGCAACTTTCAATCATCATATTCTTGGAAAACCAAGACTAAGGAAAAATTGACACCTTTAGAATTCTCAGTTCAATCTTTGTAATTTCCGTCCGTTAATGAAAACCTGGCGGTGCCGTTACTAGCATCAGGCTGAAGCTTTCCGTTAAAGTTGAGGTTAGTGCTAATAATCCTGTCTGGCTTTTCACCTTCCTGCAAATATATATCAGCAGAAATAGAGTGTTATCAGCAGAAGAAGCTGAGGTTACATGAAGCGGCATGTTCGCCATGAAACCGACAAGAATTACCTTTCCCCACAATCCTGACTCCTTATCATACCAGTATCTTCCAGGCTTGAGATTCCCAGGAGGCCGTTGGCAGCTAAGCAAATCCGCCATCTCCTCATCATGAAGAGGGAAACCATTGACCACGAGCTGCTCAGGCCGGAGCTGGTTCGCCTGGCACTCCTTCTCGACCTTGAGGATCTGCCTGACCTCCAGGGGGCTGAGCAAGCGGCGCCAGTACCCTGGAGCCCTTGCCGAGCTTGGGCGCTTGGCTTCGTCGATGGGCCGGCCAATGCAGGTGACGCACTTGCGGCCCTCGGGCATGGACCCCATGGCGCGGAGCAGGCAGTGGCCGCAGTAGCGCGCGTCGCAGACGATGCACGACTCCTTGCTCTCCCACTTGCTCTTCCCGCACCGGTGGCAGCAGGTCCTCCTCCCCTTCCTCTCGACCGCGGGCCTCGTCACCGCGACGTACTGTTGTTCGGCGGACGCCGCGTCGAAGTCCTGGCTCTCGTACCTGCTATCCTCCGGCTCCCCAAAGGTGACCACCTGAGGCCGCCTTCCCTCCGGGCGCAGCAGGCCTGGAACTCCGCGGCGGGCAGGAGCCGTCCTCGTCCTCATCGTCAGCATCGGAGCAGCCGTCCTCATCCCGCGCCGCCGCCGCCGAACCGGCAGACGGCGAGCTTCCCCTCCTCGCCCGCGCAGGCGGCGCCGCGGCACGGTGAGCAGCAGCACCACCAGGCCGTGACGCCCCCGGCGCCGGCGGGTTGGCATGGGCACGGGCACGGGCCGCAGCGGGGCCGATGACGGGCGCGACGAGCACGACGCCGCTGCCGCCGAGGCCGAGCCCCAGCGGCCCCGAGACCGGCTCGGCGGTGGGTATGGCGGGGAGACAGACGGGGTCGATCCGCGGGAGCTCGTACGAGACGTCCGGCCCGTCGTACTCCAGCGCGATGGAGTAGTCGAGGTTCGGCGGCGCCTCCGGGATGGTGGTCCCCGGCGGGAACATCCGGCGCACCAGGTCCTCCCAGTCGCCCCGACCCGCCGCTGCGCCCGCCATGTCTGCCTGGTGCAGCAGCAATCCGTCGAGCACCTTGCGCGCGTGCGGGTGGCTAGTCGTAGTAGTCCAGCATCGGCGGCGGGCGAGGGGGCTTACTTTTCCGCGGCAGATATTTTCACGACCACCAGCAGCGGCAGCAGGTGTGGAGGTAAGTGAAGAGATGGCGGGGAATTCGCGACCCCCCTGCGGCGGGCGGCGTACGGAGTGGCCTCAACGACGGCCAATCGAACCAAGGCTAGGCCGGGTCAAAGAGAAGAAAGGCAAGGCAAGACAACCCCTCCACTAGCGGCGGTCGTGGCCAGGCAAGCAACAACCGCGACCGGCGGTGCTGGTGCAGGCCCGGGTGGCCGGGTCCCCAACGACTCCCCCCGCTCGGGTCAGTCAGTCGGTCGGTCGGTCAGCAGCGAACAACAAATCTTTGAACGGGCGAGACGACGAACGCTGGGCAGCGTGCGTGGGAACTGCCGTTCTCCGCCCACTCCGCCCGGATTATCTTATCAAACCGACGCTGGACTCGCAGGAAAGGCGCTGCAACTTTCCTCTGGGGTGGTTTGTTTGACTGGGGAACGGGGATGGATGGAGCCGGAGTGGGAACGGACCGACGGACGAGGAAGGAATGGTGCGGGTGCGGGGCAGGACGCCAGGACGGGGAGAGGGAGGACCGGAGGAGGACGGAGACGAGTAGACGACGACTGCACTGGCCGCTGGCGTGTGGAGGTGGAGGGAGGGTGGTGGTGGTGGGCCCCGTCCAGCAACGGCAAAGGCGGGTTGCTTCTTGTCACTTGCGGACTTGCGGTTCGGCTCTGCCTTCTGCGAACAAAAAAAAACGTCACGACAGCGTGACAAACCAGATCGAAAAGGTTGTGGGGTTAAAACGAAACGAAAAAGGCACTAGGCCTTGTTTAGATCATCTCTAAATTCTAAGTTTTTTCTCTTTCTCACATCAATTTTTGGACGTATGCATAGAGCATTAAATGTAGGTAAAAAAATAACTAATTACATAGTTTGGTTGTAAATCACGAGATGGATCTTTTGAGCCTAGTTAGTCCATAATCGGACAAAGTTTGTCAAATACAAACGAAACGTGCTACAGTGTCTAGGTTGCAAAAATTTACAATCTAAACGAGGCCTAGATTCGCTGGTTGCCTCCACTTTTCGACTGTGCTTGTGCCTCTCATAAAATGATAAGAAGTGAGCAGTAATTTTTTATTGATGAATAAGTAAGCAGTAAAATTAAATTGTTATATTTAATACCCGTTTAAATCCACTAAGCACTGGTATTAAATAATCTAACTCGTAGTAGTATAGTTTTAGTATGTGTTTTTTCTGTCACCGGCTCACCGCGCTCTCTCCCTCGCTCGGTCCCCTCCCAAGAGCCATGAATTTGCTAACGGACGTGGCCGACACATCCTTGGTACGGTACGGTACGGGAGGTGGCACAGCAGTACGGCGCAGTAACACTGTTCCAGAGAAATGTCGGTAAGGGGGCGTTTAGATTCCAAAAATTTTTGCACAGTAATTATCACATCGAATCTTGCGGCTCATGCATGGAGTACTAAATGTAGATGAAAAAAAAACTAATTGCACAGTTGGGTGAGAAATCACGAGATGAAACTTTTGAATCTAATTAGTCCATAATTAGATACTAATTACCAAATACAAACGAAATGCTACAGTAAACCAAAATCCAAAAAATTTTGGATCTAAACGCCCCCTAAAATTAGGTCTTGTTTAGTCCAGGTTATAAAGTTTTAGGGTGTCACATCGGCTATCACATAGGGGTATCGTATGGGGTGTTCAAATGCTAATAAAAAAACAAATTACAGAATCAGTTAGTAAATCGCAAGACGAATTTATTAAGCCTAATTAATCCGTCATTAGCACATATGTACTGTAGCACTTTATTGTCAAGTCATTGACTAATTAGGCTTAAAAAATTCGTTTCGCAAAGTAGTCGCAATCTGTGCAATTAGTTATTTTTTTAATTTATATTTAATAATCCATGCATGTGTCCAAACATTCGATGGGATAGGGTATAAACTTTTGGAGAGGAACTAAACAAAGCCTTAAAGCAAACCGGCAGCAGGCGATCCATCAACAGCAACCCTCCAATTATGTTTCATCAAATTTACATATAAAAGTATTGAGATTTATGATAATGAATAAATATCATTATTAATCGTGGAATATATTTTTTACTGAAAAGATATTTGTTAACATAAATGTTGATAACATTTTCTATTATTTTAGTTAAATTCAAGACAAATTGACTTTTTTTTCTAAATCTAGCTCTGTTTGGAACGTGAGTTCTTCTCTGTGAAAAATGAATTGATCCCTCTGAAATTTCTATACGATTCCAATAAAATGTGTGCATTTCAAATGGACCTGTAACTGTGTTTTCTACGTGCGTGTTTGGTTGTGAGGGAATGAGAGATGTAATGGTTCCATCCTGACGTAACCGTCCTTGTCCTATGTTTGGTTGTCCTATGTTTGGTTGCAAAGGATGGAGCTGTCCCTATCTCATGTTTGGTTTCAGAGCATCAAAATCTAAAATAAACCATCTGACATGTAGGCCTCGATTGTCATTCTCTCGTTCTCACTGTCCCTTTTTTTTATGGATGGGGACATCCTATATATTTCCGTAACATTCCTCAAAGGAGTTGGACTCTATTCCAGTTTTATCTCATAAACAAACAATATCAAAAAGAGGATCGTTGCGTCCCATCTCCCTTCATAAAAAAACCAAACACGCAATATAGTGCATACCATCACGTATGTGCAACGACTGTACAACGGTGCCCAGAGCCAGGGGGCCTCACCGCCAGAGAATTTTTTTATTTTTAATACTTTTTTAAACTATTTTCTAAATCTGACACTGTTTATTTTTTTTTTAAACTAACACTTTTGGTCGTGCCAATTCGCATAGCGCGGCACAATCACTCTACCGCACCATGCATGGCGGCGCGGCGGGGGTGACCATGTGGCAGTCAGCCGTGACGTTGATCGCTGACATGGCGGGGCTGCCGCGCCACGGATCAAGGCGCGGCAATGCCGCGCCACGCCGCATGGCGCGACAGGGCCGGCTTAACTCCCCGGCGTAGGCTCTCTCCCTCTCTCTCTGCCTTACTTCGAAAAGACCTAGACGCCGGTCCAGGAGCCCGCGCCGCCGTCTCCCACCTCCTCTGAGGCCGCCTGTCGCCCGGCCTTCCCTTCCCGCCTCCATCCCTCTCTCCCTACCTGCCCTAAGCTTCTCTTCAGCCTCTAACAAGGTAACGATGGTTTTATTTGTTGTTTGAATAGTGGATTCAAAGATTAGGATTGCTAGCTAGGGTTTGGAGGAAAAGTATATTTGGGAACTGCGCGGGATATACCCTCGGGTCCCACAAGATGGTACATGGGCCGCACCATCCAAGGTGGCCCGGCCCATAAGATCGAGGCGTGCACGGCAAGCTTACAAGTTGTACTAGATATTGTAATAGTACCAAATAGGATACTTTACTTGTAACCCTCCTCCTCCATACTATATAAGGAGAGGCAGGGGTCCCCCTCAGAAAACATCTCCAACAGGCCTCAATCAATACAGAATAATGAGACACAGGACATAGGTATTACGCCAACACGGCGGCCGAACCTGTATAAATCTTGTGTCTTGTGCCTCTGTAACCATCTGGTTCCTGATTACGCGCACCGTCTACCGACAATCTACCATCATGGGCATACCCCTAGATGGACTGCCGACCATATTTCATCGACAGGAACTATGTGTAGGTAGGGTTTAGAGGAAAATATTAGCTCCATTTTGTCAATGTTAAGGTTAATTGGTTAGTTAGAACATTGTTTACCATGTTTAGTGTAAGGTCATTTTTTGTTCGTAAGTGTAGGTTATATTTTTTCTTAGTTTTATGCAAATGGTTCTCCTTTACATTAATTTGTGATGTTTTGATTGGTGTTGAATTACAACCGTTTTGTTAGATGCAAGACATGTATCGGGAAGAGTTTTGGCAAAAACAGGGTCGACCTAGAGAATTATACACCGACGCGTCTAGCAAAGATGCCTCAGTCCCTCCTGACCTCTATGTCCCTAAGTGTGACTATGGTTTGTCGACAGACGTGTTTCAATCGATACATCCAGACACAGCTGCGCATTGCTTCTACACATGCAGTCGTTTTAATGTAAGTATTTTGTTCCATATCTTTTTTCTTCATTTGTGTTAGTAGGTTACTAATAATTTTTTGGAATCTTGTTGTGTAGGCCCATGAGAGGTGCTTCTTCTTTCAATGGATCGATGGTCCAAACAAGTTTGACACAAGGTACCTCCTTTTCGACGATTGGTGGAGAGGGAGACATCCATGTGAGCACTTCGTAGGTGGGTTCCACCTCCCCTAACCACACGCTAATGGCGACTAAGGAGAAGCACTTAGCATGCAGTTAGGCGACTCGAGGAACCTCCTGCATGCGAATCTGAGAGATCGAGTTGTGATAAACCCTAAAAATACTTTGAAGTTTGTGTGTCCAAACAAGCATGAAGTAAGTGGAACCTATATCTAATGAAATGTTGAGCTATATATGTTCATGTACTAATGTCGCCTTTTTTAGGTGTTTTCAATGGAGAAGTGTTGTTTCAAGGAGTGGCCCTACAGTCCTAAGAATCAATGGCCGGAGCCACCAAAGGCAAAGGAAAAGAAGAAAGAAAGGTTAATTTTCAAAGCACCTCCTATCATATGCGAATGTGGTGTTAAAGCCAACTACGGCCTAGTCCCTTCGAAGCTTGGAATAGGCCATTATTGCGGCCATATGGTTGACTATGATGAGGTTGGTTAATGTTGTGGAAAACATGAAATCGTATTTTTTTTCTTTTACTAAGACTTATGATCTAATTTTTTGTTTGAACAGAGCACTAGAAAATGCAAGTGTGAATCTTATGATGGTTAAGCTAAGTTCTTGAATGAACTGAAGGAGAGGCAAGTAATTGCATGGAGAGGGATATGAACCTAACTACATTCGACCTCTTCGTTAAATAGCGGAAGAAGAACATGCGTGAGTTTGCTAAACAGCATAATATTAAGTAACCCGATCGGTATTAAGCTTGACAAATGGGGGTTGGAGAGGCGGGGGGTGTTAGAGGAGGAGAGAGCAAGGAAGGAGGCAAGGGAGGAGACAAAGAGTACAGATGTAGGTCTTGAACGACCATGTTGTTGCATCGTGTGCTAGTGAGTGATTGAAAGCCTTGTTATTGTCGTTGCCTGATTTTAAATATAATATAATCGCGTTGCTAACTGGTTGCATTTTATACATGAAGGGATTGGATGCAAGCGAGGACCATACCATAAAGGTGGCTTTGTCAAGGTTTACGGAAAGAAGTTAGATGATCACGAGCGTGAAATTTGGTCGCACCATTCAATCTCCGATTGTGTTGGGTGATGATGGGGGCGAGGATGAGGACGACCTTTGCCAAGTTGAGTGGTCTCATCTCGCTCTAGCGAAAGCGGGCTTGTAGGTGGAGGAGGTTGAGTCACGACCTGGCGGGATCGAGTGAGCTCATCGCTCAAAGCGAAGCGGGCTTGTAAATTTATTTACACCAAAATTTAGGAAGAAAAACGCGGGAACTCGAAGCTTTCAAGATTGTGCCATCAAGTAATCGATTATATAAGGATCGATATTAGCTGATTCAGATACGGGACTGGGATCGGCTCTCTTCGACTGACGTCGGCAGATAACGACAATGAGCCACGGTTGGCGTGGGGAAAGACATATCGGACTCTAAAAAAGGAAAAGATTAGACTCCAAGTTATCTTAAGTTAGGAATGTTTTCTCTTATACCAAATATTGTAATGAGTCATACTTGAGTAGGATTCATGCTTCGGTTTTGGGTATAAATATTGGACCCCGGCTATTGTAAAGAAGATCCAATCAATCAATACCAATTACTTTTTTCGGCTTTACGCCAACCCTTAGGAGTAGGAGTAGTATAGATCTCGGCGAGTTCTTCAACAAGCAGGGCTGCATCGGTCTGGCCGACCTCCGGCTTGTCTGTAAGTATCGTCTTAGCTTATACTTCTGTTCATAAGGCTATATCGGTTAAGTTCGACCTCCACTGCGAGCTCTAGCATAAGCTAGTTATCGATTCTTATCTAGTTCAAGTACGGCTGTATCGGTTAAGTTCGACCTCCACTGCTCGAATTAGATTAAGGTCAAGTTATCGGCTCTACCTAAGGGTGGCATCCTTCTAGTAGATTCATTAAGTTACCGATCTTGCTGATGTTCTTATTGTCATTAGTTTTTAGTAATATCAACCTACCCGATCAAGATCGATCTAGATCAGCCTCACATCCTTTTAATCCATCGTTTATTATGTTACATTACGACAGTTCTTACTTTAAACGACGGATTATGTTTCATCGGTTGTTACGCTTTGATCTTGGTACAGTGCATAATACTGTGATCGAGGCATGTCGATCTTGAGAAGGTTTACTAGCTAGTTGAATCTGGTTCATAGCTTGCTATTATGGATGTATCAATCCGGTCGACCCCCACTGTTACTACTTTAGATCGGAGGATGCTAGCTGGTAGATTTGCTTTCAATCAGGCATGACCTTGGTCATTTGCTATATGCCGCGCATCGGCTAAATAGCCGATCACACGTGCTTTAATGCCTACGGTGTGTCTCCATGATTACATTAAATGTGAATAGATCATTTATTTTAAAATGTTGATTTGTTGTCTTTATCAAGGCTGCCATCAATCCAGTCAAACCCCATTGTTTAAAGATACTTGAGTTAGAATGCGATGAGTTCATAGGTCTATCCATGTTAAATAGTCGATTGTTCACATGCTGTAGCCTCTTTTCTACCTGAATCGGCTATTTCAACCGATTCGTTTGTGCTTTCATACATATAGCATGTCTTTCAGAAAACCTATCAATGTATAGATGGTTTTATGAATTCTTTGGTTTTAGTTTGTTATTATCATCATAGCTCTCATCGATCCGATTGAACCTCTCCTTTGTTGATAAGTAATGATTAGATTGAGCGTTTGTAGATCCATTTGTCTTGGGACGGTCGATTTGTTCGCATATTATATCCTTTCTCGTTAGATTCATTGGCTCAATGCTTTACACTGGTAATATCCACTTAGCGATGATTTTACTTACATCTACGTGCATTGTACTTGTCATCGTAAAATCAATCGCAACCCACGAGCTTTACAGTCCTTAATAGCCAATTTCTTCGCGTATCGGCTGTTTAGTCGATTTTTCTGTCTGGGTTTGCTCGAAGCGACACACTTGGAACTGTCTGGGCAAAAACCGGTATGCTCCACGTTAAATTACTGATAAACTTTCTCTCCTTATCAATTGCAGGTAAAATTGACTGACACGCCTTTGGGAATTCATAGGATCGGCTAGCCCTGCTTTGAAGCCAAGCGGATCTCTAGTCTTGCTCCATCAAGTTGATCCTTCCGGCTTGCTATGTGCTAGGCGCATCGACACATTTTTGTGCCAACATGGGCAGAGGAGGATGAGGACGCGTTCTTCTCTCTCAGCCCAGAGGCCGCTTACTACGAGCTGACGGATAGATCCGGGGCAATGCGGTGAGCCTAGCCACATGAGCGAGGCGGAGGAGGACACATTCTTCTCTCAAATTTTGTAGAGGTCGTGAGATGAAGCGGAGGCCACTTACTACATCTGACAGGCGGTCGGGGCAATCTTTGGTGAGCCTAGCCACAACAACGAGGTTGTGGTAGAGGATTGGTACTCGGACAACGAGTTGCTTACCCGATATATTTACGGTGAGGATTTGGATTGCACCGTGTTGTAGTTCAATCGTAGAAGGTCTATAATGTTACATTTTTAAATTCCCTAAGGCATGCATGTATCGGATGTGTTGTCCCATTTGTCATGTATTTTATTCGAGTTGTGATGCCTTGTATGCATGTAATGAACATTTCGGTTAGTTGACACTTTAATTTGCCTCTAGGTGTAATGCACTTCCATGATCTGTCGGAGTATTGCTTGTTTTTAATATTTACAATTGATAATTTTGTCTATAATTTGGAATTCAAAAGCAAGAAAATACACCAATATGCATTGCTCCTAAAAAATACACCAATTTGCCTCTTGGTAGACAAAAGAATGATTTGAGATAGAAGTCTTTTCGAAACATGGCGCATTCTTTGTAAATGGTACTTCTTTGCCACCGTGCCCCTGACCATGGCAGCGTCCATGCCGTCAGCCTGACCATGGCTGGCGACGGTCATTGAGACATGAAGCGAGCATGGTTTTGACTTGTGCAGCGTTGTCGCGATGGTTTAACAAAAACTAACCAGAATACAAGTTCGACATAAGTCCACGAATACATATGACACTTGGTAAGTTCAACATTTATGGCATTACCATATAGGTTCGACAAGACAACATAAGTCCAACATAAAGTACATGGAAATTGGCATACATGTTCCATAAGTTTTATAATATAAGTTCAACAATACATAAGTTCCATAGGACTTGCCATACATGTTCCATAACTACCTGGGTCCGAATACAAGTGCATCATGGCATCCTAAACAACTCCTACTCCCTAGGAGTATATGGGTACCACAGACGCCGCTGCCTCTTTGGACGTGAAGAAAGCACATTAGGAGTGAACCCAACGTCTGTGCGGTCACGTTGGCGGGGCACCCATTTGAATTGATGCATGTAGCTAGTACCCTGCAAGTAGATTATAGGAATTAGTACTTAAGAGTCCCTAAATTTCTAACGTATATGTGCAAGAGTTGTTTGAAGTACACATTACATAGGTAAATCTTTGTGTAGGAAGCGGTGCTCTGTGAGAGTGAGACATCCTAATCTCATCGTATTATGTCGTAGTCATCCTCATGCTCATCCTCATCGTCCTTGTCCTCGTCATTCTCGTCCTCCACAGGACCCTTGCCTCCTTTGGTAGGTGTACTGAACAAAAGAGGTCTCGTGACCATCAAGTCCAACAGAACAAGATTGCTTTGTCGACTAAAAAGTGCTCGAAGGTAAAGAACTCAACACCCCTAGTTCGTAGTGGCGGCACCCACAGTATCGACAGGTGAGCTTTAGAGCCAACTTCCCTCTAGGTCCTCCTCACTTCTCGCATAATGAGATGAGAAGGAATGATTAGTCTTTTTAGTCATTGAACCGTATTGAACATTTATGTAATGGCAATGGGAAAAGATTGTACTTTGACAAACATGTGTAGAATGCCATACGGCGCATCTCTAGTCTCGTGAAGTTAATGGGTTGCTTCATTTGAGAGACTTGACAAACATGTAACTGCGCACATCATCAAGGTATGTTCGTGTTAGTATAGGTATTAGCAACGTAGAGGAGTAGGTGTGAATGAATTCAAATTCTTTACCACATATCTCTATAGCGGAGCTCTCTCGATTTGTGTTTGCTGCCTAGTCGCGACATCGTACGCATCTTCGACATCATCTGCGTTCAACTCATCCTCTTCAATTTCATCCTTGTAGGGGGCCTGGATATGTGTCCTAGTACTCCTATGCAACCATTGGAGGTACTCATCGAAGTTGTGTTGGCCATGCGGCGGTGTTTCAGTGATCAAGAACCTTTCCCTATTCTCCCAGTCATGGATGTGCAACAGGTGCGTCACGGCCCAATTCTTCTCCTTGTATTTGTTCCTCTGATCATACCTGCAATGAACACTTAAGTTAGTGGTTGTACATATACACATGACTGTTAAATGTTTATGTTAGTGTGTTCGCACCCGTGCAACTTTTTGTTGGTTGTGTACAGCGGCGGTGGGCATGGCTGCAATCTTTCTAACTATCTGTACACCCTTATAGGGTAGTGCATCTCGACCACGTGGAAGAAAATTAGTGGCACGTTACAAAGCCACTCCTCTGACTCTTCCTCAGTGTGAGGACTCAGGTAGCCCTCCAACTCGAACCTAGACCAAGGACACCAAGTCACCTTAAATTTAGTTAAATAAAGTTAGGTTTTGGGAATAATGAAAAACCAACAACAGCGCATTGCATAATGAAAGTAGCCGTAACCTGGTGCTGTGTCAGGACATCCAGTGTGTTCATGTACTGCCTGTACCACCGCTTTGGTTTCCCTCTCACTACCTTCGCTTCTTGCCAGATGTAGAGAGCAGTTGGTCGCACGTCACCGTGATTCCATGGCTGCATTGAACACGATATTGAGTCACAAGTGTGGATTCAAGTTTGAGGTAAATAAAAATTCGATGTACTTACAGGTAAACGGTCAACATCGGGCCTCCCAACTGGCCTTCACTCCCAACACCAAATCTGTAGTAGGTGATAGCAACCTCCTAGGTTGGCCCCACCTGAAGTGCGACGATAGGCAACGCAGAGCTAATGATACATCCAAGCTAGGACCGCGCTGCCCTAGCTGTACGCTCCTATGTTCTCCCATGGCTGGCTCGGTATGTTTAGGAAGGCCCAACTGATGGTGTTACCCGATGCGTCGGGGAACAGGAAGGCGCCTAAGAAGTGCCACAGCCACACTCTAGTATACCTCTCGATCTCATGCTCTGCTACCCCCGAGTGCAGCGGCGCCCCAAAGTTTTCTGTTATCCACACCGAAGTGATGCCGGATGTTTTCCTAAAATTTTAATAGAGAATGAGAACAAGAATGATGGATTGTCAAAACAAACTGCCACCGTAGATTTACTTACTTTGCTTTCTTAGCATCATCATCGTCAGGTGGCCTTCTGCCATAGAATTGTTCAACCAAGTCGATCTAGTGATCGTTATCAAGGATCCTAGTCACTGGAACACCCCCAACCGCAGACACAAAATCATCTTCACGTCTTGCAACATGATAGTCATCTCGTCGCAAGGAAGGTGGAAGGTGTGGGTCTCTGGCCTCCACCTGTGTGTTCATAATTCAAAAAGAGAAGTTTTTGTTACAACAATGAGAGAAATTAGTCCTACAAAGTTGAAAAAACTTAAATGAAATCTTACCTATCCACAGCTGCAGTGAGTAGTGTGGAGTCAAGGATCGATAGCCCAGTGTTGAAGACCCGAACAAGTTCAAGGAAGCTAGCACGGTGTATGTACGGCTCGTATCGCTCGTTCCAACGGTGCGGCTGGTGTGTGCGTAGTCAGAGGTAGCAAGGGCTCCTGAAGCTCCAACAAGTGCTTGGCTCGGTGGTCCTTGTCGTAGTCTAGCTCAAGAAGGCTATACCGCGGATGATGATCCCCCATCCTGGTTCAAATTTTAAATGGATGTGTTAGAACAAACACTAAGAGTAATACAATATGATGGAACAATAGTGCATAAAAGCAAAGTAAATGTACAAGCAAAGATTAATACAAGAATATAGTTTTATGGCAAATAAGAGAATATATGAGGGTGTTCGAACGGAGATACAAGGGTGACATATATGGCAGACCCTTGAAGTCATATCTACGGACCCTGTAGGCCATGATCATGTGAGAGCAAGGGGCATGCATGATCTAAGGGACATTGCAACTGCACTCTACTTTGTCAAGATAAACTCGGTAGTTTCGTCCACCATAACGTTCGCCAGCCCAAGCTTGTGCCACCCTTCCCCATACACTAAAGATATGTGCTCCATGAGGTCCATATGGTTCGGTGGTATCTTTGCTTGGCCAATTCTTGACCTCCTTCAAATGTTACCTGCTCCGGCCTTTCCAAATCACCAAAGCTCACTATGTTCCTCTGCGCAAGTTCCCACCTCTTGACAAAATATTCGTTGCACTTGTGAAAGGAGAACTCAACAATTCGGACACGAGGCAACGATCGAACTCCGGTGAGCATGGTCACATAAAGGGCATCGGCCACGTAGTGTGCCCTAGTCTTTTCACTATCAAACCTCCCTTGAGTGTGAAATCACCGACAAACTTTCCCTTCAAACGAACACAAAGATCGCTGAAGCTAGGAGATTCATCAAACCATTCCAATTCTTCTTCCATATCCTCAAACATACCATCTTCTCTCCTAACACTTCCTCCATAAAAAAAACTCTGACACAACAATCCATCTACAAAACCATTTCAAGAAACTTCATCAAGTCATCAAAATCGTCGTGCCTACTAGTACCTATACTAACTACACCTATACCAACTAGCTATACTAACCAATCTAATATTAATACCTATACCAACAATTTCTAAGTAACTATACTAACTAACTACACTAGTATTAATACCTATACTAACTATACTAAGTAACTTTACTAACTATACCTATCTAGCTAATAATAAAACTAACCACTAATAACATAACTTTACTAACTTCACTAAATAACTTTATTAAGTAATTATATAAATCACTATCCGATCAAACTAAATTTAAATGCTAACCCTAGCTAACAAAAACTCGATTGAAGCAACAAATGAAGAAGAGCATTACCTCGGCAAACAAGAGGGAAGATTGGGGCTCACCCCAATCCACCAAACAAGACGAGAGATGGCAAATCGATGGCAATGGCCATTGCCCGCCAGCATGAGCTTCTTCAGCGATCGGTGGGTGGTGGGCTACTTTTAACGACCACAAGATGCGTGCATGGGGGACGACATGGGGTGGCGGGTGTAACACCTCACGGTGTTATGAGCTCACTAAGCACCGAGATTATGGCACGAGAAATAGATCTATAAGTATAGTGAGTTAGTTTAATCAAATGTGCTAATGAAAATCTTAACAAGAAAATAGGAAAAGTAGTTTTAATTGTTTGGCACGAAAAGCAATTTCTGTAAACAAGAATAAAACATAACTTTAGTACTTAAATAAAAATTGAAGTACAAGTTTAGTAGATGGAAATGCAACATTAACTTTTGGGAAATAGATGTTGTTAACTAGTGTTGTGGGAGCTCAATGATCAAATAGAAAATTAAGATAAGCCTTTTCGTTAAGACAACAAACACTTGAATTTATGTTTAAAATACCATTTTTGGCGAATCATATTGAGCGAATTAGTTAAATGGTGCTTATATATTTTGCTCCTACGGGTTAGTATTAGGTATGGACTATAGCATGAAGTATTTATTGGTTGAGGTTAGCAAGGTTTAGATCTATTAAAAATTGCGACAAAAGAGTTAATGGTTACTTAGTCCTAACTGAAAACCTTAACGTTTCTAAGTATGAAGGGTGGTAGACAATGCTATTTTGGCATTTAATTTTTAACAAAAATGTTTAAACACTAGTTGCATGTTTTTATATTGTTGATTGCATCAAAGTGAGTGCTTTGTGATGGTATAGGTGTTGGTTTGGTTAGTGCTTGTTTTGATCACTAGTTAAATGTCGTTAATAGCTAGAACGTGCCGTTGGACAGCTAGTTCTTGACCTCGGGCACTGGTTGGCAGTCCCAAGTAGGCACGTCTCTACCTTCCTCTCTAGTTCATCTTTGTATGAGTTTGTTGCTATTGCTAGTAGCCGTATATACCTTCTTGAGCATTGTCGAGATGGTTTAGTCCTAACCGAGCTGGATTGGAAATTATGCGCGCTTTAACATTCGTGCAGCGCATGATTCTGGCCGTTTGGCCTAGTGTGCGTGGTCACCGCATGCTTTGGCGCTCGCGGGCTACCTTGCTCGTCTTGTCGTCGCGCTGCGCTGGCCGAACACCGTGCTCAACTTGGCCATGTGCCCGAGCAAGGCCATGTGCTTAAATCACCTTGCCGTTTTTCTATTAAAAAATAAATAATGAAATACAATAGAAAATACACGTATACGTATCCTATACCAGCATGCCATCGTGAGCCATTCATTTCACCTACCATGGCTTGCTCTGTCCTTGCGACCTTCAGCAGGTAGCGCCGCCTGCGCGTTGCCCCTAACTCTCTGTCTTCTAGAGGTTGCCGAGCCGCTGCTTGCTCTCCCTTCCTCCCAGCTTGCCTCTGCCCGCTCTCTCTTCCGCACCCAGCAAACTTTCGCCATGGCCACGCCCCCCATCGCCCAGACCCCCAAGCACGCCATGAGCCTCCACGGCCCCGGGTTGGTCCTCAGAGCCCCATAGCGCTACCCTCCGTGCTTGGCCCCATTGCCCCAGTAGCAATGACCATGGGTGCTCGTGGCGAGCTATAGTGGGCCGCCCCCGAGGTGGTGGCTCCCGGGTCCGTGTGGGCCTGCCCCCCCCACCACCTTGCCGCTTGGTGAGCTCCATTAACCTCCCGGCCTCTCTGCCATCGGAGTTCCACACTCTGTGTGTGCGTGAGAAAGGAGAGAAGGAGGTGGGAAAGGAATAGAAGCTTTTCCAGGGTTCCCTATGTAAATCTCTGACTCATACGAATAGTGATGCATAGTTCCTAAAGTACTGCAGGTTGATTTAAGGAAAGCTCAGGGGTCTCTTCACAAAGGCACCGACGCCTCCCTGGTTGGGCAGCGTGGGCGGCCGCAAAAGCTAAGGTTGGGTTGCCTTGCCCATTGGACCGGCCGCAGTGGGCGCCAGCCCAAGGACCCTTTTTCCTTTTTCGGTGTTTTGTTAATTTCAGTAATCGGCTGAATGCTTGGAAATTCATAGTAAATAGTAGAAAAATCATAAAAAAAGGAAAATGAATATGTTTTGGAATCCTTGTTACTAGCTCTATGCAGTAGACATATTATATCATATGCTTTAGTGTAAAGTTTTTGGGTTGTTTGTGCAATCTAGCTTTTATGTTTATTTAATAAAGCATGTTGTATTAGTCCAAATGTAGTAAAATTTTTATGGTAGACTAGTGTTGATGTGTTTGTGCTATTGTAAAAGTATCAGGTTTAGTGGATGCTTAATTACTGAGTTATTGATTTATTTCATAATATGCTTGTTTAGTGTTTTTTAAATTATTAAAAGAAGATAAAATAGAAAATGTGGCTCCGCTATGAAATTTTACTATTGATGTGTTCTCTTAACCCATAATAGGGCTCTAGTGTTTAATAAAATATTATTGTATAAGTTTCATGATGCCATATGCGTTATTGATTTTAATTTCACGTTGCATGCGATTAAGCTTTTATATATACTAGATGTTTAGAATAATGTTAATAATTGCTTTATATGTTACTTGCTTACATGTTACCTGAGTAATGTTGCTTTACTTTGTTAGTAAGTAGAAGTGTGCTTGGCATGTTATGGTAGCTCTCGCTTGTATGTATAAATGCAAAGTGGTGATTTTGATAACTTGTGATGGTTTGATAATAATTAAGTCACAAGAAAGTCATTTGGGAGAAGATGAGAGTTGAATCTAGAACGTTTTATACCCTAGTTTAACCACGGTGACGTGTTGCTTTTCCTTTCGTGCTTGTAAGTATCTTTGTGTATGCCTGTTTGACTTAAGCATGCATTGCATTTATGCATATCATTTAGGAACGATGATGGATCGTGGAATCAATTGGAGTAGCTGAAAAGATGGTGCTAGGGATCATGTCACGAAGATGGAATGTTAACTTTTGGTTATATTTTACCCAAGCAAGCCCCGGTGCATAGCCCCTACTTTTCTGTACTTTATATTATATTTGTGCATTAAGTTTTAAGGAGTTGAATGAAACCCACTTGCATATATATATATATATATATATATATATATATATATATATCTTTATCCTATGAGTCTTACTAGTATGACAGTATCGCGTAGATTGCTATGCTATATGACTCCGGTAGAAGTCGAGTGATTGCATATCACTCGCGAAAGATAGGAAAGGTATTATTGTTGTTATTATATTACTATCACATGGAATATATATGAATGATAATTGGAGACCGGGCGGAATGGTACTTTGGATCTGGACTTGGTTTGGCATTCGAGCGAGGCTCGGGTTGCACTTGTTCCGTTTGTGTCGGTTAAGGACCAACCGTTGCAATGGATGGTAGTCAGGTCACAAACTTGTTATCCTGAACACATACTTGTGTATGGGTATGGGAAGGCTCATTGTTCTCTTGCCATGGGTTCCGGCTCTTTTCGGACCGACTGATTGGAGGCGGGGATGGTGGAGGTCTAAGCACTGCACTGAGTCCGGGACTCAGGAGCGGAGGCTCGAAGTCCAAGTTTGGATGGGGACCTGGACCCTGTGACAAGAGGGTAGTGGGTTGGTGCTGCTTGTGCCTGGGGTACAAGCGGGACGTGTGTTTCAGGATACCCAGCTAGGATACATTGGTTCGCGAATCGTCGGGTGATCCGGTACGACTTGTCTATAGTCTAGCACCGTAGTAAGAACTGAAAGATGAAAGATGGTAAAATGATTCTGATTGCTTACCACCTACTTGAAAGTAGCACATATGCTTACATAGAATGGTTAGTTAATGAACTAATGCTGACTGCTAATAAAATTGAATATAAGGACGCATGTTTAGTAATGCTCCAGCAGCTGCAATAAATCCACAAGCCAGATAGCCTTGCATATCCTTGGAGTCTTTTATTTTCTCCTGGCGTGTAAGTACAATTGAGTACTTAGGGTTTTATTTCCCCTGTTGCAGGTGACAGGCGGATGCTAGAGCTGACTCCTGTGTGTGGATCCCTCTTGGTGGGTTCAGAGAGGATTCCTTTACGCTGCAATCATAGTTTTTATTTATAACTCTCGCTAAATATTTTTATAAATAGAAGTTTTATAATCTATTGTCATAGTTTATATATCAATGCTTCATCATGTCATGAATAGATATTTATTTCCGCTGTAACTCTGATCGCATGTTTATATTCCGCTATTATAATTAATAAATATTATACTCTGATGTTGCATGAAAAGTGATGTAAGAAATGGCTAAAATGTTGTAAGCTTTATTCTCTCGTTTGCGATCCTGATGGAAAAATATGGATTTTTGGGTTCTCCCTTGGGATGTGCTCGATGGAACTGCGTAATTTAGTGTTCTCCCTTGAGTTCTTAGTGTCTAATGGAAGACAAGTACTCCTGGGAGGCATTAGATTAGGTGGTTCTGCCACAGCCGAGGAGGGAGAGGAGAAAGGATGGGGACACAGGGAGACAGTGAGACAGGGCGCTGCCGCGCTGGCGACAAGGAAGGGCGGCGCACCAATGGGATTGAGGGAGGGGCGAGCGTCAGTGGGGAGAGACGAAGGGTCGGCGTGGCAGTGGGGAGTGAGGGAGGGAGGCGGCGGGCGGTGGGTGGGGCGGCGCGGGGCGGCGGCTAGGCAACGGCGCGGGGTGGCTCCCTCTCCTTCGAACTGGGCTGACTGAGATAGTGAGAGAGAGAAGAACGTAACCGAGGCTGGGCCACGGGCATGTACAGGGGCTGTCGTGCCGTTATGCGTGGCGAGGCAGCCCCACGCCATAATCTGTGGCGCGGCAACCCTGCCACGTCAGCAGTCAGCGCTGCGGGTGACTACCACGTTGGCACCCCCGTCGCGCCGCTATGCATGGCGTGACAGTTCGATTTCGCCGCGCCATGAGAATAGGTATGGCCAAAAGTGTTAGTTTTGAAAAAAAAATCAAACAGTGTGAGATTTGAAAATAATTTTAAAAAATATTAAAAATAAAAAAATCGTTCCAGACCACCACCACCGTCCACTGCCACGGACACGGCCCACTGGAAAATGAAAGCGAGAGCCGTTCGGTTCGGGCCATCGGGACTCCGGGCCCAGGACGTCAAGTTTTGACCAAGTCAAGCCCGCACACGTTAAGAGTTTCAGACAGGCGACCCATGCGAAGGAGAGGAAACAGCATAACAAAAATCTTTTTTGTGCTTTCCCTCCATTCATTAGCATCCAATGATTATTCTAACGTCGTACGTCTGCTAGCGTCGAACAGTGCGCGCGTGCAAGATAAGGGCCTGGGCGGCCTATTTTTTTGCGTGCCCCACAGCATGGCCCCAACGCCTGCGGTCGGTTTCTCTATGCCTGCTCAAAGCAGGCTCGCGCAGCTCGGATGTCACCAACAGCTGTAACAGGTGGAGTCCATCGCAACATGTGTAATACCAGATCTACTTTTGTAACATACATTTGAAAACAGTTAAAACGCTTGCAACATACGTCTAAAACACTTGTAAAACACCTAGAAAACACTTAAGCCATTGCAAAGATATGCAACATCCAGATGAAACACTTACAAACAGACGTATGAAACACTTTAAACATACGTTTGCAATATACATGCATATGCAATATCTAGATCTACTTTTGTAGCATTTAGATGAAAACACTTGCAACATACGTTTGATACAGATAAAACATTTAGAACATACACATACATGTATAGCCGTTGCAACATATGCAACATCCCGATCTACTTTAAAAACATCGATATAAAACACTTGCAACATACCTCTGAAATACCTAAAACACTTGAAACATACGTTTGTAACATGCACTCTCCGCGTAAGCATCTTGTTGCTTCGACGAATGGAGGCCCGTCAGCGCGTGGAGATCACCAGTGTGCTCGCCGGTGGCACGAATCTCGCCGGCAACGTGAACCTGGGCGGTGGCGCACAGAGGATGGGTGTGGGGGCGGCACGGGCGACGCTACGCGCAGAGGGTGGGTGGGTGGCGCGTGGAGGTCACCATGGTGCTCGCCGGCGACACGGAGCTCGTTGACAACGCGGAGGTGGGCGGCGACACACAGAGGGCCGGGTGGGGCGACATGGCCGACGGTGCCGCAAAGAGTGGGTGTAACGTTCGGACGTCGGGCACTCAGGTTGAGCGTTTCCGCTATTTTAATGCAATTTTGACAGTGAACAAGTCCAGTAAAGTTGTCTCCCTTTTGGTAACTTCGTAGAGTAGAGTACGAGTAGAACTAGTCCAAAAGTTCTTTTCTTTGTTAAGGCAACAATCTTGCTTTTTTCGAATTAGAAACACACAGCATGTTCGTTTCGTTGTGGCTCGTCGTAAACGATCGTAAATTTTCAGCCGGAACAATATTTTTCTCTCACACAAACCAGCCAGCAGTACTTCTTCACGAACCAGCAACGAAACAAATCAGCCAACCGAACAGGCTGCAAACAATCTTCACATGCTGTGCAAATGTATACCGGGGCCGATCAGTTGTACTTGTACGGTGAATACTGACTAGCACTCCGTACTATACGCACGTGTTCTCAGATCTGGCCCAAACCATGCTCATCGATCTGCGTCTCGAATCAAAACGGGAATCAGGTCATTTCGTTTGCTGGTGTTGCTTGGAGCAGTTGTTGTTTCTATGAAACCATTCCTGCTCAACCTAAGAATCATATAGATTTTGACAGGGATTAGACATAATTATTTCTTCACCTGCGCTGAAAATTTATAGCTAAAAAAACGCCCCTTGTTGCTCCAAAGATGTCATAACCCACCATCGTCAATCAATTGATTCAACCGACGTGCGATAATGTACTACTACTAATCACCGAGTTGTCTCACAAGAGATCCGGTAAGATAATGACATGCACGTGACATCACGCTGACGGCGTCGGAATGCTCCAAAGACGAATGGAAAGCCGCCGTGAGTGGGAACGGGGAAGGTCAGGTGGGGGTTGGGCCCGCCACGTCAGCCTCACCAACTAACCCATCGTCACGGGCGGCTTCGGCGACGGCGGCCGACGGGCGAGGACGGCGGGTATGAGATGAGCAGGCGACCACGCGGGGGCCCACCCGTCGGCGTGGCTGCCCCCTGCCCCTGCTCGTCAACAACCACCCCAAGCCGCCACGCGGCTGCTGCGCGAGACCTTCCCCCTCCCCGGCCGATCGATAGGCGATAGATAGATATTTAAGCGGGGGTGGGGAGGGAAGGTGACTGGGCGAGGGAAAGGGAGGTAGGTGGACGGTGGTGGTGGCATCGCCAATTCAACTCCGCATCTGCATCGGCAGCAACGCGATTCACACCGGCCAGCGGCGACCAGGCGGAGGAAGGCAGCACGCCAGCACCACCAGAGGTGAGGTGAGGCTCCCGGCTCCGGATCCCCCCTCCCGATCTCTTGGTCTGCGGCTTGCCCGATCCCAGCTCTGTATCCATCCATCTGTCTCGCTGCCGCTTGCCGCTCCGTCATCCCCAGATTTCAGTTCCACCGCGCTCAGTTTTCTTTTTTGGTTCCTATTCTCTTGTTCCCGAAAGATGGGGACGGGAGGTGGTCGGCCGGTTAAATTCGTGTAGAGATCGAGATGATTGCGCTGCTATCTCCGATCGCCGATTCTTAGTTTGCTGCCTGCCGGTCCAGATCCATGGAAGCAAGCCGATGAACTCAGCCAGGGGACAGAGACGCGTTAGGGCATTATTACTTTGCCCTCTCGCTCTCTTCTCCTCCTAATCACGACCTTTTTTTATTAGCAGTGCTGTGTATTCAGTTACATACGTCGTATCAGTGAAATTTCAGATGCTTTCATGAGCTGGTTGGTTGTTAATTAGGCGCTGTGATGTAATCCTATAGACCTATATGTAGCCTGTGACTCGCAGGTCAGCGTATGATCTTGATCCTCCACTTATGTATTCACCTCATCGATCGCATATTCTTCCTAGTTAAAAAATAGATTTTGTTTTCAGGATCCTACCAGCTTCCTGTCATTTGCATATGCGTTGCTAAAAGTTAAAACGTATGCTGTCCTTTACCTGTCGGGTTACTTTTAAACTTTGTTGCTGGTGGCAGTAACATTGCCAGTTTGCCACCACAATTTGTCCATATGCTTAAGGAAAAACAAAATAGTCATTTCTGTCATGCTGGTTATTTACCATCTTTTTTTTACTGTCTTTAGTTTCTCAGTATTTTCTTTACGATAAATGAGTATTCAAGGTTCTTTATCCTTGTCACTTATATGTATGATCAATGTCACCGTGTCTCTGAAGATTTAACATGCATGATGTCCTACTTGCCGAATTCCTCTTGAATTATGTTGCTGGTGGCAGTAAACTTTGCACCACAATGTGTCCACATGCTTAAGATGAAACAAAAAAAAAAACGCAGTTGTTTCTGTCATGCTGGCTATTTTTTCAGTTTATTTCCTGTCTTAGTTTCTCAGTTATTTGTTTCCAACAAATGAGTATTCAAGTTTCCTGCTTATATTTATGTATACAGTCAATTTCATTGGGTCTCTGAAAATTTAACATGCATGCATTGTTTTTAGCCTTTTGAGGTGAGTGAGATCTCCATAGACTAACAGCCTGTTCGCTTGCTCGTAAACGATCGTAAATTTCCAGCCGGGAACAGTGTTTTTCTCTCACACCAAACCAGCTAGCAGTAAATAATCCACGATACGATACGACCTCCCGAACAGGCTGTAAACTTTGCAATGTCTGATGTGTCTGCTGCATTTTTTCAGTGTAGGAGATGGCGCTCACAAGAATTGGTCTTGC
The DNA here is from genome assembly GCA_904845875.1 of Miscanthus lutarioriparius. Lineage (NCBI taxonomy): Eukaryota > Viridiplantae > Streptophyta > Magnoliopsida > Poales > Poaceae > Miscanthus > Miscanthus lutarioriparius. The sequence continues at coordinate 86,419,805 of CAJGYO010000018.1, forward strand.
CGGCCTTGCGGTCATGGGGCAGAACCTTGCCCTCAACATTGCAGAGAAAGGCTTCCCCATCTCTGTCTACAACAGGACAACCTCCAAGGTTGATGAGACCGTGCAGCGTGCCAAGGCAGAAGGAAACCTTCCTGTGTACGGCTTCCATGACCCTGCATCCTTTGTGAACTCCATTCAGAAGCCGCGTGTCGTCATCATGCTTGTCAAGGCCGGCGCACCAGTTGACCAGACCATTGCGACGCTCGCAGCTCACTTGGAGCAGGGCGACTGTATCATTGATGGAGGGAACGAGTGGTATGAGAACACTGAGAGGAGGGAGAAGGCCATGGAGGAGCGTGGCCTCCTCTATCTTGGAATGGGTGTCTCTGGAGGAGAGGAGGGTGCCCGCAACGGACCGTCCTTGATGCCTGGAGGCTCATTTGAGGCTTACAAGTACATTGAAGACATTGTTCTCAAGGTGGCTGCTCAGGTCCCTGACAGTGGCCCATGTGTCACCTATATTGGCAAAGGTGGATCAGGCAACTTTGTCAAGATGGTTCACAATGGAATTGAGTATGGTGATATGCAGCTGATTTCTGAGGCATATGATGTTCTCAAGTCAGTCGGTAAGCTCACCAACAGTGAGCTGCACCAGGTGTTCTCCGAATGGAACAAGGGTGAGCTCCTTAGTTTCTTGATTGAGATCACGGCTGACATATTTGGCATCAAGGACGAGCAGGGTGAGGGCTACTTGGTCGACAAAGTCCTTGACAAGACCGGGATGAAAGGAACTGGGAAATGGACAGTGCAGCAGGCTGCTGAGCTATCGGTTGCTGCTCCTACAATTGAGGCTTCCTTGGACTCCAGGTTCCTGAGCGGACTGAAGGACGAGCGGGTTGAGGCTTCCAAAATCTTCCAAGGGGATTACTCCACTGGCCTACCAGTGGACAAGGCACAGCTGATCGAAGACGTGAGGCAGGCCCTCTATGCCTCCAAGATCTGCAGCTATGCTCAGGGCATGAACATCATCAAGGCCAAGAGCTCAGAGAAAGGATGGGGCCTCAACCTCGGCGAGCTAGCCAGGATCTGGAAGGGCGGATGCATCATCCGCGCCATCTTCCTCGACCGCATCAAGAAGGCCTACGATAGGAACCCTGACCTCGCCAACCTCCTCGTGGACCCTGAGTTCGCACAGGAGATCATGGACAGGCAAGCGGCATGGCGTAGGGTGGTCTGCCTTGCCATCAACAATGGCGTCAGCACCCCAGGCATGTCCGCTAGCCTGGCCTACTTCGACTCCTACCGGAGGGACAGGCTGCCTGCCAACCTGGTGCAGGCCCAAAGGGACTACTTCGGAGCTCACACCTACGAGAGGGTTGACATGCCTGGCTCTTTCCACACTGAGTGGTTCAAGATTGCGCGCAACATCTCCAAGAACTGAGCTGCTGATGCTGCTCCACGGATGGCATGCCATGGCACACATTGTCATGGTTTTCCCATTTTCGTCATCTTTGGTTTCTGCGCAGTGTTGAGTAATAATCGGTAATGTACTACTTGTAGGGGAGGTACTGTGGTTAAATTTGATTTTTCGCGCTCAGTGCTTAATTTGGTTCAGGAAGTTGAATTTGTCTCTGTTCTTTCCGTGTAAGCGGTTGGAATGGAGAAGAATAATGTTTCTTGGAACTTCTCTTTGATCTTTCTAAGTTCGTTACTATATGAATAAATACAAGCATTTTGACATGCTTGTGCTTGTCGATCAATCTTGCCTTAAGAAAATACCGTTCTTCCAACTCTCCTTCATGCGGTCGGTTCTGGATTACATTCTTTGCAGGCATGTTAGTAAGTTTGTTGTACGGATAAAGCATTTTGACGTGATTATTATGTTTATTGATTTCCTTCACCCTGATAAAAGACACTCAGTAATCCTTGACTAGCATCTGAACAACTCTATCTATGTTCTGGATAATATGCTTTGCAAGCATCTCAATTCAATCTGTTTATGTCTACAACTTGCGTATGATAATTTACCACGCACTGTTCTTCGTTGTTTCTTCTGTTTTGCTCCTCCCTGTTTACTCGATGCACTGTATGGTTTGCATATTATTACAGAATCAGCGATAGAGTTCGGTTAACAAAATGCTATCAGATATATACAAGGAAATTGACAGATGCAAAGTAACAAGCCGACTAGTGAATGATCTGGTCATCTGGACAGTTGATGAGCACTGATCAAGCCTGCAACAGAGTCAAAGCATCTTCAGCTTTGGCAATGGAGCCTGCTCCGCCAGAGGAACAGTGTGGCGCGTCTCATTACGCCAGCACAAATCGAAAAGCGAATTCTCTACACGAAGCTCAGGACGCAGGAGCCATTGACCCACTGTTACGTTGGACGCATGTAGCAGCAGAGGCGCGCCGCGCGCGTAATTGCTCTTGCTCCGCTCGCGCAGCCGTTTCTTTTTTTAAAATAATATTTTTTTAATGATTAATCGCAAATCTGGTTGTTGTGTGAAATGAACTGTAAATTTAGTAGAGGCCGACAAGAGTCCTCTCGATTACCCCTGTCGGCTTTCGGAGAGCCGACTGGTCTTCATGGCTAGGCTGTCGACATTCCCGTGAAAAGCCTAGTGACCACAGTTTTTTTTTTAAGCTCTAGTGACCACTGTTGATTGAAAGGGACAAGAGCTGGCAATGACTTCTCTTGTCCACGCCTGTAGCCATTGAAAGATTTGACAGGTAATACTGTACCACTGCATGCACGCAAGAAAGAAGGTACAGTACTCGCTTTCTCAGAAAGAGTGTAACCCTGTTGGGAATATTATCAATATTTATATTTCTAAATAATTTTATTATAAAAATATATTTAATAATTTATCTAATGATACTAATTATATACCATAAATAGTAATATTTATGTATATATATTTGCTTAAATAAAATTGAAATATTTGATTTCTAAAAAAGCGAGAATGATACTCTATGCGGGAAGAGAGTATTTACTGAAAATGGATGTCGAGTTATATATTCAGGTGGTCTAATCCGTGACCACAACTTAGCACAGTTATGGCACAGTTTTTTTTCAACTATTTAGTTTACTTCCGTAACTATAGCGAGCTAGCTGCTCCCAACTAATGCAGTGCGCAGACTACTCCTAGCTAGCTAGGGTAGGCACCGCTGCAAGGGCTAGCAAGCTAATAGGCCTGTGTTAATTATGATCCATCTTCACGGGTGGAGAGAGAGCAGTACATGCACCAGTGAATAGGCCTGTTCGCTGGTTGGTGCTGGTTTTTTATGAGAGAAAAACACTATTGGTTGGCTGATTTGGACTGGCTGAAACCAATAAGCGAACAGACTGAATAGCTTGAAGGCTGACGGCAAGCTCCGCCTCTCGGGCACCGAGAACAGATCGCCCTTCGTCTACCACAGTGCATCTTGTGGCCCATCTGCTGGCCGATATCAACCAGTCGGCTTCTGGATAGCTGATAGGACCATCGGCAAAAAAATTTTTAGAATAATAGGTTTCCCCTGCTTTATTATCGTAAAGCGGCCTACATCGTTCCAGTTCCGAGTATAAGACTATTTCCAACGGGCCATACCTAAAAACGAGACGCATATCTGATTTAAGTAGAGCACAACGAAGGGTCGCGGACGCAAAAAATCTCGTTTTCCAACAGCCGACGCAAACGAAGCTCCCGTCGCCTCCCCTTCCTCTCTCCATCTCCCTCTCTCTCTCCCGAGGTGGCGGCGCTGCGGCGGGTCCCGAACGCGGCGGCCTCCCTGCGCTGTGCGTGGACGTGGGCCCCGGCGGCGGGCGAGCCCGGCTCGGCGTGGCGAGCCGCCTCTCTCTCTTCCCCCTCTCCGTTGGCCGTCCTCCGGCGAGGTGGCGCACCGCGGCGGCGGTGGCGCAACGCGGGCTTTCCCCCTCTCCCTCTCTCCTGCTCATGGTGCTCAGCGGCGGCCAAGGTGGACCCCTGCGGAGCCTCCTTAGCGCCGGGCGGGCAGGAAGGGGCTGGGCGCCGTGGGGCCTCAGATCCGGCCGAGCCCGGGCACAGGATGGCCGCGGCGGCATAAAGCAGAGCCCGGCCCCTGGGCTTTCTCCGACACGGCGGCGAGCGGCCACCTTGGCAGTGCGGAGGCATGCGCGGGCGGGCCACAGATTTGCGTAGCGATGAAGAGGCGATGCTTTTTTGCGTGTTGTCTGGGTTGGTACCCAAAATGGGTCATGTGTTTGGGTTAGCTGTTGGAGAGGATTTTTGATACCTAAAGCACTGTGCCGGACATAATTTTGGGTCTGCGTCTCCCCGTTGGAGAGAGTCTAATGCGCAACAAAACGCATAAACTGCTGTAAGGCCAAAAGAGCAACAAAAACCAGATACCAGGCATCCCCCTAAGCCCTATTACATGGCAAACTGATCGCATTTCCAGAGTCCTCCGAAAGCACTTGATTGTACCAACTCGGATATATCCATCCTCCACTTGATCAGCGGCGTCGATTTTGCTTCTGTCTCCACCAACTGAATGACCATCTCCACCTTCTCCTGGACGTCCATCTTGAACATCGATAACCAACCTCTTAGCATCCGTCCAATCATCGCGAAAACTCTCTTCATTCCACTCCATGGCACTCCCTGAAAACATAACAGATTGCGCAATTTCCATAAAACCCACAGAATAGCAGATGACACAATATTACAGATCATATATCTCTTATTAGCAATCCATAAGGAAGCTATACAGCCTGTTCGCTGGTTGGTTTCTGGACTGATAAGCCTGGCTGATGCTGGTTTGTTGTGGAAGAAAAATATTGTATCATGGCTGATAAGCCTTGGCTGAAACCAACAAGCGAACAGGCTGATAGACTCAAAGTCATCTGCCATCCTCCTATCCAACCAGACAGAAAAAGCTGCCCAAACATGCTTAGCAACACAACACTGAAAAAACAGGTGTGAAATCGACTCACGTTCATTACAGAATAGGCAAGAAGGGTCGCTAACCTCCCTTCTCCTCGCCAGATTATCCCTAGTTAACAATCTGTTATTCGAAAGAAGCCACAGAAAAAATTGGACCCTTGGCGGGATATTCAACTTCCACACAGCATGAACAAAAATAGGTGTAACTCCTCTATGATTTATAATAGCATATAGAGATTGAACAGAAAATTGACCATTAGAGTTAAAACTCCACATGATACTGTCATCTTCCTCAGTAAGCACAATGCTATCTCCAATGGCACATAATTCTTCCCACATAAGCATAAGACCACTAGTAAAGAACAGACCTTTCATCCGATGCTAAAATGGGCTCTAGTCCCGGTATTTTTTGCGCCCGGGACTAGAGAGACCTTTAGCCCCGATTGGTGTCTCCAACCGGGACTAAAGGTCCCTGCCCAACGGCTACTGCACTCGGCACAGTGGCAGAGTACCTTTAGTCCCGGTTGTAGACACCAACCGGGACTAAAGGTGGACCTTTACTCCCGGTTGGAGCCACCAACCGGGACTAAAAGTCCTCAACCTTTAGTCCCGGTTGGTAACACAAACCGGGACTAAAGATAGACCCTTTAGTCTTGGTTGGTAACACCTTTAGTCCCGGATGCTTACTCCCGGGTGGGGAACCGGGACTAGAGGGGGTTCCCCACCGGGAGTAAAGCTCTGTTTTGTACCAGTGGACGCTCAGAAACATTTCGTCTGAAAGAGTTGTAATTCCTCACCATTCCAAATATCACGGATCGTCTTCCCCTGCTGTTCATTAATAACATAAAGAGGCCAGAAAAGAATAGCTAGACTAGTATTTCCCAGCCATTGATCCTCCCATAACCGTATTTTCCTCCCATTACCAACTATCCATCTAATACCCATATGGGCAGCTTGCATAGCCCAGATAATCCCCTTCCAAAAGGGCGACACCCCCACATCAGGACAACAGAATATATTTGGATTGTTAGTTTTATACTTAAAGTCAATCAATTTGGTCCAAATGGAATTTGAGTTTAAATGGTATCTAAAGATCCATGAACTTAACAGAGCCATATTTAAACTTCTCAGGTCCGGAATACCTAAACCCCCCATATCTTCCTTTTGAGAAACGAGTTGCCAATTGGCAAGATGATACTTTTGCTTATCCTCAGTATTATTCCAAAGAAAGTGGCCCATATGAGAATTGATCAAATCAATAGCCCATCTAGGAAATTTCATGATAGAGAGAAGATAGATAGGTATGCTAGCCAGACATGACTTAAGTACGGTCAATCTGCCTGCATAGGACAGAAGTCTCCCCTTCCAGCCTGCAATCCTCTTGATAATCTTATCAATAATAGGCTGCAAGTCCTCTCTTCTTAGTTTACTAAAGTGCAAAGGCACTCCCAAGTATTTAATAGGGAAGTTACTTTTCTTGCAACAGAAAATTCTAGCAAACTCATTAGCCATATCCTCTTCTATCCCAACTACCAAAAGATCACTCTTATCGTAATTGATTTTCATACCAGATAACTGTTCATAACAAACTAATAACCATTTCAAGTTTTCCGCTTTGTCCAAATCATTTTCCAGGAAAAGTAGAGTATCATCTACATACTGCAGGTTAATAATACCCCCAGGTACAGCATGAGGCAAAAGACCAGAAATAAGATTAGCCCTAGCTGCTCTCATGAGCATCCTAGTGAATACATCAGCTACCAGATTAAAAAGAAGGGGGGACAGGGGATCCCATTGCCTCAGCCCTTTCCCTAGTTTGAAAAAAGTGCTATTTTCATCATTGATCCTAATACAGATAGAACCGCCTTTCACAACCTTATCTATCCAACTTCTCCACTTAGCACCAAAAACCCTTGATTCTAACATATCACCCAAAAAACTCCAGCTAACCCTATCATAAGCCTTCTCATAATCTAATTTTAGAATAACATCTGACTCTTTCTTCCTGTGGACGTCATGAATTATTTCATGAGTAGCCACTACACTTTCGAGAATAAACCTTCCTTTGATAAAAGCAGTCTGATTGGAAGCAATCAGCCTGTTTGCCACACTAACAAGCCTATTATTCAACAACTTTCCAAAAATCTTAAAATTACAATTAATGAGACTAATAGGTCTATATTTCTTAAGGGTTTTAGCATCAGGTTCCTTAGGTAAAAGAGTGATCATGGCAAAGTTCAACCTTTCTAAGTTTAATTGATTTTGCTCAAAGCAATTGACTAAGCATATCAAGTTCTTCTTGATAATTTCTCAAAAAACTTGATAGAATAAGAAAGAAAAACCATCGGGACCTGGAGCGCCTTCAGCATAGGAACCAAAAACTGCTTCTTTCACCTCCTCCTTAGAGAACGGAGCTTCAAGAAACTCATTTTCCTCTGTATTCACCTTTTCTTCCTCCTCCCAGAAAGCACTCCCCAACTTCACACCACTTTCTTCCTCTTCTCCAAACAGATTCTTATAGAAAGAGACCGCATGCTTAAACATGGAATAATTATCCTCAATCCACGTTGCTTGCCAACACGCTACGTCCCCGTTGTGTTGATCGCTCACTGGGTGGTTCGGCGGCTAATTGGCATCACCTGCCAAACCCGCACGTCTGGCACTGCAAGAACCTACCCCGAAAGTGAGGGTAGCTCAATGGCACGCTTAACTAGAGTTGCTCTTCGCAGCTCCCGTGGGGCGAGCACAATGCCCCTCACAAAGCTCTTCTCCGGAACACCGCACAAGCTTCTTGCGGGATTCGACGGAGACCACCACCATGCCGTCTAGGAGGTGACAACCTCCAAAAGTAACAAGCTCCACCGGCTTGCAAGACGACCACCTAGTGTCACTCGATGCAATCGCACTAGAATTACTCACTCACTCGATCGGATGAATACTATCAAGCTCAAGTGAGTTAGAGGGCTCCCAAGCACTACCACATAAGCCACCAAAGCTCTAGTGTGCTTAGCAAACAACCCAAGGCTGAGACCCCCATCTATTTATAGCCCCCACGAAAATAGAGCCGTTGTACCCGTTCACTGGGCACAGCTTGGGGTGACCGGACGCTCCGGTCAGATCGATCAGACGCACCCTGCCAGCGTCTGGTCAACGGATGCACGCCACGTGTTGCCTCCGTTCAACCTCAGTCGCTTGATCTCAATGGTCAAGTGATGATCGGACGCAGCACAGTGATAAGACCGGACGCACCTCTACCAACTCCGGTTGTTTCCAGAGAGGTTCCATTCATGACCGGACGCGTCAGATTGATTACGACCGGACACAGGAGGGGCAGCGTCCGGTCGAGTCCAGAGAGCTCCCTGAGCTGCTCAACTGCAACCGGACGTGTCCGGTCGGTCACGATCGGACGCAGCATCAGCGTCCGGTCCTTCTCCTCTTCTATGCGCTACCACATCAGCGGGACCGGACGCTGAACAGTGTTCAGCTAGAGTCCGGTCGCCTGCGTCCGGTCTCAGGCTGAGAGTACCACCTTCTTTTATAATTGACCGGACGCTGCTCCCCAGAGTCCTGTCACCACGTGATCAGCGTCTGGTGCACTCTGTGAAACCCTGTCTTTTCTGTACGGGCTGACATTCCGCCGGTGAAGTTTCGAACCCTTGCTCCCAAGTGCTAAACACAATGTGTATCGCCTTTGTGCATGTGTGTTAGCATATTTTCATAAACATTTTCCAAAGGATTAGCCACTCAACTTGCCACGCCACTCGATCCTAGCGACGATGAAAAGTTAGATCACTCGAGTGGCACTAGATGACCGATATATAAACAAGTTTGCCCCTTTTGATAGTACGGCCATCTATCCTAAACCCGGTCATCAACTTCTCTACACACCTATGACCGGTGAAATGAAATGCACTAGGTTATACCTTTGCCTTGCGCATTCCATTCCATCTCCTCCAATGTCGATGCAGCACATGCACCAACACGATCAACAATGATATGATCCACTTCATATCATCACGTGATCATATTGGTTTATCGATCTTGACTTCACTTGCTTTTCACCGTTGCCTTCGGCGCCAAGTCTTGGTCAAGCTTCACCGCCACACGGTCCATCGCTCCAAAGCCTCCAACTTGCCCTTCACGCTTGCAACCGGTCCATCAAGCCAAATCTTGTCTTGATCTTCTTCACCTTGATCACATGACTGAGCTTTGCAACATCTCCGAGCCATTTCCACCTCCATAGCATATGTTGCTCACACACATGTACATGTGGACTAATCACATGTGTATCTCACATAAACACAATTAGTCCACCTAGGTTGTCACTCAATTACCAAAACCACACAAGGACCTTTCACCGGGCCCGCTCGGCGTCCACGTCGCGCCGCTCGTGGACGAGGCTGCCCGCTGCTCCCACGTGTAGGGCAGCTGCCTCCGCTGCCGCCGCTTGAGCCGCAGCAGCCGCAACCGCGGCCTCCTCGCTGGCCCACGCTGCTGCCAGCTCGGCGGCAGCCGCAGCCGCCCGCTCCTCCGCCTGCCGCTCCCTCTGTTCCGCTGCGTCCAGCGCAGACGCAGCAGCCGGGGACAGCCTGCTCCGCCCGCTGGAGGTGGTGGAGCCATGGGAAGAGTGAGAAGAAGAACGATTGGACCGGTTGGACATGGCTGCGGATTGAGGATTGGTAAAGGGGAAAACCCCAGGTAAACTTAGGCTCTAGATACCATTTGTTAGAACCAAAACACAGGTTTGGGGCTAGAATTTCAGTTTCATTAGCCTTACCACAACTATGGCATATTGGGGATACATATAGGGTGACTTGCTTGCAACTTAAGAAAGCTACATCATATTCTCGAGATGCTAAATTAGATGCTAAAGCAAGATAAGGATAAAGATAAGGGCTGACACTGCCACCAACTACTCTAGACAAGTATCATGGGTAGATAAAGACAAGACTTATAGTTGTCATGGTCTATCCAATTTGACCTCTTCTATCAGAGATGTAACAAAAAATGTGCACAAAAGATTATTCTAATTTTCCGCATCAGAAATCTTTATATTAATAACAGTGCTGTGTATTTGCAGGTGTGGCTCTTATGACCATTACTTGTATGCATTAAATTACAAAGATCGCTGCTGTACCTACAAAATTTCTTGTGGTGGAAGCATTTATGGTTCTCCTGCTATTGACATGGTATCATCACCGGTTCTCAAAAATCATTTTATATTAGATAATAGATATATATACAGATGGGCTCTACTAATTTTGTGTCATCCCTTGCAGGCACAAAATATAATCTATGTCACATCTGCAAGTGGACTTGTGACTGCAGTATCATTTAAGGTGATTTTAATACTACTTTGGGAAATTTGAATGTCTAAAGCACACATTTTTAACTTCTCAGTCTGTTCCATGGGATGTCCTTACTTTTGAGCAAAACTTGATAAATGAATACATCAATGACCTTTCAATATTGAATTTGAATGTTTAGAGTCTTCACTGATTTCTTTTGGTGGAGCAGGAACCATCCTTCAGAGTTCTTTGGCAATACGAAGCTGGTGCACCAATTTTTGGTTCTCTCGCCATAGATCATCAAAGTGGAAAAGGTATTTCTTCAGCCATTTGATGTAGATATTCTGGAATATGGATATACATACACATACTGTTATATTTCAAAAGTACTTTGATTCAATATGCATGTTACATTGAATGCCATAGTGTAACTATGTGCTAACCAATCATCATTTGCTGGTTATATGCCATCATGTTTAAGTTGGCAAGGTCAATGATTGTAGGTACAGTTACCTTCAATCGCACCTTATTTGATCAGTCTCTATATAAAAGCATGACATGTAATAATAAAATTTGAATATAGATGTCATCTTCTTTTATACCTCATGGCTCATGCCAATCTGGGCCAACATAGGGTTTGGACATACCTTTTCCTTTTATGTGCTGTGCTGAGTATCACACTTGCTACATGCAGTTATTTGTTGTTTAGTGAATGGCCTAGTTATGGCATTGAACTCACAAGGCTCTATTGTTTGGAAGGTAATTTTTCTTCTGTACCTTGTTCTTGTAGTCAAAAGAAACGCATATGGATAGTTGAGTAAGAAAGAAAGAGCTATTGATGCTTAGAATCTACTCTAGTTTGGCACTATATGACATTGTCTCAATGAGAGTAAAAATGCACATTTTTCACTCTTATGCTGTACATTTGATCCGTTTTTTCTTGTGTAGTGCAGTCTCAACATATTTATTAGTGTCCAAATCCATAACTTGCTATTAAAAATCCAGGCAACTGTTGGTGGTCCTATTTTTGCTGGTGCATGTTTGTCACCCACGCTCCCTCATCAGGTACTTGCTTGTGCTTGACTACATTGATAACTTGATGCTCCTTGTTGGGAGGAAACTAAGCAAATCTTACGCATTATGCCACTAGCAGGTGCTTATACCTTCCCGTGATGGCAATTTATACTCTTTCGATACTGTAAGTTTGATTTCATTGTACCATTTAATTTAGTGACTAATCAATCATGCATGCTTAAGAGTTTGCTTCGTGTTGCCAATATATGTTTTTTAACAAGGTGTGCCTCCGAATTTTAATTTGTGGTAATTGTTTTTGTTAAAAGATATGTAGTACTACTACTTCTCAGATGCTAACTTGGCCCTTGCTGGTAATAGTTTTCAAAAGCAGTCGTAACTCCTAGCCAATTAAGCTGTGCCTATGGTACTTCTCAAATAACAGTTAGAAAAAAAGGTTATAACAGTTAGAAAAAAGGTTATCTTCACAGTGAGTATTACCTAGTAATTTAAATTAATTTTGGTTAGGTTCTATAAGAATGACAGTTTTTCACAACGATATTCAAGTAGTGATGGGAGTGATGCAAAAATGGTTCCCTTTCTTGCATTTTGGTAGAAATCGATTGTGTGAAGTGATTTTTTCATATACAACTTAGTAGCATAAACTCTTAATATCATTGCTGCAGGTTTCTGGAGCCCTTCTTTGGGTATACAAGGCTGGGGATCCAATTACTGCATCTGCTTTTGTTGATGAGCTGTTAACATCAGAGTCATCTGGACCATCTGAGAGGTACCGAACTTACTGGTAGTGTTTTTTTCAAAAAAAAAAAACAGCGAACAATATTTTTCAGCCTGCCTTTTCAGCAAAGCGAACAGAGCCTCATTAGCTATTAGATGTATAGGAAATGACATGGCTGCCTTTTCTCTTCAGATTTGCTTGTATCTGCACGAGTTCTGGGAAGGTCCATGTCATTAGGATTAGAGCTGATGCTAAGTATAATCAGGAGCAAGCTGGTGAAGGTGTTAAATCTGAGGAGTTGGTCCAAGGAGTGGCGTCCATTAATCTTCCAGGGGACATATTTTCTTCTCCCTTGATGGTCGGTGGACGCATATTTGTTGGATGCAGAGATGACCGGTTACATTGTCTCACCATCACCACATAGTTTCAAGTGATTTTATTGGAGGTGATATAACTTGCCCATGCCTGGCTTTGCCATGCTGCCCGAGATCATGTCTTCCGTTCCGTGACAAGGGCCTTTCTTATTGGCAAGGTGCACGGCAGCACAACATAGACGAGTTTGGCAGAAGCTCCTGATGCATATGGATCTCCAATGATTGCTTTCCATGTCTGCACAGGAAGCTTTCGGCAGCCTGCTCTCGCGACTCAAGTGCTAACTGATCAAATGAGTGGATACCTTTCAACCTCACATTGTCATTACAGCATTTGCATTCACCCTATGTGGAACCTTCGCCACTGTCCTGCAAGACTGGTGAGTCATGCTGCTGTTCCCTTCAGTGAGTGCTGGTGGCTTAAGGGAAGTTAACTGATAGGAAGACCACCCATGTCCAGTGATTTGCAGAGACTGTAAAAATTGCTCCACATAGATTTATACTATTTCCTAGGAGGAGTTTATGATAGGGACAATGTCCTCCAAGAAATGTTCGAATGGATCCAGCTTCCTGCGCCACAAATGTACTAAGGCCCCGTTCGGCTTGCTGAATTTTGGCTGAAACTGGCTGAAAAACACTGTTCTGGCTGAATTGTTGTGAGAGAAAAACACTATTCTGGCTGAAAAAAAGAAGCCGAACATGCCGGTTTCTGGGTAAGTCTCTAGGAGAAGTTTTTCTTTGCATGTTTTTCCTTGTTCAATCAAAGAGGGGCTCTGTAAGAAAAATAGCAACTGAAACTGAAACAGTACCCCTGCTTTTGTTGGGTACCGCAAAGTTTTATCAGGTAAACAGCCTTATACAGTGTACCGCTACTGTATGTGTATAGTAATGGTGCATAATATATTTCTTTGAAAACATAGCATGTGCAACTATATACAATATTATTATTGCTTGACGGTAGAATAGCTAAACGTTGTAACAAAACTTAGCAGTAGTGCTTTCAAAAAAAAAAACTTAGCAGTAGTACATTTACTACACACTATTCCTATCATGTGAAATAAGTAGCAAATGGAGATAAAATCATAACTGCAGCATACTATGCTTTTCTGGACATGAAAATTTCACTGGTACTACCTTTATACAGAAACAAGTCTGGTAAAAATTTCATGATTTTTGGATAAGTTATACTACGACAATAAATATAATAATAGAAAGCATAAAATAAATGTGGGGGTGTTTGGCAGAGCTTCACGTAGCTCTAGAAAATAGCTCTGCTCTTAATTTTTCTTGCCAAATGGTCTAGCTCCGTGAACTCCACGGTCCGCCAAAAACTTGGATCTAGATCAAAATTAAATGGTTTAATAGTTAGAGGTGGCTAAGTTAGACGGTTTTATAGTTAGAGGTTAAAATTATATAAAGGCAGAAGTTGTCAGTTGAAAATGAACTTAATCCTTATTATACAAAAAACTTGGAGTGTGCAATGAATACGAATCATGAAAGTAAACCTCTTCTTGTATTGAGCAAACAATTGATGGTCAAACCTTTAAAAGTTCGACTGGATCTTGGTTTGAGCATATGCTATTCTTTTGGCTAACCAAAAAAATCTCTAAATAAGACAAAAAAATTACCGTGCTAATTAAAGGAAAAAAAACAAAATTATGCATCACTGGCATTAGAAAATATTAACACAAAATATATCTATACTTTATTTATAAATTGCTACGTCCATCATGGTAAAAAATAGCTCAGAAATACCCTAATATCAGCTTAGAGGCAGCCATTGGAAGTGCCCTAATATGGAAGCCCTAGATTTAAATTATGACTATCAAAAGAAAACGTGTGATGCTATATAATAGTAACAAGAAGAATAGTGAGGATGAAACATCGACGATTGGATTCTACGAGCTCGTCTGGTTGGTAGTTAATAATGTTGTTATCCTTGGATGGTGGGCTCTCGAATCCAACTGAAGATAACCCGGGTCGTCAGATTAAACCAACATCAATCCAATATGTCACGATGTTTTCTCCTGTATTTTCACGAAGCTGGGCTGTTTTGGGCCAAGAGCCCAACTAAGGCCTCCTCTATGCCTCAGAGTTGATGGTCATTCGACTTGTATTTGGGTCGACGGACCCCTAGCTCGTGTATCTAGTCCGTGCCGTAAACTTTCGAGAAAAGTAACTTTTGTGTTTGGACTCCAAATTAGGTGAGCCGAAAGTCCAAATAACTCATCTCGGTGATCTCTTCGACATGGTAGAGTCAAATTTGGTATTTAGGATTTTTTTTTTCATAATGATAATTGGATCCCATCTCGAGTGCATCTTTGCACCACAATCGCATAAGCTATGTTAATATATTTTTGTGTATATCTCAAGTTTAGACTGCAAATACTTTAGAACCACGATAACTCGTGAAATATATTAGTTTAATACATATAAAATCATCTCCATTTATTTACCAAGAGTCAGTGATTGAAATTTGCATTTAATGACTACCACCACCCCTCCCCCTATTTCACTCCCTGGTCAAGCTCAGCTGCTTGATGGCCCCACCTGCAGCCACACAGTCGCGGATGGAGCATCATTCTTCCCTGTGGGTTAGTTGGCAGTGTGGCTTGAGCCTCTCTCTACTAGTGTTGACGAGAGACATAAATAAGCGGGAGAAAACAAAACAAAAAACAAAAAGAAATGGCTAGTGGGGGCTTTGGTTAACGCCTTCCAAAACTAGCCGTTGCTCGCTCCACGCCAACCCACAGCCGCTCCCTTCATTTATCATTTTTCACTCCCCCTCCCCTTCTCTCGCTGCTCTCCGCTGGAGAAATTCAAAAACCATACTCCTATCCTGCTACAGAGCGGGCGATTGCTCCCCAATCGCACGAGCACCGGCGAGGGCGGCGGCGGTGCTTGGGCTCCCCGACCTCCTGCCTCCTAGGAGAGGCTCCCTGCTCCGCCTCGGGTGCGCGCTCCCCGGTACGACTGCTCCTGCTCGGCTCGGCCGGATCGCGCTCCTCCCCCTTCCCGGCCGCCGCGCTGGTGAGTGCCTGCCTTCTCCGCGGTGCTGTACATCCTCCTCCCTCCCTCTTCCGTTTCCTCGTTTCCTTGAGCGGAGCGCGGCGGTTGCTGCTCGCCACCTCCCCACTCCCACTCCCCGCTCCGCGTGGTGGAGGTGACGGCGTGTCGCGACCGGGCTGGGTCCGGGTGGGTGGGCCCTCGCCGGCGTCATCCGCCGCCGCCCGATCTGCTCCTGTTCTGTGGCGCGGACCGCCGGGTAGGCAAGTGCGCCCCCCGGTTTCCCCAGTGGCGCGGTAGATTAGGAAACCGGTTTGCTCTGTTCTGGGTGGATTTGTTCTAGAAAGGAAGGTAGTTTGTTTATCCGCGGCTGCTCGTTTCCGGGATTTCGTATTTTTGATGACGCGAGTTCTTCGGATCGGGTTTCCATATTATGCTGATATATAAGTCCGATCCACTCACTACTGGCATCCACGCGTCCCCTGGTGTCTCAGTGCCGACTAGTTTTGTTTGCGCCACCCCCTTTTGACAAGGGTTCGGATCGGACATCATCTCGAATTCGAGATGCAGATTCCGTTGTGGGGGGATTGCGAGATCCTGGAATCAGCAATTCCTCGTCTACGTCCAGCGGAGTCTAGAACGAATGCTGCTCGTGACATGACACGATCATTAAATTTAGTACGGATTTATGCTTACATGGAAATTGCTTTGTCTGTGCTTGCATGAATCAGTGGAAACTAGATCTGTATTTTTGTTTCTATAACATGCTGGGTGTCAATTTTTGCAGCATTTCAAATTTCAAAAGTCGGTGCCTAGATCCCTGTAAAATACTACTAACGTCTGTAGTTTACTTCTGCTGCTAGAAACTAAACATTTGTTTATTTGGATTCGAAGTTAAGGCATTTTAGAAAATATCTTTACTAGTTCGCCAGCAATTTCGTTTATGATGAATGATGCAATTTGTTTTATATTCATGTGACCGTTGTTTCCAGTTCCTTATTCAATTCCTGAAATCTTTGTTTTAGATTATAAAGTGAGGAATAAAAAAATGGGCGCGTCAAGACCACCAAGCACCCCTGCATCAAAGGGTGAGCACACACCGATGTCGACTCCTGGTGGCAGCTCAAGGGCCAAGGAGGAGAAGATTTTTGTTACAGTGAGGGTGAGGCCACTAAGCAAGAAGGAGCTGGCTGTGAAGGATGATGTGGCATGGGAGTGCGCTGATAGCCAGACAATCTTGTACAAGGGCCCCATGCAGGACCGAGCTGCACCGATGTCTTACACTTTTGGTAGCGTGGCTTGATCAATTCATGAGCAATGCAACTCAAGAAAATCTGTTTGCAACTGATCGATGTCTTTGAATTCCTTTCCTTCCAGATAAAGTGTTTGGGCCAGCTTGCCAAACAGACGTGGTCTATGAAGAGGGAGCTAAGGATGTTGCAATGTCTGCACTGACAGGCATTAATGGTAGGTTAATTCTCAGTTTGTACATTTGTGGTAGTGGAGTGATCATCTGCAAGTGACCCCTTACCTTGTGTTTGTTTTGCAGCCACCATTTTTGCATATGGGCAAACCAGCAGTGGTAAAACATTCACGATGAGAGGCGTTACAGAGAGTGCTGTTAGTGATATTTATAGACACATAGATAATGTGAGTTTCATAAATCTGAGCAAGTCATTGCTTTTTGCTCTCTATGGTATATTGCTTTCTAGGATGCATGTAAGTGTTATAACTCATAATTGTTCTTGTTTAGACTCCTGAGAGGGAATTTGTGATCAAAATATCTGCTATGGAAATTTACAATGAGATTGTGAAGGATCTTCTACGACCTGACTCTGCTCCCCTTCGGTTGTTAGATGATCCTGAGGTTTGTTTACAACTTTGTCAGTTATTACAATGGCCCATGAAAATTTTGATCTTATAGTGAACTAAATGAAAATATTTTCTGTTTGACAGAAAGGAACCATTGTGGAGAAGTTGCAAGAAGAAATTGCTAAGGACAGCCAACATCTAAGGCATCTAATCAGCATTTGTGAAGGTAAACACTAGGTGCTGTAAAAAAAAAGCAGAAATGAAAGCTAATCACTTTAACAACCTTTCGAATGATTGCAGAACAAAGACAGGTTGGGGAGACTGCACTAAATGACACTAGTTCACGTTCCCACCAAATCATTAGGCTGGTACGTGTCCTGTTTTCATTGAGTCATTCCAGGAAAAACATGGTGAGGGAAGTATTAATCTTTTGTGGTGTATATCTTTATCCAGACTCTCGAGAGCAGGCTCCGTGAAGTTTCAGGATGTGTGAAATCTTTCGTTGCTAACCTGGTAAGCATGATATCCTCAAAGGTCTTATATATTGGTGATGCTGATATTCATAATTTCAATAATTGCTTCCTTTGCTTGCAGAACTTTGTTGACCTTGCTGGAAGTGAACGAGCTGCACAAACACATGCCATAGGTGCAAGGTTGAAAGAGGGTTGTCATATAAATCGCAGCTTGTTGACTTTGACTACTGTCATCAGAAAGCTAAGGTAGAATTCAAAGCTCAAGTTCTACTTGGGTGTAAGAAGCCTCAGTCAGATTTATTTAGTACCTTTTCTCTGCATCCATCTACAAATTGTAACATTGAAGATTTCTGCTAAAGAAAATGTATCAGATAAAATGCATTCTGCTGAGATGCCATATCCTGATTGGCCATTTGTCATTTTGAGCAAGTCAGTCAGCATGTCTGAAACACACTTGTGTTCTTTTTGCATCTCGTGGTAGTGCAATCTTTTGCTTTTTTTTTTTAAGAATACTACCTTAATTGTTTGGCTTAAATCACTAAAAGTCAAAACTGGAGAATAAAAGGCTTTTGAAATGTGTAAAGTTATTCCAAGACTAACAAGTACTTGCACATTTCTGGTCCATGAATTAATCTTGCTAAACAAAAGCTTCTAAGATGTCTTCTTCTCAATTAACTCTTTTGCTGGTATATTCAATTTTGTTCTAGTTTGGCCTTCAGCGATCAATAACTTTAGGTTTGGTGTTAGATAAATGGCGATTAAAGATGGTTGCTATATTCAGTTTTCAAAATAGGATATCTCACTCATTAAAGCATTTGTCACGTTAAAATAAATGTTCTACAAATATGTTGTTTCATTAGCTTATTTTGTATCTGTGGATTGTCAATATGATGTAGAAATAAATTCCACTTAATAAATGAAATTGTAGTGCTTGTATGGTCTCCCCAAAGCTAGATGACATGTATTTGGATCAGTGCAATTGATTGAGAGTGACTTTTCCAGTCTTATTTGTAACTGAAACTTAACTGTAAACTTCAATTGCAGTTCAGGGAAAAGAAGTGGACACATACCCTACAGGGACTCGAAGCTGACACGCATTTTACAGCTTTCTTTGGGTGGAAATGCAAGAACAG
Organism: Miscanthus lutarioriparius; assembly: GCA_904845875.1. Taxonomy (NCBI): domain Eukaryota; kingdom Viridiplantae; phylum Streptophyta; class Magnoliopsida; order Poales; family Poaceae; genus Miscanthus; species Miscanthus lutarioriparius. Next base: position 86,438,524 of record CAJGYO010000018.1, read on the forward strand.
CAATCATCTGTACCATGAGCCCAGCCCTGACACATGTAGAACAATCTAGAAATACTCTATTCTTTGCAACCTGCGCAAAGGAGGTCACAAATACTGCAAAAGTTAATATGGTAAGGGTGTGAGTCGTGACTCTGAGACAACATTTCTTTGTGCCTTAGTAATTGTTAGATACATCAATGTACAACTCAACAATACATGTTCCATGCAGGTTATATCAGATAAGCAATTGGTGAAGCACCTTCAGACAGAACTTGCTAGACTAGAATCAGAGCTGAGGACCCCTGACCGTGGCTCCTCTTCTGATATCCTCATAATGGAAAAGGACAGGAAGATTAGACAGGTAAAGTCTCTGACCAAGGTTTCATGTTCACTTTTAACTTTCAAGAGTGCACTAAATGCTTGAAATCATTACCATGTTTTACATGATCTAATCAATGAATTGTGTAGATGGAAATTGAAATTAAGGAGCTCAGGAAACAGCGAGATACTGCACAGTCAGAGCTCGAAGAACTGCGGAAGAAGAAGAGTGATCACCAGCCAGTAAGAATCTGGCTTTTGTTTGTCCCGAACTCCTCTTCATTACCATTAACTAACCCTTTGGGTTGCACTCTACTCTTGCAGGGGTGGAATCCCTTTGACTCGCCACAAAAAGCACGAAAGTGCCTTACATTTTCAGGATCACTAGAGCCAAGTAACAAAATTAAGATGATGAGAAGCTCAGTTAGGCAATCATCTACTGCTCCATTTATGTTAAAGCATGAAATCCGCAAGCTGGAGCAGCTGCAACAACAGCTTGAGGTTGAAGCAAACCGCGCCATTGAAGTACTTCACAAAGAAGTTGAATGCCACAAGCATGGCAACCAGGATGCTGCAGAAACCATCGCTAAACTTCAGGCAGAAATCAGGGAGATGCAATCTGTTAGGTCTGAGAGCAGAGACGTGGAGATGATTACAGATGAAGGAAATGGATCTGATTTGAAAGATGAGATTTCTAGACTTCATATGCAAGACAATGATATTGCCAAACTTGAGGCGAAGTTAGAAAATGTGCAACGGTCTATTGACAGATTGGTGATGTCACTTCCAAATGTTGCCATGCCGTGTAATGAGACTACCCCAAAGTCGAACAGATCAAAGAAGAAGAAGAGGCTTCTTCTTCCTCTGGGTGTGAGCAACAACATAAACAGAGCAAATCTTCTCAGAGCACCTTGTTCTCCCCATTCTTCCAGTAGGCCTTCAGAATCAGAAGTTGAGAATAGGGCCCCAGAGGGTGACACTATGTCTGTTGAGGGTTCAGAAAAGGCTACTCCCACCAAGAGTGAAGATGGAGATATGTCATCTCGTGATGAGACACCACGCTACAGGCGCTCCAGTTCAGTCAATATGAAAAAGATGCAGAGGATGTTCCAAAATGCTGCAGAGGAAAATGTTAGGAGCATCAGGGCTTACGTGACTGAACTGAAGGAGCGAGTTGCAAAACTTCAGTACCAAAAGCAGCTGCTAGTCTGCCAGGTTTTGAACTCACTTGATCTTTCTTCCCAAAAAAATTGTCTGCTTTCCTGCTACTAAAATATGTTCGATTACGTTATTTTACAGGTCCTAGAGTTGGAATCTAATGAAGGCAAGTCGAATGGAGAGGATAATTCTGGGCCTCTACAGGATGGTCCTGATTCATGGGACAGAATATTTAAGGAGCAGATGCAGTGCATTATTCATCTGTGGGATCAGTGCCATGTGTCGATCATACACAGGACCCAGTTTTACCTGTTATTCAGGGGTGACAAGGCTGATCAGATATACATCGAAGTCGAAGTAAGAAGGCTGGTATGGTTGCAACAACACTTTGCTGAGGTCGGCGATGCAAGCCCTGGTGCTGTTGACGACCCTGCAGTTTCACTTATCTCCAGGTACTGAATAACTACTACAATAGCGTCACATGCTGCTTGTTTTCTGAGTTTCACCGATTGTAGTTCCAGATACTGTTGAAGAGTATAACCAAAAGAAAGGAAAATAGTGTGTCTACATACCTTTTAGCCATCCGTAGTGAAGCATTCCTGTGTTCAGTAGCCATAACAGAGTATTTTGTATGTTGCAGTATGAAGGCATTGAGGAACGAGCGAGAATTTCTCGCGAGAAGGATGGGATCAAGGCTGACGGACGAAGAGCGAGAGCGCCTCTTCATCAAGTGGCAGGTGCCCCTGGACGCGAAGCAGCGGAAGCTGCAGCTGGTGAACAAGCTCTGGACCGACCCCAACGACCCGACGCACATCGAGGAGAGCGCGGACCTGGTGGCCCGGCTGGTGGGCTTCTGCGAGGGCGGCAACATCAGCAAGGAGATGTTCGAGCTCAACTTTGCAGTCCCCACGAGCAAGAAGCCATGGATGGTGGGCTGGCAACCCATCTCAAACATGATCAGGGAGAAGACCCAGCAGCTCTGGTGAGAACTGAATCAACTGATGGTGCCGGCCTCGCCGATGTTGTACAGATGGAATGGAACAAAAGACAGTACATTTCGTGATGGTCGGTTCAGCTCTGGAAATTGTTGATCAACTGGGGGAAGCGTCTCAACTTCCTTCCCGGTTGGACGGTTGGTGTCAAGGCCACAAGTGTCTGAGTTACATCTTCCTGTCATCCTCTGTGTGTCCTCTGTAGATGGTGAAAGAGAGAGAATCTGAATGTTCTCGCATTCTTTACATATTTCCTTTCCAATTCAAGCCAAGTTTTGTTTGTTCCTTCTGTATTATGATATTATGATCTGGATCTGATTAGTCGATTCAAATTCTTTTGCCCCCCCTTTTTCTGCTGTCTGTGTCTGTGCATCGGAATTGCTGGATCTTGATTGCCGATTCTTGTTATCTTGATTGTCAATCACATCACAAATACTCTCAATCTTGTTTGCGGGCCTATAGCGGAGCTCAGGGACAATAAGCATATGTACTTTCAGAACGACGCTCCTAGTTAGTTCCATTTAAACAAGAATCGTGACAGATGAATAGATTTATTTTTTGGAGCAAAGTGACAGATGAATAGATAATATACTGCAAAAGATAAACGCATAGAATTTTCGCCCATGCAGGTTATTCCTAGCAGCAGCTGCATTGATTCAAAGTTTCAGACAAGAAATTCAGAGTCTAATGTTCATTGCCAGACAACTTTGTGATTTTCATGCTCCTGAGTGTCTGAGTTACAACTTTTGCCAAATGGCACTTTTTTTTAAACAAAAAGGAAGATCTCTGAGTCAAACTCCATTGCCCACCGATGAGTAACTGAGACGTTCTTGGGCTGTTCGTTTCTGACAGCTGGGTTCTGAAGCAGATATATAAACAATATCCACAGTTCCCGGCCAGACGAACAACTGCACAAGGCCTTAGAAATGGAAAATTCGTCTCCTAACGTATATGCTCACCGAACATGCGTATGTCCCCAATTGGCAGCAGTTGCTTATTTGTAGAATATAAACCTCGGTGCAAATGAAGTATATCTTCAAATTAAGAAAATGCCTGTGGTAAATACATTCTCAGCGCTGGACCAACAAAAGCAGAACTGTCCATTTGACTAATAGTTCCTCCAGGAATACTCAGGTTACATAGGTAATCTTCAACAGATCATATGGATATTCGACATTACGACAGTTCCAAACATTTAAACGCGACAATCGGCGTCCACAATCTGGGGCTACAAAATCTTAACCACATGGTGCGGCAGTTGCTTATCCGAGGAAGTTCATGATCACCAGGTGGAGCACCAGGTTGCACAGGACGAAGTCAGCAAAGGCCCTTTCTGGGGGAAGATCCTGCAGGAAAAGTTTTGGCATACGACGTCATGCCAGATTTTCAAAATAGAACGGATCCTACCATATGAAGATGAGACGAAGTGATACCTTAAATTCTTTGTTGTCTTTGTTCACTTGAATGCGGAGGCAAACTGAATGAAAAAAGGTAAAAGGAGAATGTGACAGTTAGTTCCTATCATGCAACCAAGGTAAAAGGGCAACAGAGGGTAAGAAGCTCCTACCAGCAAGAACTGCAGTTCCTATGCATGAAAGGACTCCAGAGAGGAAGGAGTTGAAGGGAAACGACCCAACCAGTCCCATGTAAGCAACCTGTTTCATCCACATTAAATAGCATACCAGTAATAAGTCTCTGAAGGTGTTTCACTTGTATTAGCATTCCAGGGGCAATTATCAGCTATGTTGCAGAAACAACTAAAGAGGAGTAACGAACCGAATAACAATGCTCAGTTCACAATACAAGTGCACAAAGATAGCCTTGTCCTTAAACCTAAAAATCATGCTTGAGGACAACAAATTCCATGGTTTTCAGAAAATGACAGCTAACAAGTTGATATATCCAATCAACACCACTGAATGAAGAACATATAGTTTGCAATAGTTACAATGACAAGTACAGTGCTACAACATCCACGCAATCAGGTTGACAATGGCTAGGTAGAGCTGAGATTTGCAAGTTGACTACTTTGCTGTAACCAGTAACTGAGAAGAGTTGCAACCTTAATAAAGAATGTACAGTTGGCAAAGCAAGAGCATAAGATAACTTGTGCTAATACCAATAAATCATGCTTGAAGGCAATAAGTTGCACGATTTAAGAAAATGGCAGGTGATAAGTTCATCTATCCAATCAAACACTGAAGAGCATACGTAGTTTGCAAAAGTTCAACTGAAGGTACAGTGCTACAGCGCCCACACAATCAGGTTGCCAACAGCTAGGTAGAGCAGAAATTTGCAAGTTCGACAGCTTGTAATCAACAACCGAGATTTACATACGCAGTATATCAGTTGATAGCTTTAGCAGAGCAGCCTGTTCATAAGATTTATTGAGCATGTATCTGATGCCTACCTACCTACCCACTGTTATTTGACAACCAAATAACCAGGCCATGTGTTTTGGCGTCTCCCATGTTAGGTTTAGTGAAAATCAAAATCCACAGAAAAACATCCGCTGATGCGGGATACTATAGTATACACTCCAGGCTATTCAGATACACTTCCCTAACCATATTTCGAGGCTTTCAAACCTATTTGAACAAGATGTTTGCATATAAGAAGACATAAGTGTTTAAAAAAAAACTTATACCTGAATAAGGGCAGTGGCAACCGCAAAAACCACATAGAGGTCAATAATCTGCAGACATATCACCACACGGAGTTAGAGGGGGTAGCGGACGACTGCAGGGGAAATGGGAGATCGAATCGAATGAGGCTACCTTGAGATTTGTTGGTGTGGCAGCATACGCCTTGCCAAGGGACTGGATCAGAAGCTTCGCATCACTGGTGGCCCTCGGCATCTTGAAATCCCGTCGTCTACTCCACTTGAGGTAAGGACATAACCAGAAAGGAACAGGTCATAATCAGATCAGTTCGCTTGGATCGACAACTTTTTCAAGCAAATCGGAGTTGGTAGGCATAATTTTACATGTGTACTCTTGAAATCAGATCAGATCCGAATACAGAGGAACAGGCAAGTAGCTCGAGTGAGGGTTTGGGTGGTGATTTCGCACAGCAGGAAGGAGGAAGGGGAGGGGTGGGCATACCTGGCGGAGTGCGTGATGGGTGGGTACTCGTCGCCGGCGACGGCGAAGACCTGGGCAGCTGGCGTCGCGTCGGGCTCGGGCGGCGGTCAGAGGCTGTTTGGCCTCTCGAGGGGGACGGGGGGTTTTCTCGTTCTCTCGAGTCTGGACCGTATCGTGTTTCCTGGGCTGGGCCGTCGTTCCTTCTTCACGTTTCTTTTTTTTGCACAAAATTTTATTTTCCTCTCATCTTGTTTCACTCTCTGATTCAAAAAAAAAAAAAAAAAAAACTTGTTTCACTCTCTTTTTTATTCTTCCTGATTCAGTATTTGCTAGTATTATTATTTTTTATTCTTCCTGATTTCATGGCTTTCAGTTTATTTCTTCCTGATTTCGAATTTGATATTTTTTATTCTTCATGATTTCAATAAAGTTATTATTATTTTTTCATTCATGGGACAATGCAAATATTAAAGATCCATGACGCTCTGTTTTTTATTATTTTTTAATTCTTTCTAATTTAATATTCGTTATGACTCTCTCAATTCCAAATAATAAGACGTCTTATCTTTTTCTATATACGTAATTTTTTATGTGCACTTATATATACACTATGTTTATGTACATAGTAAAAGTAATATCTTGAAAAGCTAAAACGTCTCGTAATTTGGAAGGGGAGGCTGATATTAGATATTCGTAATGTTCGGCCATTTAGGTTGGGATTTAAGGCTCGACGTCATTTGTGTTGGGATGCAGGTCCGTTTGAGAGCGCTCTTGGCTTCAGGTTCTCCGTGAGAATCGATCATAGACAGTTAAACGATTTAAAACAGATTTGACAAAAAAAAATCACCTCTCTACTTGCACTGAGAGATGTAAGCTAAAAAACCCGACTACATTCCAAAGGAGATCTGACAAAAATCGCTTATCTACTTACACTACGAGTCGTAAGCTAAAAAAAATAACCGTTCCTCGTTCAATCCCTTCTAGAAGGGTATGCTCTGAACCGGGCATTCGTTTGCCCATGCGCTCCGTTGCTAGCCCACAACGCTAGCCCAATAACTCACGCTCCTTCATTTCTCAAAAAAAAACTACTCATCCACTTATTCCTATCCACTCGTTTCTCTTCCTATAGTTCTTATCCGCTCGCCTGCCGCCTCCGAGAGCATGATTGCTGGCCCTCTGATGTGCACCGCTCGGGTGCTGGCCTTGCTAGGCACGACACGCGACTGCCTTCGAGTTGCGGCGCTCGATTGCTGGCCCTGCCAGGCACGGCGCGCTGCTGCCCTCTCCAAGTCGCACAGCCGCGGCCTCGCCACCGCTCGTGCGGCCAATGTCTCCCTTTCACGACGTGCAGCCACTGTCGCCGGCCCGTCTGAAAGGTCCTAATGGCTAGAGAAGGTGAATAGCCTATTAAAAATTCTACAACAACACTAAGCCAAGTGGTTAGAAAATTACGAGACGAAGCAAGTGTTGCGCTAGCCTACTAAAAATGCAAGTCTCCTATCCCCAATTCTAGTTGATATGATCACTATGACACTCAGAGGCTAAGTTACTACTCTCTACACAAGTTGAGCTAGCTAGGAACTAATTACAACTAAGAAGTTAAGCTACACGACTAGCTACAACTACCACAAGTTCTACACAATGTAATACAAGAGAGTGGTAGAGGAGATATACCGTCGTGGCAAGAGATCAATCAATGAATACCAAAGAATACCAAGGAGACAATAATGACACAATGATTTTTCCTCCGAGGTTCACTTGCTTGCGACAAGCTAGTCCCCGTTGTGGTGATACACTCACTTGGAGGTTCACGCGCTAATAGGCATCACACGCCTAACCTGCAACCGGATGCCGCACAACCAACACAAGATGAGGATCCACAGGCCACACACAATCCACTAGAGTTGTCTTTCATGATCTCCCACGGGAAAGGCACAAGAACCCCTCACAAGCTCAATGATTAGAGCCGGCAACAATCACCAATAGCCACTCAACGATCCACCAATCACCGGGCCGTCTAGGTGTCGGCAAACACCAAGAGTAACAAGATCTCCACCAGCCCAAATCGCTCAACTAGTGCCACAAGATGCAAGACCACTAAGCAATGCACTAGAGGCTCTCCAATCTCACTCAAATGATGAAATCAAGTGTGCAAGTGAGTGGATTGTGTTTGCTCAACTCCCAAAGGGTGTACTCAGGTGTGGGAAGTGCCAAGAGTGTGGCCAAGGCCAGCCACCACCTCTATTTATAAGCCCACCAACAAATAGAGCCGTTACCCTTTGGAGCACCTTTCTACGGGGGCACCAGACACGGCGGTGTGCCACCGGATAGGGGGTGGCAGTGCCCTTCCAACGGTCATCCAATGGGCACCGAACAGGGTGGCGGTGGTGAAAGCTCTAGTTTAGTTTTGGTGAATTCATGAAACCCTAAGTGCTAACCTAGTTTATCAAAGTGATTATGAGATAGGTGGCACATTCCAAGTGGTGGAGTAAATGAAGATCATGACATGATGATGGTAATGCTATGGTGATGATCAAGTGCTTGGACTTGAAAAGAAGAAAGAGAAAAACAAAAGGCTCAAGGCAAAGGTATAAGTGGTAGGAGCCATTTTGTTTCGATGATCAAAACACTTAGCGAGTGTGATCACATTTAGGTCCGATAGCCGTACTATTAAGAGGGGTGAAACTCATATCGAAATGCAGTTATCAAAGTGCCACTAGATGCTCTAACTCATTACATATGCATTTAGGATCTAGTGGAGTGCTAACACCCTTGAAAATATTTTGTGAAAATATGCTAACACATGTGCATAAGGTGATACACTTGGTGGTTGGCACATTTGAGCAAGGGTTAGGAACTTCACCGGTGGAGTGTATATAGAAAAGACGGAGGTCACTGTAAGTGACAGGACGCTGGTCTCGGTAGGACCGACGCGTCCGGTCAGTAGAAGCAGCAAAGACGCTGGCATCGGTCTCTGACCGGACGCTGGGTCACTTAGTGACCGGACGCTGGAGGGGTGCGTCCGATCCTGCTGACATGGCAATGCACAATGGTGACGCCGAGTGACCGAACGTTGGGTGAGTCCGATCGGGCATGACCGGACGCGTCCTATCATGATTTTTCGCTTCTGGTTGCTTACTGGAAACGACCGGACGCTGAGGTCCTACGTCCGGTCACTTCGAAGCAGCGCGTCCGGTCACAACTTAAACGTTCTGATGACCATTGAGATCGGGTGATCAGTGTTTGAAGCAGGGGACACGTGGCACACATCGTGCGACCGGACGCTGGGGTCCAGCGTCCGGTCGATCTGACCTGCGCGTCCGGTCATCCTGTTTTTCAGTGGACTGAGGAGCCAACATCTCTATTTCATGGGGGGCTCTATTTAAGCCCCATGGCTGGCTCAAGCTCATTCTCTTAGCCATTTGCATTGACAAAGCAACCTTGTGAGCTTAGCCAAAGCCCTCCCACTCATCTCCATCATTGATCCATCATCATTGTGAGATTGGGAGAGAATCCAAGTGCATTACTTGAGTGATTGCATCTAGAGGCACTTGGTATTCGTGTTTCGCTGCGGGATTCACTTGTTTCTCTTGGTGGTTGCTGCCATCTAGATGGCTTGGAGCAGCGAGGATCGTTGAGCAGAGGTTGGTGATTGTCTCTGGCTCCGATCGTGGTGATTGTGAGGGGTCTTGTGCCTTCCCCGGGAGAGCACCTCACTTGTGGGTAGGTTCTTGCGGTGTCCTATTGTGTGGACGAGGTTCGTGCAACACCTCTTAGCCACCGAACCACCAAGTGTTGGTCGACACAACGGGGACTAGCGTGCCGACAAGCACGTGAACCTCGGGAGAAAATTGGTTGTCTCTTGCCCTTTGGTATTCTCCCAGTGATTGATTTAGTATTCATCTTGTAATTAGTTCACTCCTCTACACGGCGCTATAATCACCCTACTCACTCATTTATATTCTTACAAACTAGTTGTAGCATGCTCTTTAGTGTAATTAGAATTGAGAGCTTGCTTTGTTATTTTAAGTTCATCTAGTGGAGCTCTTTAGTGTAGCAAGTGTGAGAGCTCTTAGTGAGTAGGGACATAACAAATTGTGTGTCTAGAGATCATAGCAACTAGACTTGTTGGATAGGTGGCTTGCAACCCTTGTAGAGCTAGAGCAAGTTTACATTTCACTATTTGTTATACTAATCAAATTGCTCTAGTTGATTTGTAGATTTTTAAATAGGCTATTCACCCCCCCCTCTAGCCATATTAGGACCTTTCAAGTGGTATCAGAGCTGTGGTCATCGTTTGATTAAAGGCTTAACAACCTCGATGTCAAATTATGGCTCAAGTTGTGTTCAACCATGTGGGGGCAAACCACCGTTCTTTGATGGCATATGCTATGATTATTGGAAGAGAAAGATGAGGATGTATCTTGGTTCAATCAATGATCAAGTACGGGATGTGACTGAGAATGACTATGCTATCATTGATCCCAACAATCCCACCAACCTAGACAAGACCAACAAGCAATGCAATACAATGTCTCTCAACACCATATACAATGCTATTGATTCTAAGGTGTTTGAGAAAATCAAGGATTGTGGAAGAGCTAATGAGGTGTGGAGGAGATTGGAGGAAACATATGAGGGCACACCGGCGGTGAAGAGTGCCAAGTTGTACATCCTCAAAGATAAGTTGACAAGCTTCAAGATGAAGGATGATGAGAGCATTCTAGATATGTTCCATCAGTTGCAAGTAATTGTCAATGATTTGAAGGCTTTGGGAGAGAAGATCAAGGATGATGATGTCTCTCATCAGTTCTTAATGTGCCTACCTTCAAGATTTGAGAGGTTGAGATTGCTTACCATAAGGGGAGGATTGAAGAAGATTACCCCTAACCAAGTATTAGGTGATGTCATGACACAAGAGACATACCATGTGGAAAGGGAAGGGGTTGACAAGGATGATAAGAAGGAAGACGAAGACAAGAAGAAGAGTGTAGCATTCAAGACTAGCTCATCATCCAAGAACAAGGGCAAGTCCAAGAAATAATCAAGTGATGATGAGGATCTTAGTGACATTAATGATGAAGCCATGGCTCTATTTGTGCGCAAGATGGCAAATTCATGAAAAAGAAGGGCTATGATGCAGCAAAGAATATGTGAGAAGATGCTACAATTGCAAGAGCCCTGATTACATTGTAGTGGATTGTCCCTACAATAGTGACAATGATGAGGATGAGAAGAAGAAGCACAAGAAGGATAAGAAAGAAAAGAAGGAAAAGAAGGAGAAGAGGATGACCTTTCAAAAGAAGAAGAAGGGTTGAGGCTATGTGGTCACTTGGGATAGTGATGGCTCTTTGGATAGTGATGACTCTAGTGATAATGGCAAGAAATCTATCAAGAAAGCACTAGCAAGCATCGCCATCAACAACAAGCCCTCCATCTTCGACACTCCATCGACATGCCTCATGGCAAAGCCTACCAAGGTAAAATATGATGTGAGTGATGATGATCAATGTGAAAGTGATGCTTGTAGGAGTGATAATGATGATGAGGAGTACTCCAAGGAGGAGCTTATGGACATGTGTGAGCAAGTGCATACTTGCTTTGAGATGAAGAGAAAGGAGTGCAATGAATTGAACAAGAAAGTCAAATTTCTTGAGCAATCCCTTGATGAGCTCAATGCCACTCATGAGAGGCTAATGGAAGCCCATGAGAAGCTCAGCAAAGCTCACTCTAAGCTTGAAAAGGCTCACTCCTCTCTCATAGAGCAAGTCAAATTAGAGGAAGCCAAGAAGGAGCAAGTGATTATGTCTTATGATGTGGGACTAACATGTGATCTTATTGATGAATCTTTTTATAACCCTATTGTAGTTGCTCCCACTAACACTTCTTGTAGCACTACTACTTCTACTTCACCTTTGAATGATGGTCTCACTTGTGATGCCTCACTAATGGTGAAAAATGAAACCCTCAAGAAGAAGGTGAATGAGCTCACTCGAGCCTTAGGCAATGTCTATGGTGGAGATGCCCGCTTGCTAAAGTGCTTGGGTAGCCAAAGACTTTCTCTCAATAAAAAGAGATTAGGATATACCCCCAAGAAAGGCAAGGCGGCCTTTGTCACTCCCAAAGTTAGCTTTGTGAAGGGCAATGGTCGGTTTTGCAATAGATGCAAGCAAGTTGGGCATGTAGAGCAATATTGCAAGATTAACAAGAACAAGCTACATAATGTATCCTCAATTAAATTTGATTCTTGTTATATGCTTGTTAAGGGTGCCAATGGTGTGAAGGCTAAGTTCATTGGTACACCAATTGTGGGCCCAAAGAAGAAGGCAATTTGGGTACCAAAGACCTTGGTAACTAACCTTCAAGGACCCAAGCAAGTTTGGGTATCTAAAAAGAATTGATCTTCTTTTATAGGTGAATTATAAAGTCGGAGGAATGCATTGGGTGCTTGATAGTGGGTGCACACAACACATGACCGGTGATCCAAGAATGTTTAATTCAATCAATGAAAATAAGAGCAATGTGATTGATAGTATCACATTTGGTGACAATGGCAAAGGCAAGGTCAAAGGGCTTGCTAAGATTGCAATATCCAATGATTTGAGCATTTCCAATGTGCTACTAGTAGAGAGCTTGAACTTCAACCTATTGTCGGTAGCTTAATTATGTGATCTTGGTTGCAAGTGCATATTTGGTGTGGATGATGTAGAGATCATAAGTGTAGATGGCTCTAACTTGATATTCAAAGGATTTAGATATGAGAATCTATACTTGGTTGATTTCAATGCTAGAGAGGCTCAATTGTCAACATGTTTGATCACTAAGTCTAGCATGGGTTGGTTATGGCATAGAAGGCTTGGTCATGTTGGAATGAAACAATTAAACAAGTTGATCAAGCATGACTTAGTTAGAGGCTTGAAAGATGTCACTTTTGAGAAAGATAAGCTATGTAGTGCATGTCAAGCCGGAAAGTAAGTTTGTAACACTAAAAGGTCCTAATATGGCTAGAGGGGGGTGAATAGCCTATTTAAAAATCTACAAACCGACTAGAACAATTTGATTAGTATAACAAATAGCGAAATGCAAACTTTCTCTAGCTCTATAAGGGTTGCAAGCCACCTATCCAACAATTCTAGTTGTTATGATCACTAGGCACACGATTTACTATGTCGCTATTCACTAAGAGCTCTCACAATTTACTACACTAAAGAGCTTGTTATAGCTAGTTTGCGGAAATGTAAATGAGTAAGTGAGGTGATTATACCGCCGCGAAGAGGAGTGAACCAATGACAAGATGAATACTTTATCGATCACCAGGAGAATACCAAAGGGCAAGAGACAACCAATTTTCTCCCGAGGTTCACGTGCTTGCCAACACGCTATGTTCCCGTTGTGTCGACCAACACTTGGTGGTTCGGCGGCTAAGAGGTGTTGCATGAACCTCGTCCACACAATTGGACACCGCAAGAACCTACCCACAAGTGAGGTAACTCAATGACATGAGCAATTCACTAGAGTTAACTTTCGGCGCTCCGTCGGGGAAGGTACAAATCCCCTCACAATCACCGGAGATGGCCACGAACAATCACCAACTCATGCCAATCCACCTCCGCTCCTCCAAGCCATCTAGGTGGTGGCAACCACCAAGAGCAACAAGTGAATCCCGCAGCAAAACACGAACACCAAGTGCCTCTAGATGCAATCACTCAAGCAATGCACTTGGATTCTCTCCCAATCTCACAAAGATGATGAATCAATGATGGAGATGAGTGGGAGGGTTTTGGCTAAGCTCACAAGGTTGTTATGTCAATGCAAATGACTAAGAGAGTGAGCTTGAGCCAGCCATAGGGCTTAAATAGAAGCCCCCACGAAATAGAGCAATTGTACCCCTTCACTGGGCACAACACGGGGTGATCGGACGCTCCGGTCAAATCAACCGGACGCTGGACCCCAGCGTCCGGTCACGCGATGCATGCCACGTGTCCCTCTGTGTTCAACCGGAGCCGCCCGATCTCAACGGTCAAGTGATGACCAGATGCGCTGTTGCGAAGTGACCGGACGCTAGACCACAGCATCTGGTTGTTTCTAGTAAGGTTCCATTCGCACAAAATCACGACCGGATGTGTCTGGTCATGCTTGACTGGACTCACCTAGTGTTCGGTCACTCGGCGTCTCCCCTGTGCGCTGCCACATCAGCAGGACCGGACGCAACCCTCCAGTGTCCGGTCACTAAGTGACCCAGCGTCCGATCGGAGACCGACGCCAGCGTCTTTGTAGCTTCTACTGACCGGACGCGCCGGTCCAACCGAGGCCAGCGTCCGGTCACTTACAGTGACATCTGTCTTTTCTGTATAGGGTGCCGGTGGCACCGTCGGACTATCCGCACTCTACGGGCAGACACTCCGACGGTAAAGTTCCTAACCCTTGCTCAAATGTGCCAACCACCAAGTGTATCACCTTGTGCACATGTGTTAGCATATTTTCACAAATATTTTCAAGGGTGTTAGCACTCTACTAGATCCTAAATGCATATGCAATGAGTTAAAGCATCTAGTGGCACTTTGATAACCGCATTTCGATACGAGTTTTACCCCTCTTAATAGTACGGCTATCGATCCTAAATGTGATCACACTCATTAAGTGTCTCGATCACCAAAACAAAATGGCTCCTACCATTTATACCTTTGCCTTGAGCCTTTTGTTTTTCTCTTTCTTCTTTTCAAGTCCAAGCCCTTGATCATCACCATGGCATCACCATCATCATCATGTTATGGTCTTCATTTGTTTTACCACTTGGAATGTGCTACCTATCTTATGATCACTTTGATAAACTAGGTTAGCACTAAGGGTTTATCAATTCACCAAAACCAAACTAGAGCTCTCAAACACACATCCTAAGAAGAGCATGATGAGCACATTCAATGCATTTGAGTTGATGCACATGGACTTGTTTGGACCAACCACATACACTAGCATTGGTGGAAATAAATATGGATTTGTGATTGTGGATGATTTCACTAGATACACATGGGTATTCTTTCTAGTGGACAAGAGTGATGTGTTTGCAACATTCAAATCATTTGTCAAGGGTATTCACAATGAGTTTGAAACAACCATCAAGAAAGTTAGAAGTGACAACGGTAGTGAGTTCAAGAACATAAGAATTGATGAGTTGTGTAATGAATTTGGAATTAGACATCAATTCTCGGCCAAGTACACTCCACAATCAAATGGCTTAGTTGAAAGAAAGAATAGAACTTTGATTGACATGGCAAGATCAATGTTGAGTGAGTACAATGTGAGTTATTCATTTTGGGCTAAAGCAATCAACACGGCTTGCTATTATAACAACCAACTATATTATCACCCCATGATGGAGAAGACACCTTATGAGCTATTAAATGGAAGAAACCCCAACATAGCATACTTTTGGGTTTTTGGTTGTAAATGCTACATATTGAAGAAAGGCACTAGATTGAGCAAGTTTGAAAAGAAATGTGATGAAGGTTTCTTCCTTGGTTACTCCACTACTAGCAAGACATATAGAGTTTGGAATTTGGCTAGTGGTACTCTTGAGAAGGTTCATGATGTGGAATTTGATGAAACAAATGATTCTCAAGAGGAAGATGAGAATCTAGATGATGTAAGAGGCACTCAATTGGTCAATGCAATGAAGAACATGGACATTGGTGATATAAGGCCTAGAGAGGTGATTGATGTTGAAGATGACAAGAATCAAGTGCCCTCTAACTCAAATGTGCAAGGTAGTGGTTCTCATGATCAAGTTCAAGCAAGAACTAGTGATGACAAAGTGCAAGATCAACAAGTGGCTAGTTCATCATCTCAACCAAGTGATCAATCTAATGCAAGCAATCAAGTACAAGTGCTTCAACCAACCAATGTTGCAAGAGATCATCCATTAGACACTATCATTGGTGATATTTCAAGAGGTGTGCTAACTAGATCAAGATTGGCTTCATTTTGTGAGCATTTCTCATTTGTGTCATCAATTGAACCTAAGAAGATAGATGAGGCTTTGAAGGATGTTGATTGGGTCAATGCTATGCATAAAGAGCTAAACAACTTCATAAGAATCCAAGTATGGGAGCTAGTTGAGAGGCCTAAGGATCATAATTTGATTGGAACCAAGTGGGTCTTTCGGGACAAGCAAGATCAAGATGGGATAGTAATAAGGAACAAAGCAAGATTAGTGGCTCAAGGTTACACTCAAGTTGAAGGTCTTGACTTTGGAGAAACATATGCCCCGGTTGTAAGATTAGAAGCAATTAGGATCTTGTTAGCCTATGCTTGTGCCCACGACATCAAGTTGTACCAAATGGATGTGAAGAGTACATTTCTAAATGGGTACATCAATGAGCTTGTGTATGTTGAGCAACCTCCCGGTTTTGAAGATTAAAAGAAACCCAACCATGTTTACAAGTTGAGAAAGGCTTTATATGGATTGAAACAAGCACCTAGAGCATGGTATGAGAGATTGAGTGATTTCCTACTCTCCAAGGGATTCAAAATGGGAAAGGTTGACACCACTCTCTTCACCAAGAAGCTTGGAAATGACTTGTTTGTAATGCAAATCTATGTTGATGATATCATTTTTGGGTCAACAAATCAAGATTTTTGTGAGGACTTTGGTAAGATGATGACTAGTGAGTTTGAAATGTTCATGATTAGAGAGCTTAGTTACTTCATTGGTCTTCAAATCAAGCAAATGAAGAATGACACATTTGTAAGTCAAGACAAGTATATCAAGGACGTGCTCAAGAAGTTTGGAATGGATGATAGTAAAGCTATTAGTACACCAATGGGGACAAGTGAAAGCTTGGATAGTGATGCTAGTGGCAACATGGTGGATCAAAAGATGTATCGGTCTATGATTGGAAGCCTACTCTATGTGACCGCATCAAGGCCGGATGTGATGTTTAGTGTATGCATGTGTGCTAGATTTCAAGCCTCACCAAGAGAAAGTTATTTGAAAGCAACAAAGAGAATATTGAGATACTTGAAGCATACACAAAATGTTGGATTGTGGTATCCCAAAGGAGCAAGATTTGAGTTAATTGGATATTCGGACTCCGATTACGTGGGATGCAAAGTTGAGAGAAAGAGCACATCGGGCACATGCCGACTATTGGGAAGATCACTTGTACTTGGTCATCAAAGAAGCAAAATAGTGTAGCACCTTCAACCACCGAAGCGGAGTACATTTCGACCGGTAGTTGTTGTGCTCAATTACTTTGGATAAAGGCTACTTTAAGTGACTTTGGAATCAAATTCAAGCAAGTGCCATTGCTATGTGACAATGAGAGTGCCGTAAAGCTCACCAAAAACCCCGTTCAACATTCAAGAACAAAGCATATTGATGTCCGCCATTATTTTATAAGAGATCACCAACAAAAATGGGACATTTGCATTGAGAGTGTGGGCACCGAAGATCAACTTGCCGATATCTTTCCCAAGCCACTTGATGAGAAGAGGTTTTGCAAGCTAAGGAATGAATTGAACATACTTGACTTCTCCAATATGTGTTGATGCACCCCCCACTTATATGACATGCCTCTCCTTCAAGCAATCCAAGGTAAAAGTTGATTGGCATGGCATACATCCTTGCTAAGGACATGTTTAGTGCATCTAGACATATTCCACATTTGAATAGGCTCATTCATGAAAATCAAATGAATTTGATGCTTGTATGGTACCACTATTGCTTGTATGCTTGAAATGATCTAGTGGTAGTATATGACATGTTTGTGGGCTTGTAAACCTAGTGTTTGATCTAGAAAATAAGCTATAAGTGTTTAACTCAACATGGTACAAGATAACCCTTATTTCAAGGTGTGAAGAAGCTTGTCCTTGGATCAAACCGAGTTAAATATCTTTCGCAAGTAATCTAGATTGAACCAAATTAGGAAAATAATCCTCACTTCACATGGTTTCACCCCAACCTATCTAAAATTTAAACTTGCTTTTGTGCTAATTGTTGACAAAGGGGGAGAGAAGTTCACAAAGATAGTAAGATAGGGGGAGCAAACAAATGAAATGACATTATAAGGGGATCAGTGTACATAAGTAGGGGGAGCAAGCTCATAAACTTGTATGTTGCATTTGAATGTGCATTTCACATATTTGCTTGCATGGCACAAGTTTTTAATTTCAATATCCATGCTTGTGTGGTGTATGCTAGTTGTAGGATTGAATGATGAAATGAAAAACTAGCATGCATAGGTTAAGTAACTAGACTCATGCTTACATTATGAAAACTAGCCCCTTACTTCTAATGTTGATCTCACGAGGTATTCTAGTTTTTGTGTATGTCTAGTTACTAATGATGCTAAAGATGGTATATTGGTGCACTCCAAATGGTATCACGCTTCAAAGGTCCATCTCTTATACCTTAGCATCATATGGTAGACATTGACTCCTATATTTCCTATCTAAGCATATGTGCAAGCTACAATCCAAACTCTTAGCACATATATAGGGGGAACAATTGCTACCATTTGAGATTCATGAAACTTGTCCATATTCTTTTACATAAGTTAAAATGCTTGGGCAAACAACATGGATTCAATTAAAATTCAATTCATATATTTGTGTAAGGGCTGTCATCAATTACCAAAAAGAGGGAGATTGAAAGCTCTAGTTTGGTTTTGGTGAATTGATGAAACCCTAAGTGCTAACCTAGTTTATCAAAGTGATTATGAGATAGGTGGCACATTCCAAGTGGTGGAGTAAATGAAGATCATGACATGATGATGGTGATGCCATGGTGATGATCAAGCGCTTGGACTTGAAAAGAAGAAAGAGAAAAACAAAAGGCTCAAGGCAAAGGTATAAGTGGTAGGAGCCATTTTATTTCGGTGATCAAGACACTTAGTGAGTGTGATCATATTTAGGTTCGATAGCCGTACTATTAAGAGGGGTGAAACTCATATCGAAATGCGGTTATCAAAGTGCCACTAGATGCTCTAACTCATTGCATATGCATTTAGGATCTAGTGGAGTGCTAACACCCTTGAAAACATTTGTGAAAATATGCTAACACATGTGCACAAGGTGATACACTTGGTGGTTGGCACATTTGAGCAAGGGTTAGGAACTTCACTGGCGGAGTGTCCGCCCGTAGAGTGCGGACAGTCCGTAGTGTATACAGAAAAGACGGAGGTCACTGTAAGTGACCGAACGCTGGTCTCGGTAGGACCGGCGCGTCCGATCAGTAGAAGTAGCAAAGACGCTAGCATCGGTCTCTGACCAAACGCTAGGTCACTTAGTGACCGGACGCTGGAGGGGTGCGTCCGGTCCTGCTGATGTGGCAGTGCACAGTGGTGACGCCGAGTGACCGGACGCTGGGTGAGTCCGGTCGGGCATGACCGGATGTGTCCGGTCGTGATTTTTCGCTTCTGGATGCTTACTTGAAATGACCGGACGCTGAGGTCCTGCGTCCGGTCACTTTGAAGCAGCGCGTCCGGTCACAACTTAAACATTCTGATGACCGTTGAGATCGGGTGATCAGCGTTTGAAGCAGGGGACACGTGGCACACATCGCGTGACCGGACGCTAGGGTCCAGCGTCCGGTCGATCTAACCTGCGTGTCCGGTCATCCCGTTTTCTAGTGGACTGAGGAGCCAACGACTCTATTTTGTGGGGGCCTCTATTTAAGCCCCATGGCCGGCTTAAGCCCACTCTCTTGGCCATTTGCATTGACAAAGCAACATTGTGAGCTTAGCCAAAGCTCTCCCACTCATCTCCATCATTGATCCATCATCATTGTGAGATTGGGAGAGAATCCAAGTGCATTACTTGAGTGATTGCATTTAGAGGCACTTGGTATTCGTGTTTTGCTGTGGGATTCACTTGTTTCTCTTGGTGGTTGCCGCAATCTAAATGGCTTGGAGCAGCGAGGATCGTTGAGCGGAGGTTGGTGATTGTCTCCGGCTCCGATCATGGTGATTGTGAGGGGTCTTGTGCCTTTCCCGGCGGAGCGCCGAAAGGTAACTCTAGTGGATTGCTCGTGTCATTGAGTTACCTCACTTGTGGGTAGGTTCTTGCGGTGTCCTATTGTGTGGACGAGGTTCGTGCAACACCTCTTAGCCGCCGAACCACCAAGTGTTGGTCGACACAACGGGGACTAGCGTGCTGACAAGCACGTGTACCTCGAGAGAAAAATTGGTTGTCTCTTGCCCTTTGGTATTCTCCCGGTGATTGATTTAGTATTCATCTTGTGATTGGTTCACTCCTCTACACGGCGCTATAATCACCCTACTCACTCATTTATATTCTTGCAAATTAGTTGTAGCAAGCTCTTTAGTGTAATTAGAATTGAGAACTTGCTTTATTGTTTTAAGTTCATCTAGTGAAGCTCTTTAGTGTAGCAAGTGTGAGAGCTCTTAGTGAGTAGGGACAATGCAAATTGTGTGTCTAGAGATCATAGCAACTAGACTTGTTGGATAGGTGGCTTGCAACCCTTGTAGAGCTAAAGCAAGTTTATATTTCGCTATTTGTTATACTAATCAAATTGCTCTAGTTGATTTGTAGATTTTTAAATAGGCTATTTACCCCCCCTCTAGCCATATTAGGACCTTTCAGGTGGCACCGCCCTAGGGGTGGCGATGACCTCCCAAGCCAATCACCCGAAAACCTTGCTCTCTAGAAAAATAGGGCGGTGCACCGCCCTACGCATGGCGGTGCCCAGGCGGTGACCAACCCCACTTCGGCTGCTCTCGGTTAAAAAGTGGTGGTGGCACCGGACAGCCCCCGGCGGTGCACTGTTGTGCACCCGGCGGTGTACACAGTGGTGTTCGGTGACAACACCTTCTCGACTGCTCGGGACCGAGGCCAGGTGGGCACCGCCCTAGGGGTGGCGGTGCCACCGTACAAGCAGTGACGATGCCAACCCCAACTCCTTCTCGGCCGAGGCCAACCAGTCACTGCACTAGAGGTGGCGGTGCACCGGACAGGGGGTGATAGTGCCCACAGAGGCAGCACCTCATCCCCTACTTTGCCTCCTTTGATTCCTTTGCAAATGTGCCAACACCCCAATTGTTTCACCATCACGTGCGAGTGTGTTAGCATTTTCACAATCAATTTTTCAAACGTTAATCACTTCTCACCGATTGTGCACTGGGCCTAAAATGCAAATGCAAGTTTTCCAACACCTAGTGGCACTAGATGATCGAGTTGTCCGATAAGAGCTCCCTTCTTAATAGTACGATCATCTATCCTAAATGTAATCACACTATCTATAGTGTCTCGATCACCAAAACAAAATGACCCTATCACATATACCTTTGCCTTGAGCCCATTTTGTTTTTCTCTTTTTTCTTTTCCAAGTCCGAAGCTTGATCATCATCACATGTCCACAGCATCACCATGGTCTTCATTTCATGTGGCCATCTCCATCCATGAGTGCCACTTAGCTCCATCAATTGGGTTGGACCAACCTATCTCAAATCCGCACTTAGAGCATAGGGTTAGTTCAAATAGGTTTCATCAATTATCCAAAATCAAACTAGGGCTTTCAATGTCGCCTACAAGCATCTCCAGGCCATTGCCTTCGGTGAACACCAGACACCAACGAGCCTCCATTCTGACGAGCAACAAGGAAATGTTTCATTGAAAGCGCATGTTGCAAGAGTATGTTTTAATTGTTTCAGATGTTTTAGAGGTATGTTGCAAGTGTGCTTACTTGGATGTTGCATATATTTTACGCATATGTTGCAAGAGTACATTCGAAATGTTTCAGTTGTTTGAGTCTTATGCTCCAATAAGTGTTTTCATGTTGCAAGTTGTTTATCTGGATGTTGTATATGTTTCACACACATATTGCAAGTGTATCTTTCAAATGTTTCATCTACTTCAGACGTATGTTGCATTCAAGTGTTTTCATGTTGCAAGTGTTTCGTGTTTCAGAGGTATGTTCAGAGAGTCATGGGACACGGCCAGGGCACCGAGGGAAGGGCGCGGCGAGCCGGGGGCCGGCGGATGGGGCGCGCGGCGCGCCCTGGGTCCACAAGGACGGGGCATGCTCATCCTCATCCCGAGTCCCGCCCACGCAGAGAGAGAGGAGGGGGTCAGGGGGAAGGAACGGCGGACGCGAGGCGAGGCGAGGCGAGACGGACGGGGGTGGGGTACGCGTGTGTGGCAGGACGAGGCAGATGGGAAAGGACTGCAACAATATGGTGAGAGTGCGGCTCATTTCTGCTTGGCCGTTCGGTACCGTCTTATGGAACCATATCCCATCGGACATCCAGGCCTCAGAAATTCCCCTTCCAGAATCACTTCAAACACTTCTCACTAGCTCCCGCACCAAAGTCACTCAATCAGACAATCATAAAGCTGAAGCTAAGAATTTACAGAGCGAAACTTTACCAAACATGACTTTATCATGTTCGTGTATACCTAACTACTCTGAGAAGTAGCTGATCGTGTAGCACATGGGCCAGCGAATTTATTTTTACCGGCACACGAACGCCTTAACCAGTAGATCTTGACACTGCAGAATTTCCTCTCGCATTTGCCTTAACGAGAACATCCTCAATGAACCACGAGTAACACAGAAAATAATCCCGCATTTTGCTTGTTGCATTTGTACCACCGCTCTTGACAACTGAATTTGGTAGAGCAATGCATGCACTCTATGGTTACAGATCCAGTATATGTTGGGGCGACAAGAATCATGTACCCAGAAAGGTTAAAACAACAGAGCTCATTTTCCAGGTTCTGTCTTCTGTCAGTCGGTTCAGTGGGAATGCTTCCATCCACAAATTAGTAAAAACAGTCACTACGATGTCCTACTCCTAAATCCATATCACTTTGTCCAGCCATCTTGGTGGTCTCAGTGACGACTTTATCCCAAGCTTTGTCAGGAACACCGTATACATTATATGCAGGAGGAAGACGAAGAACGCACAATTAAATAGAAGCTGCAATAGAAAAAGAAAGATTTAGAATTCCAAGCAGCACGTTTAGCAAGCCCTGCTTATCAGGTCAGGAATTACCAGTGTCCCAAAGAGTACATATATTGCATCCATGGAAGGAATCGTGTTCACACCAGCTGCCGTCAGGATATATGTCAAGGAAGCATGAATGTTAACCGTTATCTGAAATTGAATACAAGTTACTGAATAAACCAATTCATTTTTACTCCCATCTACTCTTAATGTTGAATAAGGGAGTACAGGTACCAGTGCAAGAATATTTTCTCTTATCAGAAACGATGACACTAGCACATAACCACAAGCTCCCAGGGCACGGGCCTATAAGACAGACTGCAGTATTAGACTCAGTTTGTTCCATACTGTACAACAACAGAGATCGATGCAACTTCAGAGATCACTTGACAAAATTTCCTAAGAAATTCAGACTTTGATCTTATGAAACTGGTAAGGAAAACTGACTGGTAGTATCAGTTTATTTCTTACACTCTAAAAAGTAGCAGTTTATTTCTACTTAATGCTCTGCAGTTTTGAAATTTTGACCCTTCTCCTTTACTGACACATGAACTATTCTGCCGACATCTTTTTATCAGTGACCAACAGGCCACCACGGCTCTTATACAATTGTGAAGTTTCACTGTTCATATTCTCATATGAGAAATGAAGATAAGAACAAAGAAAGCGGGCAACGTGTAGGTCCTTGGTTCTGTTTTAAATAGTAAAATCTGTGTGGTCCTTAAACTTGTCCCAAAGTACCATTCAAATTCCTAAATCTTAAACTGCACACTTGGGTCCCCTAAAGTTGTTGAGTGATAGCTCCTAATGTATGTCCACAATTAGCATTTACATTCATACATTTGTGGTGATTTGGCAGTTCTTGAGCGATGCTGTTAGAGTACGTCAGGGGCCTATTGGGCCTAGGTTGGCTGTATAGCCCATTAGTATTAGGGTTAATTAGAGATAAGAGTCGCTTACTTGAGGGTCAAGTAAGCCTTGCTTGGGAGTGAAGTAAAGCTCTCTATATAAGGAGAGGAGATGTATCGATCTAATCAAGCAAGAATTAAAAAGGAAATCCCTTCCCTCTTGCTCGGCCATGGGCAAGGCCCCCGGCCTCCCTAGCAGCCCCAGCCGCCACTGTAGCACTACGGGTACTGTAGCCCATCCGTCGCCGCCTCTCCCTCAGCTCTCTCCCTCTCAATCCTAGCAGCCACATAACAGATGCAGTGTAAGCATGTTCATGGTAATGAGCAATAAACCTCGTGTGCAAGAGTTAACAAGTTTAAGGACCTTGATCACATCCAGGGACAAGTTTAAGGACCTACTCCTCGTTTTAAAAGGCCTTGCAAGGATATGACAAGAACCTAACACCAACATTAATAAGATTTAAAACTATAACAATGCTTTAAGCTAGACAATTTGATTGTTATATGTAGAACTGTAAATTTATGCCTGAATGCCTAAATAACTCTATTGAAAAACTTGGTAGTGAGGCTACAGGTTTGTACCCAGAGGTCATGACCTTTTAGAATGCCATGTACAATCTATACGGGTCAGCAAGATAATTAAAACAAAGACAGAGAATTTACAATGGAGCAGAGGAGGATGGAAACAATCCAATTGATCTCCAATCTGATGATACAGGAAAGAATGTCATCACTTGCTGGTGAAAGAAGCCAATGGTGAAAGCAGAAGCTTCAATATTTAACCTCTGTACTTCTCACCTCCAAACAGTACCCATGATGAGACCAACTACTCCATACATAAGCTGCAAAATAGTGCAAGGAGTGCAATTCAGCCTGAGTGCAGAATAATTAATTCTTTAAATCTCACATAAAAGTAGTTAAAATGTAACATGTGTTTAGGAGAAATTGACTACACGAATCATAACTGGAATAGTATAAGAGATACTGCCGCTAGGTGATAGATAAACCCAACTGTTACTGCTTGAAACATGTAATCTAAGAGGATCTTTTACAGAGAACAATGTTTTCTTTTTGTAATAAGCGTTGTCTAATGTTTTCCTTGAATGGAATGCTATTATTCATTTCATTGTTGGCTTTGCCAATAAAGCACCCAAGTCAACAACAGCACTGATGGTTAACATGGAAATATGACAATAGTTAAAAAGTCTTAGATGTTTTAACCACACAGTTGCCACTGAACCTACTTACTCATAAGACAGAACTTTACGTACCAGATAAGTTGATGCTTTTACAGGGCCAGATAATGTGAATAGCAGTAAGACAGTAGCCACCTGGTGAAGCATTTCAAGAAACAGCTATATAAATTTGACAAAAGAAAAGAAAATAAGTGAACAATTTAATTGGACTTACCACAGTTTTCCTGCCAGCTTCTAGTCCCCATCTTAATGAGGAAATGACTATCGGCAATGGGAAAAAGCAACTGAAATAATTCTGCATCAGCATAAAACAAAAGAGTAAATTTGTGTCATAGGCATAGGGTGACAATCAATTCTGCACTAAACATGTCAAAAAGACCCATAACTTGCAAATGCCATAAAAAATGGCAGAAACTCTGATGCCATCCATCACCTTCTGATGCTGCTCCATATGCTATGCTACCAATAGTGTACCAGCACAGCAGCATTGGCTCGATGAATCATGAAAGCTAAGCATGGAAACATTGTAACCACAGAACAAGCAAACCCCTCCCCACCCAAATCCTCGTTCAATGTTTCCGATTGTCAGTTCAGTTCGATACTTCGATGGCATTTGTACCGAACGCATGGCCGGCGAGGGGATTCATTTGCTAAGTATTGTAACAACGCAAACTAGGAAGACAGACAGACTGACACAGACTGACGACCGGCAGAGAGGAAGGGAGGAAGGAAGGGGAGCAGAGCAGAGCAACCTCAATGGCGAGGGAATTGCTGAGGAAGTAGGCGAGCCCCGCGACGGCCGCGAACATGGCGCACTCCACGAGCTCCCGCGTCCTGGAGAGCGCATCCCCGAGGTCCGCCTTGCCACCGTCGTCATGACCCTCCGCGTGCCCCCACTGCTCCTCGCGCGCCGCCGCCGCCGCCGCTAACCGAGGAGGGCCTGGAGCGGGAGCTCCGGGGACGGAGAAGACGGCGAGCGGGCTCCTGAGGCCCCGCGAGGAGGCGGTGGCCGACTGGCGGCACGCGGCGGCGGGCCGCGGCGGTGGCGAGAGTAGGCGGGGCTGGGGGCAGCGGTGCAGGCGGGGCTGGAGCATAGTCCTGCTCCTGCGCCGCCACGGCCTCCACCGAGCTCCGTGAACGGATGAGATGGAAGGAAGAGACGAGACCACGAGGGGAGGAGAAGAAGGGTGAGGCCTTCGTCCCACTGGCGTTGGGACCCATTGCTTTGCTTGGGTCAGTCTGTCAGTGACTAAGAGATGTGTGCGTTCAGTTGGCAGGCAGACGCTCTGACATATGGGACCCACAATGTCAATGGCGGGTTTGATTTTTTCTTCTTTTCTTTCTGATGATGAACGATTTTTCTTGCCACGTCGGTATAATAATGTCGATCAAGATGTAAAAACAACTACGTTGATATTGCCCCGTAAATGGTCTTAAATAGTGCCTACGTAATTATGAGATGAACTATCAGTACAATTTGTGCATTATTATTGTCTTTTAAGTTACCTCATAGTAACTATATAGCCCTTAACTTCTGTATAAAATAAATGAATATTTATGAGTTGCACGACAACAACTAGTTGTAGAATGATGTATAATTTGTCTCATAGTTGTTAATTTTAGCTTATGAGATGGTTGCTTTACGAAACAACCACCCTCTTTCTCTTACCTCTCTCTCATCCACGTCATCAAAAATCTAAGAGAAAATTCCTTATTTGATACTGGAAAAATGAGTCGGTTCTTTTTTGGTCCTGAAATTTTTTGTGTTCCTATTTAACACTCACTCTAACTTTTATCCCTAATATCACACTACCATCCGTTCCGTTGTTCCTATTTAACACCCACTCCAACTTTCATCCATAATATCATACTACCGTCCGTTCCGTTAGAGACCCGGGACACGCTGTCAGATATTTTTATTGGGGTCAAATTTACCCTCCATCGAATCTCTCCCGTGCGTGTGCGTCTCCCATCCTCTCTCCCGTGCGTGAGTGTCCCAGGCTCGAACCCTAGACCAATCCGGCGGCGGGCTAATTCCTGGCGATGGTCGGCCGTCGGCGACAAGATGGAAGGAGATCCGGTGGGGGAGGATGTGGATCCGGCCGATGGCTCCCTCGGGCGGGGCGTGGCGGCGGCGACGAGCGCCCCCCCCCCCCCCGGCGGCGAGCCCCCTTCGGCCGGCGCGCGCTCCCCACAACCAGCTCAACCGCGCGGGATTGGATCTCGACCGTCGTCGCCCCGCGAGATGAGCCACAACGACCCCGACAGCTCCTCCGCCGGCGCCTGCGCCGGCGTGGACGCGCTGTCGCTGGACCTGCTCGCGCACACGCTGGCGGGCGGGCGCGACCCGCGTGACCACAAGTCCTACCGCCTCGCCAACCACGCCTTCGCGCGAGCCGAGGCCTGTCCCACTATGTCACCGCTGAGGACAGGGAGATGGCCGCCCTCGTCGCTGCCGCGGGGCTCAGGGAGCTCGTCATGGACAAGTGCCTCGGCATCACCAACGTCGGGCTCGCCAAGGTCACCGTCGGGTGCCCCGGTCTGGAGAAGCTCAGCGTCAAGTGGTGCCTTGAGATCTCCGACATTGGCATCGAGCTGCTCTCCAAGAAGTGCCCCGAGCTTCGCAGCGTTGACATCTCCTACCTCAAGGTAGCATCCCTGAAATTCATATCAGTCTCTTTGGTCAGTAGTACGATTGGTCTGAAGCCTCTGATGGATTCAATTGAAAATGACTGTGACTTGACCTGTCGAGAATTCAGAAGTGTTCAATCATCTGTGAACTGACTAGAATGGGGGACAAATGTGGCAATGCTAGTAGGATGTTGTTTGCTTAAAAACATTAAGATTCTTCTTAGAGTTTAATAGTTTATGAGATTGTTCCCTTGCCAACATAGATGCTATTTCGCGTGCGCGAATCAAGTGAGCTCCAATTTCTTGTCTCTTGTTTTGCAGGTGAGCAATGAATCCCATAGATCACTCTCCACTCTCGAGAAGTTGGAGGACATAACAATGGTCTGCTGCTTGTTTACAGACGATGATGGCCTACAGATGCTAAGCGCAGGCAACTGGCTGAAGGTAATCACCTTGCAGCATGTAAGTAGAGTTCATTTGCTCTTTTTGCTCTTTTGAGTACTCATGATGCAAATGAATGCCATTTAGCAGTCAAATTCACACAGCCAGTGATTGTTCACCTTCTGCTTTACACTTGCAGGAGCACTACCAGGAACAGCACCAGCAAAGCAACAACAATAGCAACGAATGCAGTAACCCCACAAACGACAGCAACAGCCGCAAGAGAGGCAGAAGACAACGAAGAAATTTTACCCTAGAGATCAAGGCACAGTTAGCTGCAAACTGATTATAGGAGAATTAACCCCCTTTTTTCTCCCTTTATTTATTCTTTGTTTTACATAGCTTTTGGCAAACTAATTTGTAACACAAGAGAATTAACCCCCTTGTTCATATGAACTTGCTATATCATGTGTCATTATCATGCTGTGTAAATATTGAAAAAATGTTGTATAAACGTCTTACAAATCATGCTGTTGTATCATGTTGAAAAAAAGAGAAAAAAAACGGCATCCCAGCGTCTTCACACTGGCCACCAGCAAAAAGAGAAAAAAAAAACAGCGGCCAGCCTGCATGCGGCGTGTCTAGCAAAATTGAGAAAAAAGAAGAAGAGAGCACCCAGCAGCCAGATACGCTTCTTGCATGCGCCCAGGGCCCAGCGTTTGCATGCGTCTAGAGGAAAAAATGTCTTTTTAACAGACAGTGGATTTGACTGCGGTGTCATATCAGGATGAAAGTTGAAGTGAGTGTCAAATAAAGAACGAAAAAAAATTCAGACCCAAGAAAAGAACGACTTATTTTCCTAATATCAAATGAGGAATTTTCTCAAAATCTAACGTGGCATCACATGAGATGAACTTTGAAATTACTTACGTGTATCAATGTACTTGCCCTAATCCGATCAGAAGTAGCGCCAATGTGACGAAAGAGGCTCAGATTTGCAAGATACTGGACGTTTTTGTATAGTGATGGGAGGCCCAAAGACTTTTTTTTAATAGTTGAGGAGGTAATATGGGCTCATCATTCTTTTAATTAATTAATTAAGCTCGTCATTCACCTGGCACATACTATACTACCTTCTGAATGCAAAGAATACAATTCTAATTGCATACTTCTATACCTAGTCAAAATGTTTAAAGGTACACTAGCTTTACAGAAAATAATTACCAATATTTTTCCTCTAAATAAGGATGAATCCGGATTTCCATTATCTTAAAAAATTACCAATATTCATGACACTAAACAGATATATTATAATAGTACATTCCACCATGAATTTAATATAAGCATTCATTTTGCGTGGATGATTAGTCTACGGAATAACAAAGAATAACAAATGGGGTAATAAAATGAGAATGCGTTGCTCTCCAAAAGAAAATGTAAAGATATAAAAAAAGATATTGACCACAATAGTCTTAGCAACTTGCATCTACCTGCTACGCAAACGCGTCAAGAAAGCAGTCGCTGTTCTGGATGGCATCTCATAGCAGGCACATATCGCCTTGGAAACCCTCGGATCGGTACCATCAACCCACAAGAAACCGACGAATGGTGCGTGCGTGAATGGGTCATCGACAGAAACAGCCCGAGCTCTCTGACCTCTTCTTCCCTTTTCATGGCGGTGCACGAGACGAGACGACTCCATGTGGAGGCCGGCCAGGCAACGCGTGCAACGCCAGTTGCCAGATCTTTCCTGCAGACCCAGCAAACGCCAGCAGACCCAGCAAACGCCAAAACCCTACACGCTTAGTTTCACTGTCCTCTTCAACCACTACCTTAGCTGAAACTGACCCCGTTCGCTGGTCTGAAACTTAGCTGAAACTAGCTGAAAAATATTGTTCTAACTGAAGGACTGTTTAGTTCCAAAAAATTTTCACCCCAAAATATCACATCGAATCTTGCGGCACATGCATGAAGTACTAAATGTGGACGAAAAAAAACTAATTGCATAGTTGGGTGAAAAATCGCAAGACGAAACTTTCGAACCTAATTAGTCCATAATTAAACACTAATTGCCAAATACAAACGAAAGTGCTACAGTAGTCAAACCCAAAAAAAAATCGCGAACTAAACAGGCCCTGAATTGTTGTGAGAGAAAAAATACTGTTTCGGCTGAAAAAACAAGCCAAACAAACAAAATATAAAGTAAGCCGAACGGGGCCTAAAGATTTATATATTTCTCTAATGAAGAAATGCATCCCAGCACATCAGACATCACCCAGCATGAGACATTTCAAAGGCTTGCATGCAACACCCAAAAGAATGGAAATTTGTGCTCGTTTAATAGTCCAACAGAACTAATCCTCGGATCTGAACATATGTATGTATATATATATAGCAAAAATAAAAGAACAAAAGAACTACTTTAGCTCATCATAACAGTATCAGTTTGGACAAAAAGGCCCTAGCCATTTCAGAATCCCCCCTTTTCCCAGCAGCTCTGACTTCTGAGGATGAACCACTGCAGTCAGGAACTGATACAAAGCAAGAATTCCATTCCATGTGCGACAATGAATCCGGCAAGAGCTTCAGGGGAAGGTGAACGACCCACCGATCTGCTGGTTCCCAGACGGCGGGTTGATGGCGACCCACAGCAGGGAGATGGTGATGGAGAGGAGCCCCGCCCAGACGAAGACGATGGTGGGCGTGCGGCCCCTGCGCCCCATGAGGCCCTTGGCGAATGGGTACAGGTGAGCCAGCACCCAGAAGCTGAAGAAGACGCCACCCAGCAGCTTGCTCCACTGCGGGATCTCACTGTAGATGGTGCGGCTGAAGCCCACGGCGATGGCGATCAGGTTCACCATCATGATCACGATGGGCGGGATCATCAGCGACGTCCACTTGACGATGTACAGGTCCGCGAACTCGTCATCCACGTCGTCGCCTCCGGACTTTGACGTCAGCGTGAAGGAGATCTCGATGCCCGCCACCACCTTCAGGAGGCCCTGCAGCACGGCCGCGAGGTGCGCGCTCGTGCCGCCGATCAGCCAGAACTGCTCGTTCCGCCACCACTCCTCCAGGCTGATCCCTGACCACTTGATCTCCAGCACTGCCAGAAGGCACAGCATCAACGTGATCCCCAGCAGGTACGTCAGGAATGCCACGTTGAGAGTCTTCACGATGAACTGCCCTGAGAACAGGGACAGCGCCGGTAGGAAGCAGTAGACGATCAGGAAGATGGACGTGAATGGGTAGATGCCGACGTTCAGGTAGGCGATCCTCTGGAGGAACTTCATCCTGCGGCTTGCAAGCAGCGCATTGTTGCGGGAGAAGAAGATTTCCACCGAACCAGTAGCCCACCGGAGCACTTGGTGGAGACGGTCAGTCAGATTGATGGGTGCGGTGCCGCGGAAGGCGTCACGCTTGGTGACACAGTACACAGACTTCCAACCACGGTTGTGCATCCGGTACCCAGTGACCACATCCTCTGTGACTGAACCATAGATCCAACCAACACGGTGGCCCCACTCGGTCTTGTCTTCGTACCAGCATGAGATGACACTGATGGCCTCAGCAACTGTGGATGCATCAAGAAGGTCACGGGGAACAGTGAGAGCACCTGGAGGACGGCCATTCTTGACACCAGGGTGATCAGCTAGCGGGCGCCCTTGGAATTCAGCAATTGGGATGGAGTTGATGAGGAAGTTCGAGTTACCAAACTTCTTGGGGAATGATGACATGTTCATTTCATCCTCATCAAAATCTGCCATCCTTAGAGCCCGGGTCTCCTCCGGTGCAGCAGCTGAAGCTTTGATCTTGCGTCTCTGGGGAAAGCAACAGCTGCAGCAGCCACCATGTTCCTTGGAGCGCGGAGGGTCAAATCCATATAGGGCGACACGGCGGAAAAGACAGCCAGTGCCCACATAGACTGGCCCCATGATACCATCCAGTGCGCGCATGTTGACATCAAAGAAGACAGTGTTGTGGTTAGCATAGCGATCTGATGGATCAATGCCCTCAAACCGCTGCGGGAACTGAACATAACCAATACGGTCGCCACCACGGTCCATCATGAAGCACATGCCCTCGCGGAAAGCTTGCGAGTTGTAGACATAGTGATCACAGTCGAGGTTGAGGATGAAGGGGCCATTTGACATGACAGCAGATGAACGGACTAGGGCATTCATTGCACCAGCCTTCTTGTTGTGGTCATAACCAGGGCGCTTCTCTCGGGACACATAGACCAACATTGGTAAACGAATGTCGACCTCAGTGAAATCAAGAGGTCTGCCTTCATCACCAGCGCTGCCATACAAGGGATCATCACTGGGAGGTTTCAGCATCACCTGAAGCACAGAACAATAATGAATTAGGTGCTTGTTTTTCTTGTCAAATACTATAGTAGCAGAATCAATTAGATTTCCTACTGAGTACATGCAGCTACCTAACTTGTTAACAATACCACGTCAACAATGTATGTTATGATACATTTTCTTTCTTTATGTACAGAAGAATCGACAGAGTAGAATTAGGACATGTATGTAAGAGAAGATGCATATACCTGAATTATTCCAGCATGATCACCACGGGTATGCTCGGCAGAAGGTTGAATCCAGGTACCAGGCCAATGAGTGCCATCAGCCATCCAGGTGGCTTTAGGGATCTTAACAGGCTCTACTGCATCATCAAGAGCAGTCTCTCGCTGCCTCTTCATAGCCTTGATTTCCTCCCTGGCATGGTACGCATCAGAGCGTCGGCGTATCGAGTCAGGCAGCGCATTGATCCTGACCTTGAACTCATCATACTCCCTCTTAACCCTCCTCCTGTCCTTGACAAAATCCTGGCGAACCTTGTTCTTGTATGGGTCCTTCTTAAGATTGAAGTAGCTTTCAGGATTACGAGGCTCAATGTTGTGCTTATGCGACAGAAAGGAACCCACATATTAGCAAAGCTAGCAGCTTCAGCCATGGCTTCAAAAGTCAGGAGCGCCCTCCATCATCAGAAACATAGCAAGAAAGCTTCTCCACAGGGTAGTCAGCAGCAAGGATGGACAGGATGGTGTTTGCTGTGACCAGTGGAGGTTCTTTCTCTGGATCAGCAGTGGACACAAATATATCAAGCCCTGGTAAATCTGATCGTCCAGTAGGGTTCGACGGCGTTGGGGTCTCAAACTTGTCTTTCAGGACAGCAAGGTCGGTTGCTCGGTTCACAGGGCACAGCTTTGGCAGCTGGTCGAGCAGCCATGAAAAGCCAAACCAGAGTTCACAGACAACAGACATGCCCCAGAGCCAAATTGCATCCTCATTCTTGTGCTGAATTCTCCACATAAGGAATAGAGCAAGGACGGCCATGCGGATAAGAATGAGAAGCCTGCAGGAATCACCAGAACTGCCAAGGTTAATCTACAGGACATTGTTACTATATATGAAACATTTGCACGTCTATTTTGCTGGAAACAAAGGGTATCTGGACTATCTGATGAAGTTATAAATTTAATAATGCACAAGTTGGGAAGCATTCTGCAATTTCAACAGCAAATACAAAAAAGGTTTGAATATAGAGCTAGCCATTATTGGGTTCAAATGTTTGGAACATGGTAGAGATCAGATAGTACAGGACAGATCTAAGAATCTAACAACTCACCAAACCTACTAGTTTGTTCAACAGATCACAACAACTGGGACTAATCTACACAACCAGGTCTAACCAAAGTTTGACTCAGAATCAGGGTGGAATATTTCTTTATATATGAACGCAAATAAAAACCACCAAGTGGATCACAGATAGAACAATGCATTTCAAATTCAAACCAGCCTTGTGTGCGCACATGAATGATGAATCCAATCACGATTGAAGAGAAAAACAAACTTCAGTCGGGTAGGTAAAGGCATGCATTTACCTGTATGGGCTGAGTATGGCAGCAGGGATGGGAAGCTTCCGAGTGAGCGGCCTCCATGGCTTGGCGGTGAACTCGGCCGGCTGGCCATCAGCTCCTCCACCACCGAGGCCGCCTCCGCCCATGCCTCCGGCGTCCACCTCATTCTCCTTGGGCCAGATGGCATTGCCATAGCCATACGTGCCCTTGGTCTCAAAGAGCCAGCGGTTGTGGTCCCAGTCTCCGGTCTGGCTCCTGGTCATTGCCTTCTGGGAGCGCATGATGAGAGAGGCGCCTCTCCATCCTGGACGCGGCGGCGCCAGG
The DNA here is from genome assembly GCA_904845875.1 of Miscanthus lutarioriparius. Classification (NCBI taxonomy): domain Eukaryota; kingdom Viridiplantae; phylum Streptophyta; class Magnoliopsida; order Poales; family Poaceae; genus Miscanthus; species Miscanthus lutarioriparius. Next base: position 86,472,330 of record CAJGYO010000018.1, read on the forward strand.
CGGCGGAGGCAGCGACAGCGTGGGCCCTAGCACCGACGGCATCGGCAGCGCCGACGACGTCCTCGAGCTCCGTGTTCTTGTAGGGCTCCTTACACCCGGGGCAGACGGCGCCGGCGTTCTTGACGGCGTCCGCGAAGCACTCGGCGCAGATCTTGAAGTCGCACTCGCAGGGGGTATGTCGTCGCCGCGCTCGTCGCTCGCGACCTTGTCGTCGCATCCGTTGACAGCGCAGGAGGAGCCCTTGGCGCCCGCCATCTGCGGGTGGGAGGCCTCGGAGTCGGTGACCTTGTCCATGAGGTGCGCGCGCGTGACGCTGTTGAAGCCGCCCGTGAAGAGCGAGTTGGAGACGTACTGCTCCTCCACGCGCGCCGAGATGGCCGGGTCCATGGGCTGGTTGTCGGGCGTCGCCGGGATGTGCACGTGGTAGCTCGCGTACTGCTGATGCTGTTGCTGCTCCTCGCGGTCCGGGGACATGTCGCCGCCGATGCCGAGGTCGCTGTCGAGGTCGTCGCGCGAGTAGCTCACGTAGCGGCCCGAGTGCGTGCGGCGGGCGAAGGTGACCATGGGACGGTCGCCGGGGACGGCCGCCTGCGCGCGGGCGTCGTCGCCCGCGCCCCCGCCGGAGTAGGACATCCGCGAGAGGCGGCTGCTGTTGCTGTGGCGGAGTCCCCCGCCGTTGGAGGCCATGGCGGCCGGTCCTGGTGCGGCACTGGATTGAGCTACGGATCCGTCAGTGGTGGGTGATCTGCGGAGGAAGGGGAGGAAGCGGAAGCGTCAGGGACATGAATCAATCAATGAATCGACTCAATCGAGTACCAGTAGTAGTCAGTCAAGAACGGCAGATTTTGCTGGGGAAGGAAAGGAAAGGGCTGGAGAACGAACGGAAAGCAAATCCTCCGACAGGGACCGAGAAATCAAGCCGAAATCCCCGGGTCCAGGATTGAAAGCAAGAAGCAGCGCGCACGCAGATTCAGATGGCGGCCGGAGAAGCAGGGACGGAGGAAGGCAGAGGGGGAGGATGCAGAGGGCGGTGGTTCTTACCATCCGAGATGCGATGCGAGTGGAGTCGGAATCTGTGGAGCTCCGAGCTCCAAGCTCCTCCTCTTTGAAGGACGAACGGAATGGAGTTGAATGAAGTAACTAGAGCAGCGGTAGGAAGGACAGAAAGAAGAAGCGAAGGGACGAGGAGGAGAGGAGAGGGCGGCGGTGGCAAATGAATGAAGCGGAAGGGGAAGCGCCGGGTACTAGTACTAGTAGGCAGCCGTGGGGACGGGATTGGGGGGTGGTTTGGTGAGCTCAGAGGCCGGGTGGGGGACAGAGGGAGGAAGAGTGGAAGCTGGAAGACGAAGTCCACAGGAAGAGAGAGCAAGACACAGAGACGAGGACAGTGGACAACACGGGCGAGGGACGCGGATTTGGGTTGGGTGGGAGGAAACGAGACGAAACGGGCAACGGACGCGGCGCGGCCTCGCTCACATCACATGGGGGTTGGTCCTCGGAGACGACGAGGGAGGACGGAGGATGCTTGCAGGCGGTGCTTAAAAATTTCAAACAAAAGGGGGACGGGGACACACTGATCGCGATTGGTACGCGTGATACTGCTACTGGAGCCTTTTTTTTTCCTTGTTTATTATTAAGGATTACGAGTACTACTTACGAATTCAAAGGCTTCTCGTTAAAGCGTCTTTTTGGCTTAGCTCATGTGATTGGAAAAATAAAAAAAAAAGGAAACTTATAATGAGAAAGAAAAGGAAAGGAAAAGAAAAGGTGTGCAAGCAGAAGGAACGCGTCCAGGCCTGCAACGGAACGGAAGGGAAGAGACGATGACGGTCAGCGCACGCAGCTGGCCCTGCCTCACTGCCTGCTGCCTCCGTTGGTGAACGCGCCCGGTCTATGCTGTCTTTTTTTTTATAAGAATTACAGGGCGTAGACACTCACAATGCACGCACACTTACTTCTACGAACACACGTACTCATTTCTATGAACACACGTACGTAAACCCTATCTTTATGAGCATCTTCGAAGGACTGAGCCGGCCAGCAGATCACGAGATTCACGAAGTCACCGCAGACGCCTCGCTACCACTGAAAGCATAGCGCTGTTAAATCCTGGAATAAATCCAGAAAATTTACGAACACTCGTGTCAAGTCGAGGACTTAAATCCAGGTAGGTAAATTCCACCATAAAAAACACAACCAACTATTCTATTATTTGATTCATAACAATGTTGTCTTTATTTTATCTTCTTTCTCCTCCCCTCTTTGTTTTCCTTGTTTACCGTTTCCTCTTCCTATATTTAATCCTCGTGTTTTCCTTATGTATTGTTTCCTCTTCTTCGTATATTTACCTCTTTTTTCTTTTTCTTTTTCTTTTTTGCGCCGCCACCTGTTCCTACAAGAACCACCTGTATTAATCTTCGTATATACTTGCTCCAACTGATCGAGGAGCAATTTTTTAGGTTAAAAGAGGTTTTGTTTATATATATATATATATACTGTTCTGCAGCTGGTCATAGAATAACTTATTATGTGATCACTTTGAGTTACAATAATTACCATGCTAATTTACGAGATTACAGTAATTCATTACTAAGTGATTTACTATAACATTATCGTGTATATATATATTAGTCAATGCATGGAAGCGCAGCAGTCTTGCGTAGTTGGCTCCATATATGCTGTCTGTATCCGACCCAGTTGGACACCGTGAATCAGAATCGACCACCGTCATCATTCACGCGTACTTACGTACAGTTGAACTGATCATAAGGAGAAACTGGCTGTCTGGATAATGACCCTGCGTGTTGTTTCATAAGGTACTACTATATAATTATAATTATTATTTAAATCCAGAGACCAGCCAGACATCAGAAAATCTCCCGGCAGCACAGCACAGCACAGCACAGGCACAGGCACAGCATGTAGACACGGCTGCCGTACGTCGTCGTCGTGTATGAGCAAGAGCATGAGCATGAGCATGAGCTGAGCCTGAGCTGGCTTCTTCTACCTCCTCAATCTATCTACGCATAATATACTACTAATAATAGGACTAGTGCTTACTTGGCCATCCATCCATCTATGCATGCCACGCGGTGTCAAGTTTGACCGGCCGCTGCCTGCTGAGTGATGGAGAGCAAATGGCAGCCGGAGGGATCGAGCCGCAGCCGGCCATCCCGCCACAACCAAAAATAAAAATAAATGTTTGCTCCCCAGCGCCAGACACCACTAGTTGCTACACAGAACGAGGAGAGCAAACAAAACAAAGCCATGGCTGGCCCATGGTGATGCTGATGCATGCTCAGCGCAGCCTCCGCCTGAACCTGATCCATCGCAAATGCAGCTGCCTGATGAGCTGGTGTGCCGTCTGTGCGGCGTGGATGCATGAAGCCATATGTGCCACTGGTTGACTGACTGGTCCATTGCATGCATCAACTAAGGTGGTGTTTGATTGCCCCTCCTAAATTTTAGTCGTTGTCCAATCAAATATTTGACACATGTATGGAGTATTAAATATAGACTAATTACGAAACTAATTGCATAGTTTGCGACTAATTTGCGAGACTAATCTTGTAAGCCTAATTAGTTCATGATTTGACAATGTGGTGCCACAGTAAACATGTGCTAATGACGGATTAATTAGGCTTAAAAAATTCGTCTCGTGGAGTACTGACGAATTATGTAATTTATTTTTTTATTAATATCCGAACACGCCATACAACATCCTCCCGACAAACATCCTAAATCTTAGTCACCGGATCCACCAACACCTAATAGACCAAACAATCATGCGCGGAATGTCAACAACATGCATGTGATGGATCTTCGTACACTCGACTCGACTAGAAACACTGTTCGGGTAGGATGAAATCCGTCGCTGTTATTGGAAACATTGTTCAAGCTGAAATTCTGTGCGAGAAAAACACGGTTCTAGCCGGAAAAAAAAAAACCAGCCAGCCAAAAGTTGCCAGCCGAGCACTCTCTACGTGGATGTGGATGTATCGAACGCCACGCCCGTAGCCCTGTACTGGCAACGTCTTTTTTTCCCCTTCTTACGGTAACGGAAGAAGTGCAGGGGCCAATTGGGGGATCCTCCCGCCGTGTAAATATGCTTGGATCTGGTGACATGTGTCTAAAAAATCTATCACACGGTTAGGAGGTAGAGTTTTTAGTTGGCTATTTTTAAGTATCCCGATGAATTTTTGTTGCCTACTTTTAGTTTTAGAATATCATATGGCCATACGATGGATTGCCTGCGACACGTGTCAGCAGATCCAGCAGTCTGCACGCAGGGGTTTCATCCAAAACAGATGCATGGCACGACTATGGAGAAGCACTCGAGGTAAATAATCTTCTTAACACCAACTTGCATGGTAAATCGCGGGCAATGGATGGGTTAAATTGAGAGCCATGGATAGGGCCACGTCGCCCGATAGCTCGGTAACTACCGGATCTGGCGAACAGGCGATGTCATCGACCGTCCTCTGTTGTGGTGTTCGTAGATATATCACCCGTCAAGCCATAAATCCAGAAAAGTCCCCATACCCATTTGCATGGGACACCCTCCTCCCCTGCGGCGCCGCCCCCCCTCCCCTGTACTAGTATGGACAGGTCAGCATCATGGAGCATGCAACAAATTATTTTAGCTAGTATGAATGCAGATGCAAGCCAGTACTAGTAATTAGCTGGAGTATGTAGTTTATTTTATTAACTATAATCGTATACATCGCTGGTGCGGTGCGGTCGTATGGCGCATGGATGGATCATCGTGCATTATTCATGTGGAAACTGGTGATCATTTGTTTGACCCAGTTAATCTCTACTGTACTTCCTCCGTCCGAAGAAAACAATGGCCCCGTTCGCTGGTCTGAAACTTGGTTGAAAAACACTGTTCCGGTTTGTTTGTGGTGAGAGAAAAACACTGTTCGGCTGATTTGATGAACAGTAAATTGTGAGGGTATTCAGCCGGCCGGCTGGTTGGTTCCAGACCAGCGAACGGCCTCAATAAGGATTCCATTTGTCCTTATGTTTAATTTAATCTGCTATCTACTACACCTAACAGATTTATGTGAAGCCACCTCATCGAAATTCACTAGCGCCGTCCTCTCCTGGGAATTGGAGAGACCAAGACGGACTTTCAGGCTCCTCTCGAGAGCAATTTTTTTAAGCGCCTCGACCTTCAAATACAAGTTGTACTATCCGAACTTACAAAGAAACTCAACACCCACTCACTCACACCACGAGTAAGCTAATCTACAACTTATACCTAGATCTACACGATACACGACCGAGATATATGATAGTTGTGGCCTGTCCGTGCGAGACATCCGAAAACTACCTTAAGGAACTAAATCCCGGTGAGCACCGCCTTTTTGAGCTGTTGGTGGGCAGTTGCACACCGCAAGCCGTTGCCAAGCTCGGTCTCCTCCTCCGAGCAATTGATGCATCTGAGCGTGGCGATTGGACTCATCTCTCCTCTGGTCCTACTTAAAGCCGGGATCGCCCACATCGCCGCTTCTCTGTTGTGCCTTAGCCTCGAGGCGGAGGGGCGAGTAGGGCAAGGTAGAGGCGGATCCGCCATGGATACCCACCCCAAGTTGATCCGCCGCCATGGATTCGAGTTGAAGGTCCTTTGGTGCTACTATAGTCCTATCGAACAAACTCGAATGTCACTTACGAGGAAGATGGTGAACCGTTCACTTCATTAGTTGGCCTTTGCCTTTTGGGCCTTGACGCTTGCCTTGTGGGCTTGTGCTTGTGGGCCGCGCAAGCACATTAGCTAGGCTAGCCCTTTCATTTTCTAGCGTAAGGACGACCCCTTTGCCTTCCGCCGCCGGCCGCTCCAAATTCCTATCGCGGCTAGCGAGTTGGCGAGACAGCAATTCGTGACTTCGCTTCTCGGTCTCGGATGCGGTGCGGCAACAACAAAGAAGTCCGGCGATCACCGATGTTGAGGCGAAGCCTTGGGCCGTTGTCGCCTTGACCGATTCCACGATCGCAGGATTTGTGTCGCATCTCGGCACATACTGTGATAAGCGATTAAGTCGTCCAACTCTCGATACTTTTTTTTGTTTTCCCATTGTTATTATTCAATCATTTGGTTTTCAAATTAATTTTGCTTTGGTTGATTTTGAAACACGAGGAATTATAAAATATTAATATGGAAGATGACTTTTGGTGTGACTCGAGATGAGTATGAACAAGCTGTCGCTGCAGATTGAAGAGGAGATGGAAAATGAAATGGCGAGGATTACAAGATGAAGAGGAGATTGAAACCGATGGGAAGGTATTATAACTTTCGGTTCAATCCGGATCATGTTATCAGCGATCCGAGGCTTCAGTATACCGATTGATCAATTTTCTATCAACATTAGATCCGAAGTTAGAAGGGCTTTCATAGATAAGGGTCCAACTCAACCAATTGGTTATAATTTCCCTAAAACAAATAAGAAAAGATGCTTTCAGAAAAGTTGGTTCAAGCAACATCCTTGGCTTGAATACAGTGTGGAGAAGGATAGGGCCTATTGTTTTTATTGTTATCTTTTCAAGCATGATCGAATGAATGACAAATTTGGATGTGATGTCTTTACAACATTGGGGTTTAACAATTGGAAGAATGCATATTTGGCGCTTCCAAAACATGATGGAAAAAATCCAAAATTAGTGTAGGACAGCATATGAAGATTTCAAAAATCAAAGAACAAGTGTGAAACATAAGGTTGACAAACATACAAAAGATGCACTAATCAAATATGAAATTCGGTTGGATACATCATTGGGTATTGTGAGTTTGCTCACATTGCAAGGTGAACCATTCCGTGGACACGATGAGTCCCTTGCTTCTTTGAATAAGGGGAATTTTCTAGAGTTTCTTGATTGGTATAAAGAAAGGAATGAACAAGTGAGGCTTGCATTTGATGAGACATGTCCCAAAAATGCCAAGATGACTTCCCCAACAATTCAAAAAGAACTTGCAGAGTGTTGTGAAATTGAGGTCACCAAAGCAATAAAGGAAGAGATGGCGGGTTGTCTTTTCTCCATTCTTATAGATGAATCGCGTGATATATGTGTCAAAGAACAAATGGCTATGGTTGTGAGGTAAGTAATTGATTATATAATGTTAATTGTTATTGTAATTGATTATATAATTGTTAATGTTAAAATTAACTAATCAGATTATAATATCTATGTTGTAGGTTTGTGAACAAGAAAGGAAAAGTGATTGAAAGATTTCTAGGTATTAAGCATGTGAAGGAGACAACCTCAGAAGCACTGAAGACAACAGTTGTTGAAGTACTTGGTGAGCATGGGTTACACATTGCAAATCTGCGAGGGCAAGGGTATGATGGTGCTTCTAATATGAGAGGAGAATTTAATGGCCTTCAAAAGCTTATTCATGATGAGAACCTATATGCTTTCTATGTCCATTGCTTTGCTCATCAATTGCAGTTGGTAGTTGTTTCCATCTCAAGATGTTGTTCATCTATGGAGGATTTCTTTGGTTATGTGGCCTTGATTGTGAACACCACTACATCTTGCAAGGGGAAGGATTTACTACTAGATAAGCAACGCAGGATTCTTTTAGGCAAGTTGAGCAGTGGAGAGATTTCCACAGGAAGAGGGAAACATCAAGCAACATCCTTGGCTAGACCCGGAGATACAAGATGGGGTTCTCATTACAAGACATTACTTTGTATTGAATCAATGTGGGATTCAGTAATTGAAGTTCTACAAATTGTGCATCAAGATGAGCGTAATCCAAGTAGGGCAGGAGGTTTAGTGGAAATCATGGAGTCTTTTAGCTTTGTGTTCATCATGAAGATGATGTTGCAAATCCTGCGCATCACAAATAAGCTCTCTCTTATCTTGCAAAGGAAGGATAAAAATATTGTTCAAGCCATGTCTTTGGTTATTGATGAGAAAACACGTTTGATGAATTTGAGGAATGATGGTTGGGAGCCACTATTATAGGAAGCCACAAAATTTTACAGTGAAAATGATATCCCAATACCAAATATGAATGAAGCAGTACCAAGATTTGGAAGATGAAGAAAAGGGGGGCAAGAACAACATCACTCAAGACCATTATTTTCGTGTTGATATCTTCTACGCTGCTATAGATGCTATTACCACAGAGTTTGATCATCGGTTTTATGGGGTATCTTCAGAGTTGCATGCTTGTTTTTCTTGTCTTGACCTGAGAGATTCATTCTCTAAATTTGATGTGCACAAGCTTGCTCGGCTTACTGAGATATATTCTGATGATTTCTCCTATTCTGAAAAGAAGGGTATAAAAGATCAACTTGAGTTATTTATTATTCATGTGAGAAGAATTGAGGAGTTTAGAGATTGTCATGATCCGGCAAGTCTAGCTGCAAAAATGGTTGAACTTGATAGACATACTGTTTTCCCATCGGTTTATCGTCTAATTGAGTTGGCATTGATACTACCGGTAGCGACGGCATCAGTTAAAAGGGTCTTTTCAGCTACGAAGATTATCAAAACAGAATTGCGCAACAAGATGTCTGCTGCTTGGCTCAATTACTTAATGGTGTGCTACATTGAGTGAGAAATATTCAAAGGAATTGATCTTGAGAAGATCAAGAATACATTTCAAAACAAGAAAGATAGGCAAATGCAATTGCCTAGGCCGCCTAGGCGTGACTGAAGCTTCGTCGTCACATGGTTAGTTGACTTTACTTGTATTTTCTATAGTTCTTTATATCCTAAATGCTTTGTAATTTGTGCTTCACTATCACTATGTCTAGTGAACCATTTTGAGAGATATTACGTTACTATATATGTTATTGACTTCGCCCTACCTTTATTTTTTTTCGTCCTCCGCCGCTGCTTGGCCTCGCTCCTCCTCGCCTAGAGCGCTCCGGTCAGAGGGGCTACTCCACTACGGCGAGATCATGGTGACACGTTGCGAGGCCGCCGGCTACCCGCGGGATCGCCGGCTGGCCACCCGCGGATCATCGGCTCTGAGATCCTCTTCGTCCTCGCTGTGGCGCCCACCGTCCTGCTACTCCTCCTCTTCGGGCTTCTTTAGGCATAGGGGCCGGGGGCAGCACAGGGTCTCTCCACTCGGTGCTCTGCGATGTTTTCAAGTCGTCTAGTCGAACCTAGTCGCCATGGGACCGACCAAGCGACTAATCGCGATTACTCGTCGACCAGGCCAATTAGTCTAGCAGAGTGGATTGCTTCTCTTTCCTTTGGAACCAGAGAATAGCAGAGGGACAACAGTACAGCACAGCAAGCAACCTAGCAGTCTAGTAGAGAGCCAGAGAGGCTGCAGAGTGAGGGATGGGGGAGGAGGGAAGAAGATGGAGAGGGGAAAGGCACATACCGTCGTCGGAGCAGCTCATCATGAAGACCGCGGCCACTTGACCTGGCAGAGGGCGCCGTTGGCTTCACAGCTCACCAGAGAGGAGAATAGCGTGCGAGGGAGGGGAATAGCACACGAGGGAGGGAATAACTCACGAGAAAGAGAGGGAATCACGTGCGGGAAGGGGAGGAATCGCGCGCGGGAGGCAGGAAACGCGCACGTGGGAGAGTGGAGGTGTGCGGGGAAAAATTGCGGCCGCCCTACGTTTGCCACCGTGCCTGCGTGCCTCCGGTGTTTTGGGATGCCTATTGTAACCCTAATAGGCCAAATTGGAAGCTCAATAGGCCACATATAGGCCCGGTTGAACAGGCCCCCAAAAAACAGAGCAACTCACTAGTCGTCCATGGTGATTAGTCGTCGACTAATCAGACGACCAGCTTTCTGGTCGAGCTAATCGAGTCGGACCTCCTAATCGAACACCAGAGACCGATTAAGATGAGTAATCGTGATCAATCGGACGACTTGAAAACATTGGTGCTCTGTGAGTTGCTTCCGATGCTGTGGTCATGGTGTTCAACCAATTTCAGGGTGATGAGGGTTCTGAGTTTAGTTGGTGTGCAGTGGGTGTTCGATCAAATGCCTGCTTGAGTTTGGTCGTGAGTAGTCGAGTAGATAAACAGCACTCGCTGATGCAGTCGGCACTTCGGCAGTGGTGGCGTCCTCAGGCATCTGTGTCGCCGCGCATGCCTCCTTGAGGGCCAAAAATACTGATGGCACAACAATAAGAGTTGCTTATTTGTTGGATGATGAACTCAAGCTGCTGACAGTTCCTTTTCGGGGGTGGTCAAATGCCCCAATCAAAATGGGGCCAATATTTGATTCTTCTCATTAGTGCAATGTCGTAGGATGATTTGGTAATTTAGCATTGGGAAAGTAATTTTTCTTTTTGAGGGAATCTTCCCGGAGATCAAATGGAAAAGATTTGTAAGGCCTTGGAAAGAACCGAGGAGAGAAGAAACCTGAAACTACAGAACAAAGCCCTTGCTCCAGGGAGCTCTATGTTTCATGCGATTGTGAAACGATGGAGCAGCGCTACCGCACCCACGACGCATATGGACAAGCAGGGAGAGCCGTTGGTGCTGGCTCCAGGAAAGTCGCTGGTGCCAAGAGTCATCTGCGGGCTTGATCCAGTCGTGGTGGACCATGAAGGATGACAATGGCATGCAGGCAAGTGCCGGCTCATTTGCATCAACGGGTCTACAACAAGCTTCAGTGCCTCTTCAATACATGCACTTTTCCAGCAGCATCCTTTCTTGAGGTGCAGGTCCATCTGTAGCTATGTAGCGGGAGCACTTTATTTATCGACTTAAATCTTCTCCATTTTTACTTAATTATTACTGCATAGTCGTATCTTTAAAAATCACTAATCAAACATGTGTAACTTCAGGATGCTTCAGTATATTTTAACCATGTAAAGCAGCCAGCCACTTCAAAGATCTGTGATGAGCGCATCAAATACCTTGACGTCATAATTCATAAACACATGTGTGAAGGCGAACAATACACATATATCCCCATGTCTACTAATTAGTGTTATCATGGCTTCACAAAACAGCTTTGTTTAACATATTTTGATGCAATTTACTAATTAGTAGTTTTGAGGCACAAGTGCAACCATGATTTATGAATTGACGACACTTTCAAAATTATCAACCTTCTGTTGTCCTTCCAAGCAAGGAAGATTGCACAACTATATTTTCACATAAGCTTGTAACACAAGCAAAGCCGTGCATTTCTAACTCCACGAACCATCATCCTAAAAAGCACTATAAAGCACTATAAAACCACTGTAGCACGCGCGGGTATCATCTAGTTATTAAGTTTGCCAACGAGCTCATAGCTTGGCGTGGTAGCGCTCGCAGTGGCTAGGCTGTCCACACGCTCTCGCACACAATTTCATGACCCAACTTGCTATGAACTTGTAGCTTATAGAAACAATTTATTAATACGGAGTTTTGTTTTCAAATGATCTATTTATGGCCTTTATTGGACATCTATGAGTGGAACAACCCAAAACCTGAAACTGAATTCGAAATCCGAGGAGGAGGTGGATTCCGCCGTCAACGGAGAGATGATGGCACATGCCTAATCGACGATGAGCCTGTGATGATTTTAGGGCCAGAGAAGTCATGACGGGCATATGTAGCTGTACGTGTAATATATAGGCTTCTTATGACTAAAGTAAACCATAAATTGAAAAGGTCCTATTTGTTTCGCTGAAATTTTGGTTGATGCTGCTGCTCATGCTAATTTATCGTGAGGCACCAAGTTTTGTCAAAGGAGTGCACTGTTGCCGTCAACTTCTCCGGCCGACCGACCGACTCCCATGTGCCATGCACCACGCAGGAGGAGAGAGAGAGGGGGGGGTGTCCCCACACGAGGCAGCAACGGTGGGACGGTCCCACAACGGCGGTACGTGTCGGAGTCGAGAGTATTGGATTGGAATTGGGAATCCCCATTCCCAGCCGCGTTTCACGCATCAACGTACGTATATATATACGCGCCCACCAACCAACGGTCGTGGCCGTGAACCGCACATGCTCTGCCGGATTTGCTCGCCTCGGCTGGGCCGGGCCCCTCCTCACTCACACACACACACATACAACTTAGAAGAGCTAAAGCCCACATGCTGATTGAAAATTGTGCCGGCCCAACTACACACCCGAAACATGTCTACGGGCCCTGCCTTCTTGCTCTTTTCCGTTTCCATTACAGGAATTTGTTTCCACAGAAAATTTTGTCCGCACGAGACACGTGTGTTTGTGTTGGCAAGCACAACGCTGAGGATTATGTTCGTGCTACACGACACGAAGATGTGATGGCATGCCATGGAACATGCTCAACGTAACGATTTTGTTGCCAATTTTCTTGCGATTTTGTACACAGCATCCTTGGTTGGTCTGGCAACAATTCAAGATGGCATATAGGTCTACAACTTTTCTTCAAGCACTATGGTCGTTGAACGAACTGATCATTGGGAGATCTTCAGCTGATCTGAAGTTTAGCTGATTCAACGGTTTCAGACTCTAGTTTAGAGTTTCATAGCTGAGCTGGTGCAGAGTTCCCCGGGTTCAGTCCGTTGGTTGAACCCTGACGATTTTAACCCAATTTTTATTAGCATCCAAAAACAACTTCACACACAAGTCGTCAAAATTACTTTGCATGTCATCTATATAGATAGGACTATAATACTTACACCTTGGCGATATTTACATAAAAATGGTCTTCAGACTTGGAAATGCGTTAGTGTTAGTTGTTTGGGCCGTTTATTCAAACTTGAGCTACCAACTTACCATGTTTTTACACTTAATCTTTAGCTGGATCCTATTCTAGGTTGAAGCACATGACTTGTAGTCGTACTACTTTCATGTTGCCACACTTACAAGTGTTTAGGCAAAATCATCAGTTAGGGCAGCCCCAGCGCAGGCGTATATGAGTAGTGGTCTCAGAGAAAAGCACTGGTGAGGCTATCCTAGATAATTTATTCTCCCAACGCAGGCATACAGTGCCTATCCTTTAAAGGCCCCATTTGTACTTTTGGCAGGAAGCTTTGTCATCTGGTGGTCTGCGAAGCCTACACCAGTGAATAGCGTTGGGGGTGGCCTTAAGCAGCCATAAACACGTCATCATGCTGACATGTGCAAATGCTATCCGAATTCTCCTTGCAGACTCATTTCTCCTCATCTTCAGAAGTGCAAATGCGATCCAAACATATCTAGGAGCATTTATGTTTTTAGTTGTTCTTTATAGATCGAACAAAGACAGAGTAACATATATAATACATACACTTAATAGAACAATTCACTAGTGGTTACTAAAGCTTTGAAGCAATCTCCAAGTGTAGAACAATTAAGGGTATGGAACAACATGTATGTCACTAAATCTCACACGGTTTTTCACCTCCTGAGCAGTAACAGTACTCAAATATACAATGCTTTAGGTAGTTAGATATTGCTACTAGCAATCATCACTCACACTTGCCCTTAGCGTGTTTAGTTCATCGTTGCCTCTATCAACAAGCACTGGAGAAGAAAGAAGATTTAATAGGGGAAAGAGAAACATGAATACATTCGTCCAAAGGAATGAGAGTCTCCAAGCTGAGAACAAGATTTATGCAACACATATTTTCGATCTCAATTATATATCATATCCATTTAATTTGTTGGGGACGTAGAAGTTGGAATAAAGGACATAAACATAATTTTTTTATCATAAAATATCCTAATTTAAATTGTGCCACACCTTCGACATGACAACATCCGCCTATGCCACTTGCCACGGTTTTTTTTTTTTTTTTTATCTTGATGGAATAAAGGACATGGGTCTGTACCTCTTCAGGGTACACATGTTCGCAGTGGGTGTGTGGTGTTCCTTGATGATGGATGTACTTACACTCTCTTTCAAATGGTTCATTTTACATCCCTGCATTCAATGTTAATTAACAAGCAAACCGATAACAAATAAAGGCTCCTCTCTAGTGTGGTTTTGCGACTATATATATCAAGTTGATCGACCTGCACGACAGGAACAAGCTTATTCTTCCCTTCTTTTTCCTTTGTTTGAGGTCTCCTGGGGTGTAAGAGCAACAGGAATTAACATAGATGAGAAGAGAGAAGAGATTCATATGAGAGTGAAAGGCATCAGGAGAGAGGTGTCTCGTGGTTGGGTAGGCTTTGGCACCTTCCATTCCAATCGCTCACCTGTTCACTCTTGTTCTTGACTATGCTGGTTAGTTAGGCAGAGCAAAAACGACTCTACTGTGTGTCTCTGTTAACGACCGTGCACAATAATATAATTACACAAATGAGACTTTGTTTTGCTGCTCGTCACTTGTCCGTTGAACTTTGCAAAATATCAAGGTCGTCGTGAGTTGTTCTGTGGTCGTCATTGATGACAAGTCATAACCAGATTTAGGGGGTGTTTGGTTCTTTAGTCGCTTCTAAAATTTATGTCACATCGAATGTTTAGATACTAATAAAGATCATTAAATATAGATTAATTATAAAACCAATTACATAGATAGAGGCTAATTTGCGAGACGATTTTTAAGCCTAATTAATCTGTTATTAGCACATGTTTACTGTAGCACAATGTTGTCAAATCATGGACTAATTATGTTTAAAAGATTTGTCTCGCAAACTAGTCGCAAGTTGTGTAATTAGTTTCGTAATTAGTCTATATTTAATACTCCATACATGTGTCTAAACATTCGATGTGACAGGAATTTTAGGAGGACATGTAGAAACCAAACATAGCCTTAGCCCCCTACCCAGAAAACCCCCCTGAAAATAACAATACTCCAGAGCACGTACAAAGAATTAAAGAAACCTAATGACATGGCCGATGATTCGACAAGAATAAGATACCATGATATAGGGCATCAGTAGAATTAAGTCGGTCCCAGTCAGTAGTCTCATTGGACAAGAAATATATTTCCACAACAAAGGCGACCTCATGCTACTGAAAAAAAATGAATAAAGAAGCCCTAAAGAAATAGTTTAGTAAGACAAATAGGAACACCATGTTGTTTCTCCTTGTCTAGTTTCTTCTCTCTTTAGCCTGCTTGAATCTCGGGACGAGATTCTTCTAAATGAGGTAGATCTGTAATATCCGTGTTTTTCCTCGTGCTAAAATTCGTTAAAAATTTATTTTTCTAAAAAAAATTTACAACAAAATAAAACTTGGTTCGTTTCTTTGCCTGCACAACCATTTTCAAAAACATTTTGAAAACCTTGCATTAAAAGTACACAGTATGCAATTTGAATGTTCTGTGTGCTTTCCTGAAATTTATTTAGGGCACCAAAAAATATTTTCCTTGAATTATCAACCCCATTTCCAACATAATTCCTCTCCTTTTAAAGCTATATTGGGTTGTACCCCTTCGCTGTGCGCATCTGGCCCGCTCGGCCCAAACCTCTCCCGCGCCGTCGTTTTCCTCGAGTCGCCTCCGTGTTCCACCTGGTGCCTTCTCGCCATCCCCTGCCTCCTCAACATATCACTGATGAGTCACACTGAAGAAGCAAAATTCACCATGCGCAGGAGAATAAAAATCATATCACCACAGGATAACATACGTGTTGCAGATAAACTGTTCGTGCATGAACATATTGTTTTACAGCATTTCAGAGTGTTCACTGTATTATCTTGTCAGGGGCTCTTGGACCAAACTCCCAAGGTACTTGAGGCAGTGGTTTAATGGATGCCATCAGGCCACACAGAAACAGAACCAAAGAACTATTTCCGTACCTACTTCTTTAGGAGCTTTTTAACTTTATTCACCACACACGCATACAGCATCACACAATTCATTCACAAAAGGAGAGAGGCACTGCCAATCAACACACGTAAGATGTTTTTTTCTTTTTAAAAAGGACATGGCTTCAGCTTGTCAAACGGGTCATCCTTTGTGACCTGCAGTCGACGAGATATCGACCGCATTCACCATCAGCACCTGCTGCAACCGTTCCACATTCAGGGAGGAACTCTAGAGCAAAACTACACTGATAACTGATGAATCGTTCAGGAAAGTGAAGCAAACAAAGAGAAATATGAGTGAAGTTGTATCTGGATCTGTGATAAGCAAAGGGACAACTATGTATTTGACACTGGAACAAATCAGTCTTTTTTATTTAGCATTAAAATTTTTAAACTTTCTTATTTGGCATCAAGTTAAAATTTTATCTGTAAATGGTACTACACCTTCCATTTAGTGCATCCATCCGTCGGTTGATTGCGTTGACTGTCATGTTTCTTCGGAAGTACCAAAATGCCCCTCTATACTAGCTTCATGACGGGCGGCTCGTCTCCGCCCAGAGCTTCATGAGGCGTTAGCTGGCCTCTCGCCGGACTCGGCGAGATCGAGGCGCTGGGGACGTCTTTGGGAGTTCTCGCGCCCGATCTTGATCCGTGCTCACCCGTGAAGTCGAGCATCGCCTGGCACTCCCCGGACGCCGCCGCCGCCGCACTCCCGCCACGCGTTTCCCGCCGTGACGAAGCCGGCGGGCACCTCAAGAGGCTTGCTCGGGAAGCCCACGACGACCATCTCGCCCCATGGGCTTGAGCAGGTCCAGCAGCGGCGCGCGACAGGTGGTCCGCCGACACCGTGTCGACGATGCCGTCCATTGTGCTTCCGTGGCCTCCATCTCGCGCTGGGTCGCGGCTGACCAGAACAGCGTCGGGCGCCGAGGCGTGCCGCGCCTCCTCGCGCTTACTTACTCGGCGACGTGCTGATGATGGTGACCGTCATCCCGAATGCCTTGCCGAACGACGGCGTCCAGCGGCCGAGGCCTCCGAGACCCACGACGCCTGTGTGCTTGCCGGGCGTTGAGGCCATACTGCACCAGCGGCTGAACACGGTGACGCCCGCACAGACAGCAGCGGGCTGCGCGCCCCGGTAGGCGATAGGTTGGCGGGACCCGCACCACGTAGTGCTTTCGCGGACGACGAGGACGTCGGAGAAGCCCCTCAGGTTGTGGCGCCGCCGTCGTCCAAGCCCACGCCGTTGGAGGTTGGCACGAGCTGCGGGCAGTAGCTCTCGTACCCCTTGCTGTAGCTATCGCAGCTGTGGCACGAGTCGACGAAGCAGCTGCGGCGACGCGACGGGGCGAGCTCCGCGACGGCTGTTCATGTGCAGCGTGCGTCTCGGCGAGGAGGAGGACGTCGTCGAGCAGCTTCTCGGTCCAGAGATGACGCGATGGCGCTGGAGCTCGACACGACGCCGGTCATGTGGCTACGGGCGTGGGACGAGCGGCGGCTGTGCTGCGCAAAACGCGGCCTCTCCTGCGCGCAGCAGCACGCAGGTGAGCGGAGCTCGCGGCCTGGGCGGCGTGCGGAGGACACGGCCAGCGTGCTGCTGCTGCTCGCCCGCATGACTGTGCTGCATGACATCGGAGCTCCCAGACCGACGTGTTGCTGCTTGCCCACATGGCCATGTGGCCGCCGCCGCGGCGGCTCGCCAGCTCGCCCGCTCCATGCCGTCCGCGTGCTCCATGTGCCGCCCAGTTCGCCCGCTTCGCGCCGGCCGCGTCCTCGGCGAGCCGCCCAGGCCGCGAGCTTCGTGCGCTGCCAATGCGAGCAGCAGCAGCAGCACGTCGGGCGAGCTCCGCGACGGCCATCGATGGCGAGCAGCAGCAGCACGTCGGGCGAGCTCCGCGAAGACCGTGTGCTCCGCGCACCACGCGCCCAGGCCGCGAGCTCCCCGGCTGCGTGCTCCGCGCGCCGCCAAGGCTGCGAGCTCCGCGCGTTGCCCGGGCCGCGTGCTCCGCCGGCCACGTGCGCTTGGCGTCAAACGCCGGCCGAGCTATGCACGGTGTGCTCTGCTCTTTAGCCATGATGTTACGATGACGGCATATACTCTCCTTTTCTTTTAGAAAACTAAAAGATAAATACCTTGAAAATATAAGTTACGTATTTCAACCGGCCGCCATCCTGAGCCATGCATCCTTGATATGTGGCCGAGATGAAAGGAAGAGTGAGGGGCATACTCTGTACCTGCTATTACCAATTTGAAATTTATTAATTATTTATTTGCAGTCTTCAATTATCAAAAATTCACATTTTAGTTCAAAGTATATTTATGATTTTCTTATTTGACAACCTATCTATTTATTTTTTTCTTATTTAGCACCATGGACTTTTGCTACAATCAATGGCATTTATGTCATTTTACTAACCACTTGACACCGTTACTGGTCTAAATGGACGCAGTGCCATTTATGAAAGAAAATTTCAACTCGATGCTAGATAAGGAAGTTCAAATTTTCTAGTACCAATATGAAAGATCGATTTGTTTTATTGCCAAATACATAATTATCTCATTTCTTATCTGTTGTTGTCTATTGATACCACAAAATATCCTAATTCAAATTGTGCCACACGTTCGTCGTGTCAACACCCGCTGCCTATGGCATGCGTCCTCCGAGAATGCTCCAGTAGGACACGGGTCTGTACCTCTTTAGGGTACACATGTTCACAGTGGGTGTGTGGTGTTACACTCTCTTTTTCACTCTTTCAAATGGTTCATTTTACATCCCCAAATTGAATGTTATTTATAGGAACTGTCATCCTAGTGAACAGGCAAACCGATAACAAATAAGGCTCCGCTTCAGTGTGGTTTGGTGGTTATATATATCAAGTTAATCCACCACGATAGGAACCAGCTTATTCTTCCCTTCTTTTTCTTTAATTTGAGGTCTCCAGGGGCAAGAGTAACAGAAATTAAAATAGAGGATAATAGAGAAGGGATTCCCATGAGAATGAAAGGCATCAGGAGAGAGGTTAGCACGGCTCCACTGTCATCGGGACCTGCTAGTAGACTGAGAGGGAACAATTTGTTGGGTTTGTCTAGATAAGCTGGGGCTTGTCGGTTGAGTCTGGGTGACGCTGGTCATTGCATCCACTGTCATTTTGCTCTTGCCGTCATGCAGCCCCTGTGCCCGCCGAGTCGGAGGGCCGGCCGGCAGGGTGTGGAGCCTTCCATTCCGTAGGTTCAATTGCTCAAGGGGAGGCAGCTGCATCTACTCTGCCCTGGGGCGCTTCAGATGCTGAAAAGGACATGTCTGTCGTGGTTGAAAAGGAGATGGTTGAGAACACCCTGCCTCCACCTACTCAACAGGACTTTCTGCCTCGGGATGCCAGTCTCACCGCCTCCCCTGCCGCTCAGAAGAAAGGTGTTAAGCGCGGAAAGAAACCTATCATTTCAGATTCTCTAGTCAGGCGTAGCAGTTGTATCCATGCTCTTAATGAAGGTTTTAAGCCATCTGTTTGTAAGGATCGAAACTGTCTTGGATGCTCCACTAAACACCCACTCATCTTGCGGGAGCTGGGCGCCTCTTTTTGCAAGATGAACTCTTCAGAGCTCACTGATGAGAAGCTCCATGCTAAACCTTCCTCCAGAAGGCCAGTGGGGTCAGCCAAAGAAGCCAAGGACTTCCTCGACAGATTCTGAGCAAGGGGAGGATCTGGAAGATGGAGGCAGCTCCAAGAACAAGGACTGAAGCCTCTGTTTTCGTCTTTTGCTCGCTCTTAGTTATCTAAGTAGCCCTTTTGTCCTTTTACTTTTCTCATGGATATTAGATCTTGGAAGATACTCAGTTCGAACATGCGTGGCATAAAAATGGAATGCTGTAAGGGACGGCATTGTTGAAAGCGGCTGTGTATCGTTTGCTTGCAGGAAACCAAGCGTTCTCTTTTTGATCTTAGTTTCATTCGCCTTTTTTGTCCTCCTACTTTTGATCGGTTTGAATTTCTCCCTTCGATTGGCACCTGACCGCCTGTGGAGGGTCGATCATTATCTAGAAAAGTGGCCTTTTCGGGTTCTCTCATTTTTCAGAATCAATATGCAATTTCGGTTGAGCTCACCTCTTGTAACAGTAACACTTCTTGGGTCCTCACAAATATTTATGCACCCTGTACTCCGGTTGGCAAAAGAGATCGGAGAGGTAACACGAACAACTTGTCATTGTGGGCTGGGCCATCATCCATCGAGTGAGCGAGTGGACGAATGGGTGGAGTGCATGTCGACCCGGCGGTGCTCCTGCCTGGCGCGGATGGAGTGCAGCGGGAAGTGTCGATCTCTGATTTTGGAGGCACTGTTTTGTTTACCAAGTATCCATCTGTCCTAAAATAAAAACACATTTAAGATTCAAATTTATTCCAATAAAATATACACACTATAAACTATCACATCAATATTATAGTACTACTGCAGCCACAGGTTCACCAGCGTGTGGTACCAAGGAAGTAAAAAAAAAAACTTGTTCAAATAAAAAAAAATTCGCAGGTTGTAGAAGCTCCCTACATGCAACAATAATTTTAATTTAACTGCACTAGCTTACATTTAGTTTTTATCTGCCACCTGGTATGTGTAGCATGATATCAATTATGAGACTTTTCCCTGTGTGCCATTATAAAAGATCGTAATCCCCTGTGTGCCTCTGGAAAAATTCAGCAGTCTTCAGCGCCACTACTCTAACTTTTTCGGGTCCTCCATGCCACTTCCGTCAGTTCAGGCTCTAACGCCGTCAAACTGCAGGTGTGAAAAGACGAAAATGCCCTTCAGTTCAAATATGTTATTAATTTTTTTTGAGCATCTTAACGACTTCAAATGAAAAAACTCAAAACTAGAAAGTTGTAGATCTCGTCGAGAACTATAATTTTCATATAAAATTTATTTTCATTTAATTTCGCAAAAAAATATGATGATTTTTCTAAGATATATTAATCATATCAAATCATATTTTTTTGCGGAATTAAATGAAAATAATTTTTATATGAAAATTATAGATCTCGATGAGATCTACAACTTTTTAGTTTTGAGTTTTTTCATTTGAAGTCGTTAAGATGCTTAAAAAAATTAATAACATATTTGAACTTAAAGGCATTTTCGTCTTTTCACACCTGCAGTTTGACGCCGTTAGAGCCTGAACTGACGGAAGTGGCATGGAGGACCCGAAAAAGTTAGAGTAGTGGCACTGAAGACCGCTGAATTTTTTCAAGGATACACAAGGAATTACGATCTTTTATAATGGCACACGGGGAAAAGTCTCATCAATTATTCGTAGTGTCGTCTGAGCTGGTAGGTGAACAACTCAGAGTCACCCGTGCACGCATGTAAACTACATGTATATGTACACACAATCACCCATCTCTTAATAGGAATCCTGCTACCACGTCATCTGATAAGCTCCGAGCCGTTGGATCGAGCGAACTCACGATATGGGCCATCCGATTGTGGATCGGTTTGGGTTTCAACCATTAAGCCGCCAGCACGGGCGTTCGAGAATCATTAGGAACCCGCATGTCCGTCCGGCCTCCACTTGTCACCACAGACTGAGCAGGGGGTGCAGGCATGGGGGGGGGGCTCACCCCCCACCCTCCACCCCCACCCCACCCCCATCCTACGGAGACCCCGGCGCGGCACCGGCCATGGACGGCGAAGGCGCAATCGCAGCAGGCTAGCATCTAGGAGCGAGGTCGCAAGCACGGCCACATGGCGGCGCCGGCGCATTTTCGTGGCCACGGGCGGCGCCGGCGTGGTGCGAGCGCGGCCGAGGTGGAGGACGGCCGCGGACGGCGGCGCATTAGCGTGAGTTGTTCGATGGAATGCCCATTAGGTAAGCAACGGGAACCGGGGCATCGTCGGTGTGGGGCCCGAGCCAGGCGCTGGTGTCGCTGGTCGGCCTTGGCCTCGCCGCCTCCATCGTCGGCCCGCAGCTCTAATGTTACGCCGCGAAGGCGCTCAAGGTGGCGGCCGTGTGCCCGCAGGCGGCTGCAAATGCGACGCGCGCACGCTCCTCGACCTCCCGGAAGGTGCGCCTCCTTCCCCCTCGCTGCCTCTTCTCTTTTTAGATCCGACACGATTGAGTTGTCCTTCCGTGTGCTTTTCTATTGTCCTTGTTTGTACACGTGCACGTGCTCAAATTTCCAACTCTTATGCAAAATGGCATGTGATGACTGAATGAGCATTGCTGATTAGATTCGACTTCTTTCACCCAATATTCCAGACAGAACTACATTGTTGAAAAACAGGATCTTGTATTAGTGGAACTCAGTTTGTAAGGACAGTCAGACAAACAAAATGGAGCTCAGCAGATTACATCAAAATTAGAATCTACCTGTTGTGGACTCCATTGTTAATCATTACCACATTTGATACGTATATCACGAGTTCATCAGTACTAAAATTAGAATCTACCTGTTGTGGACTCCATTGTTCGTGCTGTTGTGACTTCAAAATTGATCCTGTCACTCAAGTGTCAAACTGGCTACATATCCTACAACTTTGAAATAGAGGCTTGAGCGTCCTCCAAAAATATTGGCTTAATCATTACCCTGACATTCTATATCAAGGATGTCTAGATGCTAACCATAGAAAAAAAATATTTTACTGCCTTTTCGGTTGTCTTCTCTGTTTAGTATTTACTCGTGTTATATGCCACTGTCTTGCAGAATAGTTTCAGCTAGCAAGTGATGTGTCCTTTGTTCCTTTTTGTTCTATGTGCATTTTAATGTTACGCGCAACTAACGTATCGAAGAAGTGCTGAGAGCCGGACATCACAATAATACCATATCTCAAAGTAGTTTTTTTTATCATTATGCCATGATATATTAGAATTATCTTCGCAATAAACGTAGGGTCGTGATTATGTTTTTGATTGAGACAGACATGACAAAGTGGAGTTAATCAATTTCTGATTACTGTGCTTTAAATGAAACTCACGCCTTTCCATGTTTTCAGATTGTGCTAAACACTTCAAAGGGGTCAAGAGTCGCGCAGCTGGTGAACAGACAGAAAAAAGTTACAGAGCTGCTTGTAGAAGAACTAAAGCAGAGAGAAGAGGAGGCAACACAAGCCCAGCAAGAGGCTGATGTTAAGTTGCTCGAGGCCCAGAAATGAGCTTCACAGTATCAGAAGGAGGCTGACAAATACAGCTCAGGCAACACCTGTGAAGAAGCTAGAGAGAAGTCAGCTGTAGCATTAGTCCAACAGAAGAAACTGACTTCTTTGTGGGAGCAAAGGCCTCGGATCAGTATCTCAATGCAACTCTTAGCATTCTTACCTCAGTTTTTTTTAACTTGGGCCAAAGATTTAGGTGGAAACATCATGAGAGACTATATCTACTCACCATGACGCAGATTTAAGTGGATACATCATCTCGAGAGAACTCTAGGTCACTATGGCTCACAGTCTCACACCAAATCCTACACTGGCACAAATCTGGTGTAGGTGTGGTAAAGCCACGCCCATGTTTCTAGTAAACACCTAGAGCTAGCTTCTCTCAGAGATCAACACGAATACAAATATAATGGTCTGGCCGGAGATGGAGGTGGAGACAAGAAAATATCAATTAACATGCCATTATCATCGGTGGATCTTCATGTATGATCTATATATAGGCACGCATGGGATGCACTGGGAATTATATCCTTGTATATCAGGCGGGGCTTCGAGGGTGACACTATATATCTAGTATCTGCTGCTAGGTGCTAGCTACTACACACAACTCGCCTCTCCCTTGGCACCACCAGTGTTAAGTCTGCACATGTACATGTATGCCAGCATTTTTAATAGACTGTACAGTAGGAATGGAAGGTGTCAGGATGCAGGGTTTGTTGGAACTGAGAAGCGAGAACTCAGGTAAGACCGGTGCGTCGGCAACTCCCGGAATGCTGAGCAGCGAGCTCGCTTGGCAAACTCGAACACACAGACACACACACAGATGAACCTCACGAGAGAAGCTGGCTAGCTAGTAGACACGCGCACACAGAGTTTTGCGGCGACACAAACGCCCACATGCGGCGAAGAACGCCCTTTTTCTGTATTTTCTGCACACAATACAACTAAGTACAAGGCCAGCTTGTCGAGCAACAACCTGCTGCTGATCACTTCTCGCGCGTGCACGAACGCACGTCTCCACGAGCCACGAACTCCAGTAGTGTTGAGCAATGGCCAATGAGCAGCTTCCCCGCACTGCACAGCATATGGTGGACCTTGTGTTGATCTTGTCACTTTGTGTATATTTGGGTTTCGAATTGAATTTCATGGCCACTAATAACTCCAGGCAAATTATAGCACATCCAGGTAGTGTTTTTAGTTCCTACTTCTGGGAACGCATAAGAAAGCCGCACCAAAAAAAATATCTGTCACACAGGGAAATTTCCTACTTCTAGCATAAACCTACCTCTGTCGACGCAGATCGACACAAAAATTGATCCACACCTTTAGAAAATTATTTTTTGTGTTGACAATCGACACTCAAAGAAAAATTCTCAGCTATCCTATCACATATTTTTTATGTGTGCTTTTTGGAAACCATCAGTTCAATTGCAACAATCCTGTTGGTTTACCTAATCACCGTTATAAAATTTTATCAGGATCAGTGAAATTCCAGTTTCCAGTAGTTCTCGTTAGCACTCCATCAATCAGTAGCCAATACGATGCTAGAGTAGTTAACACATAGTAGCACTGCAGCAGTGCGGTGGAAGAAGACCGATTGAAGAAAACAACTGGGCCGCAGCAAGATTACTATATGATGATGCATAGGCGTCAGGTTGCCACTGAGCAATGAGAATGACCACCGCATACCATAGTGTGTACCTCATGATATTCTCACCTTATACTTATGTTTCTAAATTGAATTCCTCTAGGTCCCAATTAAGCAGATACTACATGTAATGGTTTTACTAACTACTTTGTTTTGTAGACCACATTATATTAATTAGTAATTACCACACCAGAGCCATGGCAAAAAAATCAACATGTCAACAAAATTGATGTCATCCAATGAGGGAGACAGTCTCACACATTGGCTCATGTAAATTTTTTTTTGGAAGAATCAGGAGGAGCCAGAGGCTCCTACTGTAAATGCATTAAAAGGAACACAAAGTGCAGTTACAAAGAGCAGTTACAAACAGGGCAAAGAAGAAGAAGAAAGGAGGGGAGTTAAGGGACAGCAAAGGAGAGAAAAAAGGCCAAAGAATTACAAATTGGAATTGATCCATGATTTTAGGAGGGGGTTGATTCTAGCTTTGCATCTATGCAGGAGTAGAAGTGCCTCTACTGTTAAATATCTTTTGCAATCCTGAACTGTGGGGTTTTTGTTTCTGAAAATAACATCATTTCTTATCATCTAAATTACCCAACAGAGAAGAATGAAGATGTCCAAGGAGAAAATCTTCACCAGAGATTTCCAAGCTTGAAAGATTTGCTGAATTGAGAGGTGATCAGCAAAGTGGAAGTTCATCAGACCCCAACAATTTTTGGCAAAGGGGCAGTAGAAGAGTAGGTGCATAATTGTTTCCTCTGGGGGTTGCTGGCAAAGAACGCACTGGTAATCATCTAGGTGCATTCCTCTCTTCTGATCATGTTTCTAGTGCTTAGCCTATCATTAAGTGCCAGCCATAATTTTTTTTTGTGTTTTCCTTGGCAAGAAGTCTTCCACAGCCATCTGAAAATTGGTGCAGCCTGGGAGTGACCAGTGAGTGTTTTGTATGCTTTGGATGAAGAGAACTGGGCAGAGCCCCAAATATATGTCCAGTTATCATTCATGTAAATAATTGACCAATCAAAGCAAGGATATTTTAATTTGCTAGATATATAATCAAATGGTTAGAATGTATCTGCAGGGTATCATGCTATATCATTGAATGTAATAGAGACACGCTAGCTCACACATTGTCACATACACCACCCACCAAGCTAGCTAGTAAGCAATATATAATGACTTGTGTACCATGCGGCGTTTCGGGGGTGCAGTGCCATTCTGTATATTCTTTTTTCTACCACCTAGCAAGGCTTGCTTCTCCATTCCAGCCACAGGAGCCAAATGTGCCTGCATGTGCCACCATTAGCTAGGAAAAAAGGTGAAATTAAAACAAGCATGAATCTCCTCAAATTCAGTACATGCTTGTTATACTATATATAGGAATGCAAGGCATCGGGATGTAGGTTTCCACCAAAAAATTGCTTCACGTATTGTTCCAACACCATTCCCTTTGGCATGAAAGAAGAGTTAGTCAGGGTCAGGAGTTTGAATCCTGAGGAGAAATGCATAATCGACACTAGTCCAGGAAACTAGTTATACAGGCGCAAATTCGATCGTGGAGCAGTTAAGCCATCTACGTCTTGTTTTTACTCACAATTTGGCCTGGTATTTGGACTACTACTTAGCAACCAGAGCGCGGATTCAAGGTTTGGTTGGCTCAACTACTGTGGCGGTTGGGCAAACTTTAGCACTCTGCTTGCTGCAATTGGAGAGCTTGTGTAGGGATGCTTGCTTCGATGCAGTCAATTGTGGGTGACGTAGCAGTTCACACTACACAGCAACGGAAGGGAGTGTGTGATGCGGTGGACGCCATGGGCATGAGCTGGCCAGCAATCTAAGGAGCATCAGTGCTATCTTATCTCGCCAACTAGTATATCTAATACTACAATGATTAGTTTTGTTTGTTTAGCGAAATGTATATAGTATTGTCATGAGGCATCATAATAAATTACCTGCATACAAAGAGACATATGTGTACTACTATTTATTATTGTCAGACCTCAAATATTTGTTATAAGTTCTAGATTTTTCAATCAATTTTTTTAATATTTCAAACTATCTCGGTAAAACTTTGTATAGTGAATACTGTTCCCATTTGAGATCATTTTTAAGGGCAAAATATTAGAAAAAAGATTGAGAGAGACTAGTTAGAGGTGGCTATGCGGTTTTGACGTGTCTAAAAATTGTTGTGTAGTAGTAATAGTGAAAAAGATATGTTGCCCCACAGAGCAGGGTATCCCCTTTATATACTTGTCTATTTTTTTCTTTAGCTTGGCATCATCAGTAACAAGAGAAACATAACTTTTTTTCACCACATATATCTCGATTTCGTGCGAAGGACAGAAATCATTCTTTGTTGCCCAGGAAGAAGAACTAGAACGTGAGGCTAAGGAGGCTAAAATATATAGTGCCTCATTAAGAAATAAGAGCCTACATCTAGCGAAGAAGAAATAGGCTTAACTGTAGCAAACGACATCTGAAACAGATGCCACCACGGGCCTATTACAAGCAAAAGAGACCCCAAGCGTACAGTATCACTTAAACAGCATTGATAACAAACCATGAGACGATCTGTGAAATAAAGAGAGTGCTAAAGCAGTTATATCCAGTCTGACGCCACGTTGTCGGTGTCCTGTCTGCTGGGGTTAATGTCGAACAGTGCTCATCAGAAGAATTAATGGAGAGCCGTGAAAATATATTTTGACCGCGAATAAAAATTCTTTGTGTAGTAACAATACAGATATGTTTTCCCACAGCGCATGGGCCCTGGTTGATATGCTTCTCCCCTTATTTTCTTTGTTTAGTTCCCCATATCGTCAGGAGCAGGAGCAATAGATATTAAAGTGGTGAAAGCGCGAGGTGGTGTGGCAGAGAAAGAATGCAAGGCACTAGGAGAGATGCCGTTATAAATATGTTTTCAGGATCAAAATATATTTTTAGTAGCCTATAAATATGTTTTGATCCTCCTTGTATTTTTATCTCTACCTCTGGTTGTCGATGTCTAACTCAATGGATATCCTCCTACTCACTAATCATGTCGTAACTAACACCAATTCAGAATCCCTGAGAACTATATGATAACCAATGCATGACATGTATATCCTTCTTGTAGAGCACCTAGCTAGCTACCACTCCTTCCCTGAGGTTATCGTACGACTCCATGCAATCGGGAAATTACACGGCTCTTAAAGACATGGCCACGAAAGATTGAAACTATGGTTCAGGAGATAATTCATCGACTCCACCATAGATGCCAGTAACACAGCACGAAACTCTCGATGGGAGAGAATCAAGTCTTTGCACAGCTGCGAAGTTGACCAGAAGAATGGTCAATGTAGAGAAGCTCGGTTGCACTTGTTTCTTTTCGTCGAGTGCTTCAGAGCCTCGACACAGATTCTCTCCTCAACCAGGCTTCGGCTCGTTTCCTCATGTTTCCTATTCCTATATGTGCAAGTGTATTGTGTATTGGTCTTTGGATCATTTCTCCTTGTTTCCCCTGTCTAAGGGCGGCCTTGCTGCCTGTTAACCGAAGTTGGAGCGCCACTATATATAGGTGTCAATGGATCGGAATGCCTCATCGAGGCATGTGGTGGTTGGTGGTGCGTATTAACATGCATACCATTTTCGAGTATTACTATACACAAAATACATATATGACTCAAGAGCCATGTGTAGAGTACCATTATTGTACCGGTTTACCACTCTACCTACCCAATTACCAATGGATAACCAGGGCACAGAGCGATCCCTTCATTATTTGAGAACAAACAAATGTAATAACTTGTGAGAATTTCAAAGATCCAATTTTGTTTTAGCATCAGTGACATGTGGACCATCCTGACAACATAGTCATAACATAAAATTTTCATCTTTTTCCCTCCATGCTTATATATACAGTTGTCTTGTTCACATGAGTGGCCAGCCAGAGCTAGCTCGCTCCATCCTTTTATGAAAGGATGTATCATCACCGCCACTTATGGTAGATAATCTGAATTCTAATGAGATAGTAGGTAGTATAGTTGGAGAAACATGAATAACTTGTAGCTAGGAATACGAGGCACTCAGGAAGAAGCTAGCGTTAGCTTCCGGAGATGGCAACATGCGTAGGTGCTGTGTTACCCCATTGTCAGTCACCTTGCCAGAAGAATGAGACGTGTCAATCACTCTCAGCAGAGCAGGGTCATGCTCTTTTGCCACCAGACCAACTTGTCAATTAATCACTCAAATTGTCATTGGCTCAAGTGGCATTCGGAATGCTAAGAGTGGCAAAATTTGCAAATGTAACTGTTACACACTAGGATAGATATTCAACGTCCTTGTTGGTGCAGTCAGGTCCATAGGCAATGAAAAACATTTTAATGTTCCTTATAAAAAAACGAAGTAGCTGAAATTCAAATTAAATGTAGATTCATAATGATATTTGCATTGACTATATAATGTGCGGTGCTGCATCCTCTGAATGTGTCTGACCAGGGACAGAGGTAGCATGGAGCAATCAAACTGAGCATTACTGAATGTCAACACAGGTTTTCAATTAGAGAGTTCATGGCCGAACATCTCTAGGACAATATTTTGACCACTCCTCTCTGAATTCCATTTATCACCATCAACACTGCAACTCTGCCATTGTTTCTTTTTGATCAATTCGGAAGCCTCGAACCATACAACGTTCTTCCGGCATACCAGTAGATGCACAAAGTGAAGGGGAGGAGAGTAAAAGAGCAGAGCAGAGAGGATGAGTAAAAAATTGCTACAACAAGATCGAAAGTAGTTGATTCAGGCCACTACCAAGGCCTTATCACCCTTGTATCGGCAGGCCCAGGCTCCGGCATCTTTGATGGTAGAGCGCAGAAGCCCTGACGCGGTGATGTTGGCAGCTTCGAAGATCAAGGCGTTTCTGGCCTTCCAGATGTGCCAGAGGATGATGAGCATCATGTCTAGGTGCACTTCCGCCGGCAGGTTAATGGTCTGCCCAATAAACCAGGCCATCTTTTGGTCACCGGCCTGGATGTAGATGTTGAGCCGGTCCCAAACTCTCGCTGCCCTTGGGCAAGCAACGAGGATGTGGTCGTTAGTTTCTAAAACGCCGGGGCAGCTAGAACAGAAAGAGTCCTCTAGTGGCCTCAGATTTTTCCAAAACTGGTTGGCCTGGGAATTAATTCTGTCGAAGTGCACAAGTCAACAGAAAAAATTTCAGCTTCCCTGGGAGCCTGCACCCCCAGATGAGCTTCGGCCCAAGAAGAATGGGGTCACCTTCGTGAAGAGCACGGTAAGCTTCCCGAGAGGAGAAGGGCTGAGCTAGAGTAGTATCCATGAGTCTGAGGTCGGGGTTATCACTGAGGTGAGGACAACTGGAGTTAGAGCAACGTGATAGATCAGCAGCTCGCAACTAGCCTGATTTGTAAGACGAGTGTTGGGGCATGGTTACGAGCCGCGGAGGCTAAGGTTCACGGCAACGGTAAGGACTAACAGTTTTCCCCGTTTTCATGGGCAACATACAGGGAAAAGAGACGGAGGCCCCCGATCGAGTGACTGTTGTAGGCGAAGGCCTGGAGGCCGTGGCGAAGGCTCCACCGGCACAGGCGAAGGCCACGGTCCGGGTGACGATGAGCGGAGGCCCCAACGAAGGAGTCCTGAGCGGAGGCCCCGGGACCAGGAAGAGCTCTCGCTCGGTAGCGGCGTTAGACTGTGGGCCGATGGTGGGCCATCAACGGAGGCCCAACAAGCAAAGGCGGTTGAAGAAGAAGACACCCAAACTGCCCCT
The DNA here is from genome assembly GCA_904845875.1 of Miscanthus lutarioriparius. NCBI lineage: Eukaryota > Viridiplantae > Streptophyta > Magnoliopsida > Poales > Poaceae > Miscanthus > Miscanthus lutarioriparius. The sequence continues at coordinate 86,502,523 of CAJGYO010000018.1, forward strand.
GGTGGCTTGTACTATCATAAGAATATTCCGAGGATATACCATAACCGATAGGGGGTAGAGTTGTAAAAGGTAGCCGTAGCTAACAGTGCCCTATAAAAGGGGGACTCAAACCCTGTAACAAGGAAGTTGGTAAACTCATTTATGAAACCCTAGCTACGCTGGGACCCATGTTTCATTGTCTATCCGCCGAGCCTCCGCCTGGGGCACCGACTGGGCGGAGGTCCCCCTTCCCCTACCTGCTGGAAACCCCCTATTTTCCAATAACGAGGGTGAAGGGTGGCCTCTAGGCCCTCAGTAAGGACGTCGTTGACGCTGCAGGAGGGCCTGCGGCAGTGAGAATATAGAGCCGGGGTTTCATTTGGAAATGTAAAATTCCTTTGAAAATCAAGTTTTTCCTTTGGCATGTTTTCAACAATAAACTTCAGGTTGCCAAGAGTGTGGCCAAAAGAGAGTGGAAAGGGGATACCCACTGTTGTCTTTGTGGCTTGATTGAATCTGTTGATCACTTGTTATTCAAATGTCATTTGGCGAGGCTTATTTAGAGTACTGTCAAAGAAATTTTTAATCTAGAATTATGTCCATCATCGCTGGAGGAGTTTAGCTATATCTGGTTGCAGGACAAGGGGCCTCTGCCTAGCAATCTATTGATGTTTGTTTTTGCATGTATTGCATGGGCTTTGTGGACTACAAGAAACAAGATGGCTATTGAGAAAGTTTTCCCTAAAGCACCATCTGATGTTATATACGTTGCCATATCCCTTATGCAGAAATGGAGTCATTTGCTCAGGGGAAAGGACACGGAACATGTTGATCATATTCTAGAGAATGTCTTGTCCTGGATGAAGAACTTTTGCCCAAATGCTATTCTACTTTCAGATGTCTCAGAAGTGTAATTCTGCAATAGTTTAATGTTGTATCAGGACTAGTTCTTGGTCTTCAACTTGTTGCTGGTAACCCCAGCGTACCTTGTATGGCTACCTTTTGCTTTATAAAAGCAGAGTTAATTTTCTTTAAAAAAAGAATATAGAGCTAGGAAGGTGGAGGCCAAGGTGTCTGCCCTGAGCCATTTGTCAAGCTAAAAGGAGGTCGATGGAAATAAAGGAAACCATGACACACTCATGCTCGCCTCTGCCCTCTGCAGAAATCCATATTGGATTTGGGGAAAGTCTCACTGTGTGTATCCAGCACACACACACTCTCTCTATTCATTTCATCTCATTCTTACAAAAGAGTCCTCCTACAATCTACTATTTACACCAACACTCCCCCCTCAAGATGGGCTAAAGATATCTAATATGCCCATCTTGTTACAACTCAACTCATTCTCACTAGGTCCTAGACCCTTTGTGAAACAATCCGCTAGTTGACCACGTGATTTTACATACTCTAGTCTTAGGATCCCGCTATCAAGCTACTCCTTGATGAAGAATCTATCAATTTTCACATGCTTAGTGCGGTCAAACTGAACCAGATTGTTTGCAATGTTGATTGCAGCTATGTTGTAATAGTGAAGCATCATGGTCTCATTTCTTAGCAGCCGCATCTCTTTCAACAAGCCTTTTAGCCATAACATCTCACACAGGTTCAATGCTATTGCCCTATATTTGGCCTCTACAGTAGACCGAGCCACAACCACTTGCTTCTTGCTTCTCCATGAGACAAGATTGCCTCCCACAAACACACAATAACCAGAGGTAGACCTCCTATCATCCCTGCTACTTGCCCAATCCGCATCACAGTATCCCTCCAAATTCAGGTGTACATTCTTCCTGAACCATATAACCCTCTCCCAGGGGTTCCCTTCAGGTACCTTAAAATTCTGTAGACCACCTCCATATGCCCTATTCTAGGGTCATGCATGTACCTGCTTACCACATTTATTGCATAGGAGATATCAGGCCATGTATGACATAGATAGATCAATCTCCCGACCAATCTTTGATATTTTTCTCTATTAACTGGATCTCCGGATTGAGCAATGGTTTGATGATTTTTGTCAATAGGAGTACTACATGGCCGACATCCAAGCATTCTAGTTTCTATCAACAGATCAAGGATATATTTCCTTTGAGAGGGAACAATCCCCTTAGGCGACCTAGCAATCTCAATTCCAAGGAAATACCGAAGTGGTCCTAGATCTTTTACCTCAAAGGCTCTTCCTAGATTCTCTTTCAAACATTTGATTTCCTCCACATCATCTCTAGTAATCACTATGTCATCCACATATACTGCCATAATGGTGACAAATGTCCCTCTATGTTTATAGAAGACTGTATGATCACCATTGCATTGAGTGTATCCCATATTACAAACTGCTCTCTTGAATCTATCAAACCACGCCCGGGGTGATTGCTTTAGCCCATATAGTGACTTCTTAAGTCTGCACACCTTCCCCATAATCTGGCTATTTGCAAATCCAGGTGGGATTTCCATATAGACTTCCTCTTGTAGGTCACCATAAAGAAATGCATTCTTTACATCCATCTGATGAAGAGGCCAACCAAAATTAACTGCACAAGAGATCAAGGTCCTAACAGTACCCATTTTCACCACAGGAGTAAAGGTCTCATCATAATCAATCCCATATGTTTGACTATACCCTTTTGGAACCAATCTTGCTTTGTATCTATGCACCTCTCCTTTTGGGTTCTGCTTCACAGTGAAGACCCACTTACAACCCACTACCTTCTTCCCTTTTGGAAGTTGGACCAGTTCCCACGTCTTGTTTTTCTGAAGAGCATACATCTCTTCTTTCATTGCTACATTCCACTTAGGATCCTGTTTTGCACACTTCCAGTCCCTTGGAATAGGCACTGTTTTGTAAAGATGCAACAAATGCTCTATATGTAGGTGAAAGACAAGAATATGAAAGGAAATTGGCAATATCATGATCTGTACTAGGATGCTCAAAGCCATAACGAACAGGAGGTTTTTCAAAATTGGGTCTAGTATCTCTACGTTGTGCAAGAGGTATCTCTACATGTTCATAGGTAGGAAAAGCATTACCACTTGACCCAGATTGGGTCGAGGAGCTGTATGGAGAGAGATCTGAGGAGAGATTTGGGACTGACGAGTTAGGCTGCTATGGCTGTGGTGAACTAACTTGTTCAACCCTGACTTCTAAAACGCCTCCTTTGATACACTATTGGTTCTTTGGCAATTGTCTCCCCATTCTTTGTCCCCATTTCATTTGTAGAACACAGGTTTGTCCCAACAATTTCATCTTCACTCCTTTCAACAATCGTCTCCTCATTCCCAACAACAATCACCTCTGCATTCCCATCGACATCACTCCTCATATCCCCAATAGTATCCTGATCCACCACCTCCTGAGCCACAGGCACATCCATTGGGCAAGGGATAGTCCCAATAATCACTTCTTCTTGAGTCCCCCTTCATTCTGCACACAACCATTCTCCCCCTCTCTACTGTCACTCTCAGTGACTGAAGAGAATTCCTCCAAAAATGGATCAAGATGCCATGGTTTTGTATAGTATGGTTCAAACTCACGAAACGTCACATCCATACTCACAAACAATTTCTTTCCAATAGGGTCCCAACACTTGTATCCATTTTGTGTAGAAGAATATCCAACAAAGACACATTTCACCGCCTGAGGATCCAATTTTCCTACTGAAGGTCGATGGTCCCTAACAAACCAAACACAACCAAATACCTTGGGGGTACTTTAAACTCTCATTCTCCCAATAAAAGCTCAGCAGGTGACTTCATACCAAGAATCCTGGATGGCATGCGATTGGTTAAATATGCTACTGTCAGCACAACCTCACTCCAAAGATATTTAGGCACATTCATTTGAAACATCAGTGACCTTGCTACCTCCAACAAGTGTCAATTCTTCCTCTCAGCTACACCATTCTGTGGTGGGGTATTAGGACAGGTAGCTTGATGTATAATTCCATGATTCGAAAGGTATGCCATGAATAATTCGAATGAATAATTCGAATCTTGGCATTAAATTGATTTGCAACCAACTTATGAAAATCTTGGAAGCATCGAAGAACTTCATGCTTACCCCTAAGCATGTAAATCCATGTCATACGGGTATAGCAATCAATAAAGGTGACAAACCACTTAAATCCACTAAAAGATGTAACTGAGCAGGGACCCCAAACATCAGAGTGAATTAACATAAAAGGTTCACAACTATGAAGACCAATACTAGGATAAGTTGATCTTGTATGCTTCCCAAGTTCACAGGCATCACACACAAGTTTGGTTCTATCCACATCACTAAAAGCATCAGGATACAATTTATTCAAGCTTTCAAAAGGCACATGTCCTAACCGATAATGAAGCAACAAGACCTCCCTCTCCTGTGCTCCAATAGCTGCTGCCAATACTGACTCTGCCTGGTTGATAAACCATAGCCCATTATGCCTGACTCCAATCCCAATCACTCTCCCCATCCTCTTCTCCTGAAAGATACAAAGATTTTCAACAAATGTAACAATGCATTTGAACTGATCAACAAGTGAACTAACAGAGAGGAGATTGACTGGGAAGGAAGGAACATGCAAAATAGATGATAAGCAAAGAGATGGAGTACACTCTATAGATCCTACACCATGAATGTGTTGGGAGGTACCATCAGCAATTTGAATAGTCTCAAAGTGGGAATGTGGAGTGTATGTTTTAAAGGAACTAGATATGCAGGTGACATGCTTGGAAGCTCCTGAATCAATGACCCATTCTATGTTATGCCTATATGTAGATGCAAGTGCCTGTGCCTGAGTTCCTTTGCCCAAGTGGGCATAGTTGGCAAAGTTACCAAAGTGACTAGTGGTAGCAATCATAGGACCAGCTAGAGTAGTTTTGGAGATCTCAGATGATTTGATCTTCTGCCATTGTTCCTAGTGCTTGACCTGCTCCCTAGTCAAGATGAGAGATGGAACCTCCTCTGTGGTAACAACATTGGCTTGAGAACCACCACGGACTCTACCACAACCCCCTGCACGACCTCCTCCATGGCCACCATAGCCACTTCCTTGATCACCACTGAAAGTGCATCTAGCCCTTTAGTGAGTTTTGGATGATTGAATGACAACACGATTAAAGGACTAACATGTTTGCTAAGTGTTAGACAGGAAGTTGATTATCTCACAGATACTTGATGAAATTGTATAAAGCCAAAATGATGTATTGTTGTATAAACAATCTAGTTCAAGCACAAGACAACAATGCAAATGGAATTCATGCAAATGCTTATTTATTGTGGGATTTCAATGATCTATGTGAAAGCAAGCACGATAAGAGTCAATTAATGAGACATAAGGGATTGCATATGGAATGGTCTCATATTTGAAGCTTGCTAAATTGAAATGAAAAAGATGGCAATACATGAATGGATGATTCAACACAAGATGTGACTTGATGGCTTGAGATGGTGAAGATAGCAAGGAAAGGCTTGAGGTACTAAGCAAGGGTGAAGGGTGAAAGTTTACGGCTTGGCGTCGAAGAACCTAGCTAGGGTGAAGAAGGAAGTACTTGCATTTAGTTGAGGTACTAATCAAGCTATGATGGCCATGTTTATGTGGAGGATCAAATCACTATTGGAATGTTTGATAGAAGTGACTTGATACTTTTTGGAGTTATTCATATTTGATGAATGGAATCAAGTCACGTGCTCAAGATGACTATGCTCAAGTGACAAGATCAATATTGACATGTTGGCACCCTCACTTGATGAAGATTGAAAGACACGGCATCAATTTCAAAGAAGATCAACTCAAAAGGTTTAATTTCGTTTTTCTTTTGATCTTGAGTTAATAGGTATGCCGTACTATTAAGAGGGATGCAAGTTTAGGTGGTATGAGGAAGATAGAGTGCTCAAGCATAATAATTAAATCAAAGAGAGACACTCTAGCACTTTACGAGCACATAGAATAATTTTTCTGTGGATGTCGGTGTTTCGGAAGTCCCGGACGTAAGCCGGAACTCCCGACAATCGGAAGTCATGACTCTTCTTAGGAAGTCTTGACTCGATCCACCATCCTGCTGGTGGTGATCGTGGTCGTCGGAAGTCCCGGCGTGTGTCGGAACTCCCGGCAGTCGGAAGTCCGACCCAAGCCGGAGTCCCGGCATCGATGGTTCTCTTGACTGCTTGATCGTGCTCGTCGGAAGTCCGACGTTCGTCGGAAGTTTCGGCGGTCGGAAGTCTCCGACGTTAAATCGGAAGTTCCGGACGTTGGCTATCTCGAGTGGACTTTGACCTCGCATGAAGCAGTGTTTTTCTTCATCGTCGGAAGTCCCGAGATCTGCGTCGGAACTCCCGACGTAGATCTGAACGGTTAGATTTTGCCTTTGTGTATATATACCCATCTCCTTCATTCTAACCGTTGCCCACTCAATTCATTGCGACGAACACTCGGCCAAAACAGCCCCCAAGCATTCTAGGCTCCCCTCTCTTCACTCCTTTGCTTCCAACTTCGATTCCCAAAGGGTTTGAGTGATTGGAGAGTGGATTGAGTGAGAAAAACACTTTGAGCAAGCTTGAGCACTTGATTTCTTCGTCAAGCCGGTTTGATTTGCATTTGTTACTCTTGGGGATTTTCCCCTAGCCGGCTAGGCATCGCCCAAGAGCTTCCATCTTGTGGAAGAGCCTTGGGAAGTTTGTATTACCCTTGTTTTCTAGTGAAGAAACTCAAGTGACCTTTGTGATATCCTTGAGTGAGGCAAGGAGGTGGAAGAGACTCCGACCTAAGTGGTCACCTCAACAACGAGGACGTAGGAGCTCCTTTGTGGGGCTGCCGAACCTCGGGATAAATTCTTGTCTCCCGCGTGCTTGTTGTTGTTGTGATTTGCTCGAAATTACATGTATTTGGTTGTCTTCCTCTCTCTAGCTATTTCTTAGGGTTTGGGCCTCGATCTACGGAGTGGTGGCTTATCAACGTCAAGAGAGTGACCCAACACCTTACCTTACCACTAGGAAGTGGGTTTGTAAGTTATCGGCATCACAAAGTTCATTTTAGCACTTGTAGTTCATTTCCCGTAGGGGTCGGAAGTGCTGACAGTTTGCGTTGGAAGTTCTGACTCAAACTGTTGGGACTTCTGACACGTCGGAAGTTCTGACCCAATCGTCGGGACTTCCGACACGTCGGAAGTTCTGACCCAAACGTCGGGACTTCCGACATTAACAGACTAGTGCATTTTGATTCAACTCTTTGGTTGCCGCTGTTTGGCTCCCTAGGTTTATCTAGTATCTTTTATATACTTTGTGGCTAACTTGTGAGGGGTGGTATTACTCTGATTTGGAGTTTCCATTTTGGAAACTCCTATTACTAATCGTTTCCGCTTTTAAAGGTGTTGATTTTTCAGAAACGCCTATTCACCCCCCTCTAGGCAACATCCTAGGTCCTTTCAACCACGAGCACCACCACGACCTCCACGAGTTCCACTCCTACCACCATAGTTTTTAGGTAGAGGACAATTGTAGCTCAAGTGTCCCTTCTCTCCACAGTTGAAGCACTCCCTCTCCGCCACTGTGGTACAGGACTGTTACTACTCATCATCCAAAGTTTGCTCTCCTCAATGACCATGGCTGACACAGCCTCCTCCATGGTAGGTAGATTATCCTGGTGACAAAAAGCATCCCTCCTGCTCTCAAACTCAGGATCCAAGTTCCTCGGAAAGTGAGTCACCCTCCTGTCCTCTACCCACTTCTGAACATCTTGGGCATCCTGTGGATCTCTCATATGAAGTGGAGCATAGTGGTCCAGCTCTCCCCACAAGTACTGCAACTCACTAGCATATTGCTCCACTGGTCGCCCTGCTTGTTTCACTGCATCGGCCTTATTTTGAATTTCCATCATCACCATCACATTCCTTCGCCAGGAATACATGTTACTCAAGGCTTTCCATATTTGTGCTGCAGTGTGCATAGCTTCCACCATTTTACTAACATATGGTGACATGGATGCCAATAACCACGCCACTATGGTAGAGTTTATCGTACGCCAAACTCTCCACTCAGGGCTAAGCTTGTTAGCCGGCTCAACACAATCCTTCGCCAGATAGTGCTCTACCCCTTTTCCTCCTAGAAGCACCTGTACTCTTCTAGCCCAACTCAAGTAATTTTTACTTCCCTTCAGCTTCACATCGTTTGGCATTAGTTCCAGCTCTAGCTCAGGTGGCCTGGAACCAATCATGCCCATCTCCAGGAGCTCCAAATCATAGACCTCATCTCACTTTTCATCTCACTCTTGGTAATTAGTGGATCACCTTTGCCATTACTACCACTGTTATGCTCACCTGATCCCTTCGTTGCCTCCTCTGCCGCTTTCTTTTTTGCTTGCTCCTCCGGATCCATCTCCTCCTTGGAACAGGCCTCTCCCCAAGCACCAAAACAACACAAGCAACCAAATCACCACAACCCACTCACAAGCAGCAAGACTTTCACCTTCACCAAATCCCAGCTCCTCAACAGCAGCACCACACAGCAGCACTTCAACAGCAGTCCTCACCTTCTCTCCTCTCCATCCTCAATCAGTGAGCACCACGCAACAACAATTAGTACCACGCAACAGCACTTCCACCTTCTCTCCTTATTCTTCAACCACAGCAGGTGCTCCTCCTCCTCTACACAGATATAGCAGAGCAACGTGCTCCTCCTCTGCTTAGCCGCCTGTCGCAGGGCCCACGCGCGTCGCCCGCTCCTGGCCTGTGAGCGCACCTGGCTCGCCCGTGCAGCCCTCCGCGCGTCCCCGCGCTGGGGTCCGCAGCCAAGCCGTTCGTGCTGGCCGCTCCACTCGCGCGCAGGGCCGCGCCGCCTCCACGCGCGCCGGAGCTCGTGCCAGCCGCCGCGCGCTGCCCCCGCAGTCGGCCCTCGAAACCCTAACCATGGCTCTAGATACCATATTGGATTTGGGGAAAGTCTCACTGTGTGTGTCCAGCACACACACTCTCTATTCATTTCATCTCATTCTTACAAAAGAGTCCTACAATCTACTATTTAAACCAACAATCCACATCTGGGTTGCCCAAACTGAAGAAGACATCATCATGCTACCACCCATCTTCTCTTTTACCGATTTTATTTTCCACCTAGAACTTTCACTTTTAATCTTTCAAGTGTCCAACTGTCCATGCTACTGATGAGGACATGTCCAGGGGGGACAAATCTCCTCTTTTTCTGTATCTGAAATTCTGAACGAAGAGTCGTTCAGGACAGGCCTTTGATTGCTCTTAATTGTTAAACAAGTGATAACGCTAAGCCAAGCAAAACAGCAAAGCTAGGACAAGTAACATATGTAAAGCTTCTGAGCAGTTGCCACACTAGATGAACCACTTATATTATTAACTCGCGGGCACAGCAGAAGAATACTTTTATTTAGTTTGTTATAGAAGGATGTTATGCCTATTTTTATAGAAAACATCGATTGCATTTTTTTTCAGGCACCAGGTATTTGCCAAGTACCCCAGCTATATATATGTCACCTAACATAAAATGCAGTATATATAATAGAATGTTTTCAATGTACATGTAGTAGTTCCATGACGAGAAGCTATGATTGAAAGCAAAAGAAAAACACTCACAAGTTATCACATTATATACACCCAAGTAAGCAATAATACCAATAATAACTTGGCTACCATGCGGCACACCGAGGGTGCCATACATTCTTTATATATATATTGGTTACTCACTCTACCACGGATTGCAAGGCCATCCATTCTTGCCAGCCGTCTAGTCTGCATATAACACTTCTTTTGTACATGAGGAATGCAAGGCGTCAGGATTATGTAGATTCTCCCAGGAAATTTCCAGCATCTATCATTCCACCACCATGGCTTTTTATGTGAGTGAATGTAACAGTGGTGAGGGCCAGGAGTGAGAATGATTAGGCGCGCGAAATACATAGTCGTATCATACAACACTGGTCCGGGAGACAACTGACACCACGGGCTCTGTGGTTGTCGGAGCAAAGCACGCCTGCTGGTTATTACCGAGGTTCTAAATCTCCAGCTATATAGCCTCCGCTATCTCCGACTATAGCTATTTGAGAAGGATTTAGCTAAGTTTTTCTATGTAAAAGTTAGCTCTTAGCTATCGCTGTAGCCCGCTATAGCTTGTTTTCGGACATAGAAAGCTAAATGGCTTAGCCGGCTATTTAAAACTTTGGTTATTACTCACAGTTTAGCCTGGTACTTGACTATTACCAACCACCGTGCTGATTCGTCAGGACTATTTAGCAAGAGCTAGCAAAGCAGGTCTGCTGGTTGTGCACCACACAATTGCAAAGCATGCTAGGTGCACCTGTGATTAGAAAGCTTGCTAAGTCATCATACTAGTAAAATGCTGTCTCTGGTTGGCAGTATGATGTATTAGGAGCACCGAGCACTACATAGAAGCCATCGGAAGACGACGTTGCAAGATGCCATTTACTAGTAGAATGCATGACTATCAATTAACCAGTTTGTTCGCTTGTTGGTTTCAGCCAACCCAAACCAGTCAGCCAACAGTGTTTTCCTCACACAAAAAACCAGCACCAGCCAGCCCAAACCAGCACCAGCACCAACCAGCGAACAGGCCCAACTACAAAAAGCGATATATACCATCTACTATTTTTGTAGCGCTTCTTCATGGTGCGTAGAATTATACCATAATGGGTCCTTGTTGGAAAATAATCATGCAATGATCGTCAATAACGTGGGAGAAGATCACTGTCAATTGTGAGAAGATCGATACTATAACCTGAGGCTGTAGACTGATTCTGTCTCGGCCACTAGGAATTTCTGGTGTGAGTATTAGTCTATAAATCTATATCTTGCTCCTAGTCTCTCTGTTGTACTGCGCGGCGTTGCAGCTCCGTTCTTTCCCCTGACATGGAAAAAAATGCACGTGAAAACTGCAATCAATTTGTCACACCCCAAAATTTCTATTTTGGGTTGTGAATAGAAAACACTAAATAAAATAGAGGATTTAATAATTTTTCTAAAATTATCCAAGATTTATTGATTTGTTGTCAATACAAAATGAGGAAATATATGGCTTTATAAAACTTTTACAAAGTTAACAAAAGTTTGTTTGTTGCTTTCGTGCCTTTGCTTTGGCTTGGTTATGTGAAAAATGAGTTTCCAAAATTTGATCAAGCCACGGATAGGTTCTCTTCTGTTTTGGAAAAATAAAGCTCTTTAAACTTGGTTAAATAAAAAGGGCTTTCAAAATAAAGTTTAAAAAGATTTTTCAAAAATATGTTTGAAAAGATCAAAGTTTTGGGAAATAAGTTTTCAAGCTTCTTTTCAAAAGAGTTTGAGAGTTTGAACTCAAAATGGTTTGCAAAAGTGGTTTGAATCCTTTTTAATAAAAAGAAAAGCTTTATTTTTTCTCTCTTTTTCTCCCTTCCTTCTGGCCTTTTTCAGCTTTCGGCCCAGCCGCCCCAGCCCTCCTTCCTGCCCGCGCTCGCCCCAGCTCTTGGGCCGAAGCCCAGCAATCGCAGCCCAGTAGCAGCAGCAGTTAGCAGAGCCAGCCCGCTCCGCGCCCCGCCCCTGAGGCGCTGCCAGCCGGGCCCCACCCGTCAGGTTCTTCCCCTACCTCTCGCCGCAGGAGCCGGACGACGTCGTCGTCGCCTCGATCCGCCCCGTGCGCACGAACCGAGGATCCTCTCGAGGATTGATCCTTCGCCCGCGTCCTCTTCCCCGCCAGCGCCGCGATCTACGCGCATCATGACCAGGCCGAGCCCCTCCTCTTCCCCACGCAGTCAGCAGCGTCCTCTCCGGGCGCCATGGCCGGCATGTGCCTGAGCTCTGCGACCCGGCCCTTCCCCTCGCCTCCTCCCCGATAAAAGCTGTCCTAGGGTTCCTCTCCTCAAGTCGCGGCCACCACACCTCTTCCCGAGCTCTTTCCCTCGCTCCAGTGGCTTCAGCTAGTGCCGCCACCGCCATTGCCGCTCCCAGCCCGAGCTCCCGATCTCTCCACTCAGACCACCTCAAGCCCTCATTACTCCACCGTTGGGTTCGCAGTGGCACGGAGAGTTCCCTCAACCACTTCTCGTCCTCAAGTGCTCGCCATAGCATCACCTCCGTGCTCGCGGAAGCCGTCGCCGAGCAAAGCTCTGCTGCTACCGCGCTAGTTGCCACCGGCTTCTCTCCCGCCACCGCAGGCCCAATGCCATTCGGGCGCGCCACGCCGCTGCCGGTCCGGCCGACCGAGCCCCTGGCCGAGGCGCCACTCCCTTCCTCCCGCGCGAGCAGCAGCAACAGGCAACCATGGCCATGTTCGAGAGGAAGGAGATGAGCCAAGAAAGAAGACGAGTTATTTACGAAACTGCCACTGGTTCGGTATATCTCCACCGTTTCTAGGTTTTAATCCCGTTTTTAACTGTAGCTTCGTTTTCGACATTTCTCAGATCTTGTGACCGTACTAACTGCTTTTTTTAAGTACGTTGTTTTATCCTGTGTGGTGTACTGTTCTTAGTTGCTTTTATTTGTTGCTTGAATGTTTGTCTGTGCTTGGTACTTGCTACGAGTAGAATGAGAACCGTTTGTTAACGCTCAAGATCAGAAGGTGATAACCAGAAGCAAAGTAAAAGAAAGTTTAAGCAAGTGTAAAAGATAAGTATAGCATGAGATCTTCCTAGTTGTCCTATTCATCTTAATAACATTTAATTCATACTGCATGTGTCTATCTTGATTACCACTAAGGATATCCTAGCTAATGTTACCTTTGTAACTTGTCACCTATGGGATTATGTATTGGGTAGTATTTTTGCTAGTGCTCAATTAATGACCATGATCTGTAACTTGATTAATGGTATATGCAATAAATGTTAAAATATGCTTTTTAGCAACATGGACAGAAGGGTGCTGGAGTATTTGGCTACTTTCCAAATGCTTTAGTTTCTCTCCCTAAGGACTTATTTGTAAGTAATAACCTGGAACTTACAGTACAACCATGAGTGCTATATGGCTCTGGTTTTAGTCAAGTATGATTACATTTTCTAGCTTGTTAGTGGATATCCGAAAGGGCGCAAAAGGGGCTTGCCACGATGGGTATAGTACGGACTCTGTTCTTAAGAGTACTTCAGCGTGAGTATGCCTTTCGAAAGGGGGGCTCTATATCTACTTGCCGATTAGAAACCTAGCGGACCTAACTTCTTAGACGAACTTTTGAAAGACTTTATAGTGAACCTTGCCGACCTTCCTTGGTAGTGGGTCAAGAGGCTGATCACCTCGGGCGAAAGGGTAAATCACGGCTTATGATGAAAGTGTACAACCTCTGCATAGTGTAAAACTGGTATATCAGTCGTGCTCACGGACACGAGCGGCCTTGTGATCCTTATAGAATAGAAGAACACCTGTGATTAATTTGTTTATGCTATACACTATTCTTGTTTACATGATCATGTGGTCATATGGGCTTGTGCTAAACTTGTTGCTACTTAATTGCTAAAATTATGACTCATTAAAAGCTAATCGCAGTAAACCAGTGTCAGCCTTTTGAGCCTCATGAACCCCATGTTATATTTGTTGAGTACGACACGTACTTACGCTTGCTTTATATTCAAATTTTGGAAAAATTCTGGATGAGTAACAGAAGATGGAGCATGGTTAAAGTTTTTGAGGAGTGCTAGGCGTATGTACCCCTAGTCAACCATCTCTGTGGTGTTTGGAGGCTTGAAGATTAGAATGTTGAGTTTCTGCTACTCTGATAAATATTTTATCTCTATGTAATATTGTTGTTCGTTATATAATAAAAGTTTCTCTTGATGCTATTGTAATTTGTCGTCTTATGTGTGTGATTGATTCCTGGGAACACATAAGATTCTGCATCCGATTTTGTCCTTAAAATCAGGTGTGACACAATTGATGAATTCATATTAATATGCCACGTACCTTTACCATTAACATATATGTCTATGCCTGTTGGGGCATGGATACGCGAGTAGCGGAGGCCAATGCAAGAGAGAACAAACGATAGCAGAATTGTTGAAGTAATGTTGTGCAAGGACAGCCTGTAGTATCTTTGCCCACCATCAAACTAAGACGGAGGTCGTAGCGCTGCGAACGAAGGCCGTCCGACGAAGGCGAAGGTCGCAGCACCGCGAGCGGAGGCCGCCCGGCAAAGGCGGAGGTTGCAGCGCCACGAGCGAAGGTCGCCTGACGAAGGCGGAGGTCGCAGCACCACGAGCGAAGGTTGCCTAGCGAAGGCAGAGGCCGCAACGCCGTGAGTGAAGGTTGCCTGGCAAAGGCGGAGGCCACAGTACCACGAGCGAAGGCCGCTTGGCGGAGGCGGAGGCCGTAGTGCCATGGGCCGTGGTGGAAGCTGGCTCCACCGCAGCAGGAGGGTTCATGGCGTGGAGGCAACCTTGGGCCAGGAATGGGCTTCCCTTGGGCCGACAATTTATGCCCAAGGAGACAAGGTGGTGCAAAGAAGGGAAGGTCCAGTTTGCCCCGGGCCAACTGCACTAACAGGAGGATATTCAGGGAATGTACCGTAGCAGTTGTAGGAAAAAGATGTAAAAAGGAAAAGTAATGAATAGCGCCCTATAAAAGGGGAGAGCTGAAGCCTATTTGGTTGGTTGGTGAATGCATTTATAGAACCCTAATTGTGCCAGGACCCACCTACCACTTTCTTAACCTTCGTCTGGGGCATCCGACCGGGCGAAGGCTATCTCCATATCACCTGCTGGAAAATGCTACTTTCCAACATTGGTGCCCACCAAGTGTTGGCCAAGCAAAACCCACGATGCCGAGAAAAAGAGCAACCCCCACTAGAACACCCGTGGAGCGTTCAACAAGGGGATGACCTAGGCGTAATACCCGTAGCGCTTACGCCAGTGCCCTAGAAGACCAGGTTGTGGAAGAACCCACAGTTGAAGATCAGCTTCCGGCAGCCGAAGATCAACAAGCCTCAGATCCCACCCCGGAGCAGGTACTCCAACAATTGCAAGCCCAGCTATAGAGTACACAACAAGAATGAGATAGGCTGGTAGCAACCTTCGCCGCAAATCAGAGGGCAGCACAGACATCATTGCAGGCAGCAGAGATAAGGCAACAGTTCGCCGTCCTATAGGCGGAGATTTGGAGCATGAAGCCAAGCCAGCCCTTGTCCAACATTTCCAACCAGCTCCGGTCAGTAGATCAAATCCAACCTTACCCTTCGTCAGGTATGGCTGCCTAGCCAACCTTCGGTACACCGTTCAACTCACCGCCATCCCATAGAGCTATAGATTCAAGATCCACACTCTCTGAGGGAATCTAAACCTCACCTTGGCCACCATCTTACAAGCCCATTACCCTACCCAAATTCAACGGAAGATCATACCCCCGCCAGCTCATCATTAGTTTTGAGGCAGCCGTAGCCTCCGCAGGAGGGAATGATACTGTCTTAGCCAAGTCATTTGTCATCACAACTGAAGGAGATGCATTGGCATGGTACTCAATGTTGAGGCCAAGTTCAGTATATTCATGGGAAGACCTCCGAGATAAGATCATCGTTAACTTTAAAGGGTTCACCATCGAATCTCTAACATCAATGGATTTATTTCAGTGCAGACAGAATCAAGGTGAAGCACTAAGGGATTATTTTTAGAGGTTTGTGCAGCTTAAAGCGAAGGCACCAAATGTCCTAGAGGATGTGGCAATTGAGGCCACAATCAAGGGCATCTGCATCGGAGCCTTCGCGGCTCATCTAGCTCAGGAAAAGCCAAGCACTATACAAGAACTATATACAGAGTTTGAGAAGTACTGTAGGTCAGACAATGACCTCCGAAGAAGGCTGGAAGAGCAAAATTAGAACAAGCAGTACCGAACAAGTGGCAGGAATGTTCAGAAGGGCAACAGAAGCCCAGGCCAATTGCATCCTCAGTAGACCTTTGACCAACAAGCTTTTAACATAGAACAGCAAGAAAGCAGCCAACAGCGATAGCAAATGCCGGAGACAGAACAAAACAAGCCATCATACAAGCAGTATGAAGGTAAAAAATACAATCAAAGGATGTCGGTGCAGAAAGTGACCAACATGTAAATATTTGTAGTTTTACTGTACGTTGTGATCGGAGGTGGCCTAGCACTCAATGACATAGGGTTTATACTGGTTCAGGCAACATGCCCTATATCCAGTTTGAGTCGGTCGGTGACTTTATTCCTGAGCCCAGGTGCTCGAAGTTTGCTGTGGGGTTACAAACGGAAGGGAGAAAGACAAGGGTACAAGAGGTCCGGTTGGACTCTGGTCTGAAGGGCCGAGAGTGACGGGAGTCCCGCTATATGCTAAGTGTTCGAGCGTGTGCTCGATATAACTTTAGAGTGTCTAAGGTTACAGAGGGTGAATCAATGTAAGTGAACTGATCGATCTCCCTTGTTGGAAGAGAGCTCATCCCCTTTTATAGATGAAGGGGATGGCCTTACAAGTGAGAGGGAGAGAGTACGTATGCTGCTAAGTCTTGCTGCCCGCACCGATAGGTACAAGATGATGGTAGGAGCCTACAATACTGTTTAATGTCATATGCACATGGGAGGTTGCGTCATCTTCTTCATGTATGGCAGACGTCGATGCCTGCCACACTATTGATACCTAGAGGCATGCAAGGGGTTTTACCATGTTCGCCTGGTACTGTAAATGCCGGCGCCCGCAACACTGTTGGTGCCTCAGAGGCACGTGGGGGGAGCCTTACCGTATTTGTCTGGTATAGGAGTTGATGGCGCCCACAACACTGTAGGAGAAAATGTCAGCGCCTACAACACTGCTTCGGTTCTATCATGCAGGGAGGTTGCAGGGTACTGTCCTGTAGGTGTATAGGGTATGGTCCTTGGTATTGCGGTTGACTTGAGTGCCCTTCCTTACTTTCTCCGTCCGTTTCCTGTTCCTTACTGAGCGGGCGTCCCTAGTCGGTCGGTCCCAGTCGGCTCTGATTGCGCCAGTCGGAGAGGAGCTGTAAGCAGGGATTCGGCGCATTCCCGGTCGGAGAAGCAGGTCAGAGTCGGAAGTGGTGTTTTGGCTAGGCCTTCCGATCGGAGAGGCCGTCCGGAGGTGGGCCGGTGATGGAAGCGAGCGTTGTTCCTCCTTTATGAGGCCTTCTGGTTGGAGAGGCGGGCCGAAGTCGGAAGCGGGCGCCGCTCCTCCTCGGCCAGGCCTTCCGGTCGGAGATTGGATTATCCATCTGGCCTGTCGTTTAGGTGTTTGGGCCGGCCCAAGAGTTGCGCGTCGTTCGCCACGTTGTCTACCGGACCGAGCCTTTGTTGGGAAGTCGGTCCATGAGGGACCCCGGGTTTATGAACCCGACAAAGGAAGAACTGGAACAAAAACCAAGAACCAAGACAGCGGGGGCAGTATTGTTTCTTTCATGGAGAAAACAAAGGGCACATCACCAGAGATTGCCTAGATGCGAAGGAAGCTCAGGAGAGGATAAAAAGCAGAGAAAACCCTCAGCCTCCGTCACAACAACCTGCCAAGGAAGTCAACCACACCTTCGCTGCACCTTCACAGCAGCCATATTGCCCAATCTACCCAAGTCTTAACTCCAATAAAATTCACCCATCCACCTTAGCAGCCGCATACTATCCGAACTTCCTACCTGCATGCGACCAAGCACCCAACAGCAAGGGCAGGCAAGTAATCAGCGAGCAGAAGCCAACCTCACCTACATAAAACTCAAGGCCTCCTACATTAACATACATAGAGACAAACCAACCAGCTCAGGTCCATAATAGACAACTAGAAGCACCTCCACCGCCACCTCCACCACAGCTAGCTAGCCCCAAAAATGAGCCTAACCTAGAAAATCAACTCAACCCACATACACCACTACCCACCATTGGCATGATACTGCCAATAGCCGGAGTCTCTTCAATGTAGTTCTAGACAAAGAAGCAAAAGAAGGATCACCTCAGGCTCGTCAATAACATAGCAGTCCAAGGCCCAGTGCGCTGTACAGATTGGTCGAAGTCACCAATCACCTTCTCAGAGCAAGACCTACAATTAGAAAGTTACCCCCATACCGACACTATGGTAATCAGGGCCAACATAGTGGGTTGGGAGATCAATAGGGTTCTCATAGACTCTAGAAGCTCAACAGATATCATCTTTGTTAATGCCTTCGACCAGATGAAACTAAGCAGGACCCAGCTGCAACCTTCGAATTCACCACTAATCGGTTTCAGGGGAAAGAGGATTGATGCACTGGGGAAAATATCCCAGCCAGTTTCCTTTGGAGGTCAGGAAAATGCAAGAATAGAATACGTAACCTTTGACGTAGTGGACCTCTATTACCCGTACAATGCTATCTTTGGTAGAGGGTTTGCGAACAAGTTCAGCGCAGCATCCATATGGGTTACTTGTGCATGAAGATGCTAGCTTTGCACGGCACTATCACAATACATGGCAGTTAGAAAAAAGCAAGAAACATAGAAAGAGCCATCTACAAATCACAGCGAAACATCAATTCTATTGATTCAACAAAGAATACTGAGCCAGAGCCTCCGGACATGCCGAAGGGCAAAACAGATCTCAAAGATCAAGAAGAAACAAAGTCAGTCCCATTGGAAAATGCAATCCCAGATAGAAAGGTCACCATCAGAGCCAACCTATCGAAGGCAGAAGAAACAGAACTCATAGAAACCTTAGCCAGGAATAAAGATGTCTTCGCCTGGTCAGCCTCCGACCTGAAAGGAGTTAGCAGGGATATCTTACAACACTCCCTTGACATCATCCTTAAAATGAAGCCAAGAAAGCAGAAACAAAGGAAAATATCCAAGGACAAAATCCTAGCAGCAAAGGTTGAAGTGCAAAGGCTGTTAGATGCAAACGTCATCAGAGAAGTCAAGTACTCAGAATGGTTAGCAAATGTAGTGCTGGTGCCGAAGAAGAATTGAAAGATGAGAATGTGCATAGACTTCACATATCTGAACAAGGAATGCAAGAAAGATATATTTCTGCTACCAAGGATAGACACCTCCATCGATAAAGCAGCAAGATGCAAGCGTTTCTCCTTACTAGATTGATTCTCAGGATATCATCAAATCTGGCTCAATAAAGAAGATGAAGAAAAGACAAGTTTCATTACCCCCTTTGGAACTTACTGCTACACCAGAACGCCCGAAGGACTAAAGAATGTAGGCTCGACCTTCGCCAGAATGACCAAGGCAGCCCTTGGCCCACAATTACATAAAACATCATAGCTTATTGTTGGCGGTAGTTAACAACCATTATAAACCATCAATAAAACATGTATAAGGGAACAATTGTGATCACCAACAAAGGTCTAGGCGTTTAAACTAACAAATTCCACGAGTTTTGGTGAATCTGTATTTTCTACAGGGTTTATCTAGAAAACCGTCAAGGCGGACCTACATGTTAGAATTAATCGTGCTTATCCACAGCGAAAAGGGCACCAGAAGGTTCTAGAGGACTCTAGAGGACACTACACCAAAGCGGGAGCCGAGAGGCTGCTAGGTGGGGCCGACCAGCCCCACCTGCAGGTCGCCCCGCCCTTGGGCCCACCTGTCAGCCTCCGCGTCGTAATGTCGGTTCTCCACCGCCTTCTAGGTTGTATCTATGATGTTCTTTAAGTCGGTTTAATCCAGGGGCTCACGTTGGACACTTCGGCCTATATATCAGCCCCTGCCCCTCTACCTCAGCAGATCCCTAAAACCCTAATTCATATCTTTAGGATTAGAGCCAACAATTAAGAGAAGATTAGTCCTCTATAGGATCTAGTTTTATAAATAGAATAGTGAGATAGAGAGTGAGAGAAGAGTTTGGAGGTGGTGCTGGCCTGTCGATGCTCACTCTATGGCTTGTACCTTAGCGGATCTAAGTTTTACTTGAGCTTGCCTTCAAGATCTCTCTGGTAATCAACTTCTAATTCAAGTAAGCATCGTGTTTATATTGGTCATCAGGTTCACAACTCTTTGAGTGCTTTAATCTATAGGACGCTCTAGATTAAAGCAGTAATTGTAGGTGTAAGCGTGGTGCTTAGACCAGATTACTTATGGATGTACCTTACATTCCGGATCGGTGGTAGCTCGCAAGAGTGACTCTTATTGCCTCGTAGAATCCTCTATAGTCCACCACCCATTTGTAGACCTAGCAGGATTTAGTTACTATAGGAAACATACTCTGCTTGTGCTTCTCTTAGTAATATCCCTAGTTGAACAATAGAAGACATAACTTACCCAAGTCAGAACTAGAGAACCTTAGTTATCCTCTCTACGCTCCTATTTATCCTAACCTTGTTGCTACCCGTAGTTAAGTTAGACCGTAGTTAGTCTCACACGTTTCCCTATAGATATGATACTTGGAATACCTTCGGGTAAAAGCTACAGCGGTATCCGTGCAATTGAAGATTTATCTATGTGCATTAAAATATACCAACAAGCTTTCTGACGTCGTTGCCAGGGAAACGATTGTTGAATTAACTTTGAGCCTAGCTTAACATTTTATCTTTTGTTCTTTATTTTGTTTTACTTTTTCGTTTAGCATGGATGCCACTCCTATCTATCAATATGCTAAACCCATAAGCGCAAGCCTAAAGCCACCTAAATCCTCAGACCTGATCATAACACCTAGTTATGAGCTGCCCCTGTATTTAATAAAACTGATTCGGGATAAATCCTTCTTGGGAGAAGGTGATGAAAACCCATACTCACACCTATGGGAGTTTGAACTGATCTATGCATGCTTGCGTATCGCTGGCATGTTTGACAAAACCTTAAGATGGAAGTTGTTCCTATTCTCTTTGATGGGAAGAGCTAAACAATGGTACAGTCTAACCGTAGGAAGTATGCAAGAAGATTGAGAAATATTATGCTCTAAATTTTGTTTACATTTCTTTCTCATCTCTAAGGTAGTCAGCCTTTGAAAAGAGGTTCTAAATTTTAAACAACTAGAAGAAGAATCTCTTGGTACATCATGGGATCATTTTAATGAACTAATCATCACTGGCCCAGACCTTGTCATTCAAGACCCTATACTTCTTCAACATTTTTACATGGATCTTAGCAAGGATTCCATGGAATCCCTTAATGCAGCCTCTAGAGGAGCTTTCTTTCATTTATCTACTAGTGAAGCAAGGGCTATGCTTGATAGAATTAGTGGAAAGACTCCTTGCACTAGCATTCATTATGAACTCCTCGAAGAAGAGAAGGAATCCTCTCCAAAACAAGAAGAGGAAGTTTTGATAGCCAAATCACAACCACTCTGATCTCAAGATTTAGCTATCAATCCTGAACCACCAATACCCCAAAAGAAGAAGGAATTCCACCTTTGGAAATCCCTGTTGAGATTAAGAATGACCTCTTTGGTGCTGATTTTGGGAGAGCATTAAATTCTCATAAGAGACCTTCAAGCGAATATAATTCAAATCCTCTCAAGAAGGGATATCTTAGAAAGCGTCCTTATTCCCATGTGGGACATTAGGAAGAATTCAATGGTGACATGTCTAGTGATACCATAGAAGGAGAGCCAAGCCATTTAGAAGCCAATCCTATCTTCTCCCCTTCTATACCCATATTAGATGTCTTATTTAAGCCAATCTCTCAACCCATCCTTGACCCCGATGATCCCTCTTATGCTCTCTCTCATAAGTCTCATAATGACCCTAGAAATCCATTAAGACAACCAAAAAATAGGAATCATGAAGACCATAAGGATGACCAAGAAGAGCAACGATAATGGCTGGAATGTATTAAGAATTGGCTGTAATGTATTAAGAATTCATATGCCATTGCTAAAGAATGGATGGACAAGGACGAAGCCTTATGGGTAGAATCCAAACTTGGCCTAGATTCAAATAGTGAGTTTGAATCAACCTCTTTAATAAACATGACTCATCCAAGTTTGGAGGAAGCCTTAGATGAGATCAATCCGAGAGCTACCAATCTAAGGAAAATATTGCACACTCAGGAAGAAACATCCATGGAGCTTGAAAAGGAAGATGACATTGGTGAGCATGTGAGTTATTTCATGAACACCTCATCAAATCCATGCTCACATGAGAAATCTCCTGAATCAATTAGTCTCTCTAACATTGCCACACATGAGATCTTCAACCCCCTCATGCTTCCTATTCATAAAATTGTTGAAAGGGTGGTTATAGATGCATATGTTTATCATAAATATTGCAAATCTCGTTGGCATACATCTTGAGATAGGCAACCAAAGATTGGTGTTGGAGGGGAAACCACTTCACCAATTAGAAACAATTCAAAGGTTTCCCAAGGATAAGCTTCTATTCTAAAACAAACACTTTCGGAAGATAACATGAGCTTTCACCTTTTTCTATAATGTCCTTCTGAAATAGCAATATAATTATGAAAATATTCATTCGGATATTTTTGCCACTAACCATTCTAGGTTTAAAGAAAAAAGAATGAAGGATGATGACGCATGTATGTCCAACCAATTATCATGCAACATTTAATCATATCCATCCAAACTTGATTTTGCCTTACAAAATTCAAGTGTGGGGGACGAACTTCTCTAAAAAAATCCTATGCCATGTTGCTAATTTTTTGTTGTTTCTACCTTTAAGCCATGTTCAATTTGCTAAACAACAATCATGCTCTTCCATCTCTACTTGAATAAATCTCTATAATGCTTTCATGCTACCTTTGTTTGCTATAGTATGCTTAAGGTTTGGAGTATGTCCGTACATCTTTTAAATTAAGAATGGTGCTTAGTTTAGGAGTGCTGATCTTACTTCCAAAGGCTTTTAAATTAAGCATGGTGCTTAGGTTAAAAAGCCTTCCTAAATCAAATTAGACGTGGTGTCTAGGTTGATTTTTGAGCCGAAAGTATGCTTTAGTAGATACTGGTTATTTTGTTGGACTAATCGCTACAGGAAACTCTCAAATCAATTTGGGTAAATCATGAGATGAATTTAAATCGGAGATGAAGCAAGGCGCATGATGAACTCCAATAACGTTGCGCAAAGAAGACACAACTCATTCATGGTCATTCGCTTTGTCTTTAGCTGCAAGTTACCTTTGCCTTGAGCCATACCTGTACAGAACATGATAAACAAAAACTATGCTAAAATAATTCTAACACCATCTTTTCATTAGCATAGAGGGAAATTACAAAATCCTGGACAAACAACCCATGTTTCAAAATTGTATATTCCTTTGGGTATGTGTTGTCCACTAATCCTTTGCAGGCATAAAACAATGAGTGAGGAAAAAGGTCTAACAGGGTGTTAAAAATTCAAAGAGCAGAAAGATGGCATGACAAAAAGATGAGAAAGAAAGGGTGCAATCTAGGAGACAAGAAACTCATGAACAGCTCAAGATGCGAGGCTAGCCAAAAAAGGAAAACTTCAAGCAAAAGGGAAGGACCATCACGAGTCATCTACCCTTCGTCATATGGTGACATCACACTTCAATGACAAAGGTAACCTCCTAAGGTAAATGGTCATCATTCAAGAAGTTTTTCCTTGATTCTAGTAGGCACACAAATAAGAAACAAATATGTTTGAGTTACAGTTCTACTTGATCCAACCTGATTAACTCAACATGTTTAGTTCTTCGAGCTTGTTCCTTGCACCACTCTCTTGTGACCATAGTCTTAACCAAATAAACTAAAAAATGCACATCCTATCTCTGGAAGCTGATAGTCATAATCATGTAAAGATTGATACATTATGCACAGATAGACAATCCTTCCATGGGTTAAGCAACTCAATCTTTTCTACCAAATGAACTTAAATGCTACATTCATGCTCAACCTTCTAATCTTACCACCTATGTTATAATTGAACACAGCATATTACATCAACTTCATCTTGTTCAACATGCCTAAGGTTAGCGAAGAATAAATAAAGTTTTGGTTCTATTGGTGTTTTCCCACCAACAGAGCCCATGCACTTGATCTCTACCTTGTTTTATAGCAGGACACACTTCAAGCAAAATGTGGAGGAGTTAGTCAATTCCCTAATTTCTACAAGTGAAGGTCTTGAACCTGTCAAACCAAAATCAAAACTTAAAATCAAGACAGGTTTCGTGGAAGAAGGTGACATCACCATTAGAGGCATCATCATAAGAATCTTTGTCTTCAGAACAAACCGAGGTATCAATGAACTTCACAAGGACAAGTCCAGTTCGAAGGACTTACAATACCGAACCCCCACCGGAAGAGCTAGCTTAGGGGAGAAGCACTCCCGTGTATCCAGGTAAGTATTCTTTCTCCTTTTGTTTTAGATTTTAGTTTCTTTTCACTAGTTAAGAAAATAATGAATGAAACAAAATAAAAAGTTATCTTTATAATAAATATATATAGCTATAGTAATAATGTGTGATCTAGTAAAATTAAAAACAAAATAAAAGGTGTGTCTAGTTTTCTTTATTTTATTTTTAAGAGTTGAATAAATAAAGAGGACTCAGAATAATCTCTTGAATGGAAATGATGAATAGTTGCTCTGTTGTAATTTCTTTCAAGTACCTAGTTTTCAGCCTTGAATTCTCTCGAGTTTTGGATAAGATTGTTTTGATATAAGGATTTACTCTGAACTTGAAACTCATGGGTAGCATATGCTTGATCTAAGTCTAGATAATTGACGGATATGATATAAGAAGGTATGAGCTGCTGTTTATCTTGTTCCAAGTGACACTAAAGTTCTAGAGATTTATCTTTTGAAAAACATAAAAAATGCAACATGATGAGTTCCTGTATGACAAAGCTTGAATTCCTACCAGAACCATACATGTTATTTAGGCTAGGAAAACTTCTACATATATACTGCTTGCTTTTGCATTGAGTTTTCTCAAGCTTTGTTGACCCTTATGAGAGGTTTGTCATGCTCTTAAAATCAAGATCATGTATACACCACCCACATATGCACTACTCCTACACTGGGGGTAGGCGCAAAAATATGCCTTCCATCTAGATCCACCCAAAAATGTTCTACTCCTACACTGGGGGTGAACACAAAAACAAGTTTATTAGGTTTTCCATCCACCAAATAAATGCTCCAAATTCTTGTTGCTTTCTCTCAAAAGTTTTGTTGCAGAAAAGAGGCATGGGCTATGCAAACATTATTCATAAAAACAAAAAGAGAAAAAAAGAAGTATTGAATTTTTTTGGAAAAGTGTCCGAGATATCTAAAACAATGGGTACTTAGATGTCCGCCTGAAAAAAAGAGATGAATAAGATAGCCCATGTTTTCTTGCAAAGTTGTTTTCCAAGTTTCAAAAGAGAGATAAGTTTTCAAGGAGCAAAGTAAAATTAGGATTAGCCACCATATATTCCACACACATGCACATCTTGATTTAATTGTATGAGTCAACTCTCTTTGGATCCATTGTTTGACTTTACAATATATGCATTGCAAGTATGCTCTAGCTTTCTCCCTACCTATGAACTCCACATAAGCCTTAGTGGTAGGAAGAAAAAAAGGCATAACATCTTTATTGCCTTGGTGAGGATCCACAAATACCACATATATTGAGAGATTTGAGAGTGTCATACAATGGAAGCTCTGAGTTTTATTTTGAAAAAAAACTCCAGAATAATATTTGAGCAAAGAACTTGAGACATAGTGCTTGACTTAATCGTTCTATCTTTCAAGTACTCAAGACCGAAGTGAATGCTAAGCCCCATGGTTGAAGGTAATATGGGTAAGTTTGAAGTTAGATCGGTTTATTCTAATGCAGAGAAGAATTCTTGTTGAATGCATGTGTACTTTTGATGAGTGAAAGCATCGTAGCAACTCCTGATCCATTTTTGCTGAGTTTAGCTTTGCTAAGGGACTAGCAAAGGTTAAGCTTGGGGGAGCTTGTTGACGGTAGTTAACAACCATTATAAACCATCAATAAAACATGTATAAGGGCACAATTGTGATCACCAACAAAGGTCTAGGGGTTTAAACTAACAAATTCCATGAGTTTTAGTGAATCTGTATTTTCTGCAGGGTTTATCTAGAAAACCATCAAGGTGGACCTACATGTTAGAATTAATCGTACTTATCCACCGTGAAACGGGCACCAGAAGGTTCTAGAGGACTCTAGAGGACACCACACCGAAGTAGGAGCCAAGGGGCTGCCAGGTTCTCCACCACCTGTAGACCACCCGGCCCCTAGGCCCACCTGTCAACCTCCGCGTCGCAATGTCGGTTCTCCACTGCCTCCTAGGTTGCATCTACGCCGTTCTTTAAGTCGGTTTGATCTAAGGGCTCATGTTGAACACTCTGACCTATATATATCAGCCCCTGCCCCCCTCCCTCAGTAGATCCCTAAAACTCTAATTCATATCTTTAGGATCAGAGTCAGCAATCAAGAGAATTTTTGTCCTCCATAGGATCTAGTCTTATAAATATAATAGTGAGATAGAGAGTGAGAGAAGAGTTTGGAGGTGCTGGCCTATTGGTGCTCACTCTATGGCTTGTACCTTGGCAGATCCAAATTCTACTTGAGCTTGCCTTCGAGATCTCTCTGGTAATCAACTTCTAATTCAAGTAAGCATCGTGTTTATATTGCTCATCAGGTTCACAATTCTTTGAGTGCTTTAATCTATAGGACAGTCTATGTTAAAGCAGTAATTGTAGGTGTAAGCGTGGTGCTTAGACCGGGTTACTTGTGGATGTACCCTACATTCCGGATTGGTGGTAACTCGTGAGGGTGACTCTTATAGCCTCGTTGAATCCTATGTAGTCCACCTCCCATTTGTTGGCCTAGCAGGATTTAGTTACTATAGGAAACATACTCTGCTTGTACTTCCCTTAGTAATATCCCTAGTTTTACAATAGAAGACATAGCTTACCCAAGTCAGAACTAGAGAACCTTAGTTATCCTCTCTACACTCCTATTTATCCTAATCTTATTGCTACCCCTAGTTAAGTTAGACCGTAGTTAGTCTCACACGTTTCCTGTGGATACGATACTTGGAATACATTCAGGTGAAAGCTACAGCGGTATTTGTACGCTTGCGGATTTATCTGTGTGCGTTAAAATATACCAACACGTATGTCGATGACATCGTGGTAATGTGTAAGAATGAGGAAGATCATATAACAGATCTAAAGGAAACCTTCGCCAACCTCACAGAAGCAGTCCTAAAGCTAAACCCAGAAAAGTGTGTTTTCAGCGTCAGCCGAGGAAAGATGCTTGGGTACATCATAGGACCCAAAGGTATTCGGGCCAACCCAGAGAATACAAAGGCTATAATCTCAATTGTGGAGCCATCAACCAAGAAGGAAGTGCAAAAATTCACTAGAAAAATAGCAGCATTGAACATGTGTAACAGAACCGACCAAATCATAAAAACGTAAGTACAAAAACAATCACCGAAGCGATCAAATTCCTGTACTTAAGCTCCCATAATCCCGGTAGTCCGGAAATCACGAAGGATTTCAACCAACTCTCGACGTACAAACCAAGATCGTAATGATTCAACACAACACCTCATCCGTTACAACATTTCACAAGTAGCATTCGGATTACATCCATCAGAATTCAAATAAAATATTACAAACCAAGTTTGAGTGTGCGGAAGCAACATAGTTTAGTACGAAACATCATAGTTTTCAAATACATTGCCAAGTCTGAGTCATATCCCACAAAAGCATTATCAGGTACGAGAACTAGTAGAGACCACGCCCAACGGCCAAGTCTTCATCCCCAGCTGGGAGAAGGCAGTACTTGCAGCAACCAAAGTAGAACTGGTCATCTGCAACAGGTGGGAGATAAACCCTGAGTACGAGAAAGTACTCAGCTAGACTTACCCGTCGAAACCAGAAATAAAAGACACCAAGGATCATGCAAGGCTTTTCAGGTGGGCTAGCTTGACACCGTCGCATAAAAGGCTTATGATTATAGTAACCAATTTAAACTTATTATCAAGCTTATCATTATTTACATGTCCACTAGATTAGCACCTGTACTAGAGCATGATGAGTACAGGCCCGATCTTCCAAGAGGTAGCCGGTAAGTTCGATTTGTGGAGATCTCGACGTTGGCGATCCGGCTTGATTATCAACCACTGCTCCGTTGGTTATCAACCAAGCACAACTTGATTGACCTCGCCAAGAAGGCTTTTCCTGCAAGCGAATCGAAGAGCACAAGCAAGAAGGTAAAACACGCAATCTGAAATTGCAAATTATGAATGACGCGAATATCAATAGAGGGTTCAAGAACTCGGTTCCAAAGGACTAATCGACACAGTGGAGGAGATCAAGAACGGGGCCCTGGATCACTGTAAAAGGATTTGTCACCACAGTTACAATGAACGATTCAGTTTCTCGATGAAAAACTAAACTCTAAACAAAACCCAATTGTGTAGCAGCGGTGGCGGCTGTGTTTATAGTCTAAGACTCGACCTAGGGTTGGGGACGGCCAGGGGTTGGGCGCCCACAACTTGGGCTTAAGGCCCGACACGATACATGGCCAAGTTGGCCCAAATAGGTAACGCAACACCTTGCCGTGGTCACACAGAATGATCCACGGACCTTCTGGAGCTGGAACTAGATCCAAAACGACGGCGTCATCGTCCCCTTTCCAACGCATCCAAGAATGGCCCGTTTCGATGTCGTATGAGAAAGTTATGACCGAAACAGTGACGACGTGTCTGCTGAATCCGAGGGCGACGTGGCAGCTGAGTTGGGAACGAATTGCAACTTGGGGAAGACCATGGCGTCGGTGTGTCCAGCGTGGCGATGTCCTCATCAGAGCACTCACTTATTAGGAGCAAACAATATTAACCATAGCAGGTATAATAAGGCTGTCATCATCATATCATCATTTCCGAACCATTAAGTTATTAAGTGCATCTACATTGGAGATAAGCCCGTCAAGTTCTCACTAACCAGGAGAGACGGCGATTCGAATCGAATTACAACTCAGCTGAGGGGGTATTCCTAACTCTCACCCTGGCATACTTTGCAAGGGTAGCCGTGGGTCACCTTTGGAACATCTCAGGAACCAAATTCGCGGGTTCGATCAGCGCCAGCACTCTCAGGGATTACCCTTCTGCCAGGACGATCAGGACTTTTAAATCACCTGCCCTTGGACTCACGCATATGGCTCCCTTTCGAGGCGCACTTTATACTTATCGACTCCCGGCCTGAGGTGAGCTACTCGGCTTCACAGTCGGTCATCGGACACGGCCAACTAAGAGAGAGGCATGCGTTCAACATGAACAGGAAAGGCTCCAAGAATCAGTCCTTAAGCGACACGGACGGAGTCACTGCAAACCAGCAAACCTCCGCCCGGTCTTCATTTCAAATTAAGACTAGATCTTTTCCATGATAGCAAATATAGCCAACCGTGCCACATGTATATTCCTATATCTCGCAGGTGACAGGAAATCACCCGACTTCTACCGCGTTTAAGCAGGGCTAAGCACTACACGAGCCTGAGCTACATAGGATTCAGGGTAACAATATCTGGACAAGGATTGGGTAACCAATGCAGCAATTGTTTGCATCCAACACCTAAACTTAATGCAACAATATATATATGTAACAATAATACTGTAACTGCATTTCGGAAATTAGGAGGCTTAATATGCTCCGGGGCTTGCCTTTCACAAAGTTGCAAGGACGGTGGTCCGGGCACTCAACGGCGACCTCGTCTGGCACTTCTCCTGAAGGCTGCTCCTCCTGAATCTCCGGCGTCGGCTGCTGCTGCTCGCTCGGTTCCTCGAATTCCAGCAGGGTTACTCCTTCCGGTACACCTATTGCATGCCGATGCAAAAGATAAATATCATGGATGCATAAGGAATGACATGATGCTCATGATGAATGAATCACAGTGAGTGTTTACGAAAGCATCACTGGACACTCGTTTACCGAGTAATTAGCTCTATTCAAATCACTTTAAGCATGTATCCAACTTAACTTAAATAACAAGAGCAACTTACCTAACTTGCATAACCTAAGATAAAGATGCTCATCTTCAGTTAAAGGCCTAACACCTAGGAACATTACCACAAACTTAGAACTAGTAAAGACATACTTAAAATTACAGTTAAAGCTTCATATGCAAACAAGTAGTTACTTAATTCAATCATACCCAGAGTTCTATAAATCCAAATGACTTGCAAGAGGACATTCTGGAAAGCTTATGAAATTCTCTACAATTCATTTGTAAACATCAAAGCATGATTCTTAAGTTAACCAAATCAAATTCCAGTAGACCTAGAATCTGTCCCGCAATGACAGGGTTGCTAACTTAATTATTTAATGATGAGGCAAAAGCATAATTTGATCAATCCAAGTTTACCAACTTGTTTTTCATACCTAAGAAACATCAGAAAGTATAGTGCCAACTTCTAAATAATTTATTTAATATCCTTTTCCAATTTATTTAGTTAATTAGGTGATTTAAGCAATATATAGTAAAACTATTCATAAAAATCTACAAAAATTACAGTAGCTATCCAATGCTGCACATAGACTACCATAAAAATTTCAAAGCCATTGGGCAAGTAAAACTTGCTGTATCTAAAATAACAGATGACATGTCTATTTCTAGCATAATTAGGAAACCTTATTAAAAAGTGTCAAGCAACAAATTTCCCATTTTTCCTAGCATCATTCTAGCATAAGAATAGCACTCATCAAATTTTACCTCCACTGGATCTATAGAAAAATTATGAAAATTCACAAAATCCACCCATTAATAAAAAGAAATTCTATAACTTAAAAACTACACATGCACTAGCTCTGAAATTTTAACCAGAGCTTCTAATAAGCAATAATAGACTACCCACAAATTTTCATAATTTTTAGACCATAGAAACTCAAGATAAAATTCAAACAAGTTTGCATGTATCCAAAAACACATTTCAATGTCCTATTTAATAAATCCAGAATTTCTAAAACATGTGCCCATATAATATTTTTATTAAATACTAGACATTACTAGGAACTCAACAAAATTAGAACCAGATCATTTGGATCTACCATCTAAGAGCTACCTATTTTTGAATATGTACATAAATCTGTGAAATAATAAAACAAAACAAAATAGGAAAATCCTACACAGCTACTGGGCCAGCACGCAGAATCACGGCGGCCCGCGACTCACGCGCTGGCGCGGCCCAACGCGACGCAGCCCACGCTGGGCTCCCGCCTCAGCCACGACGGCTGACAAGAGGGGCTCGAGCGTCAGCGAGGGAAACAGGGGAGAAGAACAGGGCGACGGCGAAGCTCAACGCCGGTGGCTTCTCCGGCGAACCCGACGGTGCTACGGCGTTCACCACAACAGTGCGCATCTAACGGTACCATCTATTGTAGGGATTACAGCAGCTAGAGGGGGTAGCGACGGACACGGCGGCGCACGGCCGCGGCTTGGCCGGCTCCGGTGACGCGATGGCGTCTCAACCCTAATGGCCGGCTCTCCGAGCATCAGGAACACATGCAGAAGCTAGCGCAAAGGAGAGAAGGGGTGTCAATGGTGCGAGGATAGCTAGCCGCAAGGAGCGCCAACCCCGGCGAGGCCCCGCCATGGCTGCGGTGGGGAAAACGGCGAATACGCCCTTACCGAGGCACGATCGACCCGACGGTGAGGTGGAGATGGTAAAGGGGATCACGGCGAAGCTCTAGGTGAACGGAGCAACACATTTTTACAATGGCGTGGAAGCTAGGCGGAGGCAAAGGTGCGGCTGGCAATGGCGGACGGCTGCGGCTCTGTTGCTGCGCGCGGTGGGATGCGAGAAATGAGAAAAAGAGAGCGGCGAGTGCGTCGGCAGGCGCGGGGTGGCTTCAAGACACGGCTGCGACGCCAGAATGCGCATGGCGCATGGCCAGCATGGTCAGCCATCCGTCAACGCGCGGCGCACACACGTTCGGCGTTTTCTAAAAATGGTGGTACTGTTGCTTCGATTCAGTCGACTTGAACCGCCTGACAGCGAGTATTCGACGATGATTTGCTTCTAATCCATGACGAGTTAGTGGAGGAATTGAACATCAAAGCTGTAGACCTATCTTCCCTCTACAAATTCTTTTAAATGACCAACACCTAAAACACCATGGATCCGAAGTTACATGAAGCCAATGTGAGCTCGATCCAACTGAAATGCAGTTAAGACTTAGCGTATTTTTCAGTGTTGAAATCAGCATGTATTTCTAACTTGTGGGCCATGTTTGAGCATGTTCTAGGCATTTTCATGAAATGATCATATTGAGACTTTTGTTCCTTAATAAATTAGCTACAACTTTGGTAAAGAGTGCACAGCCATGCAAAGTCTCTAAGTTGGACTTTTGACTCAGTCAAACAGTGAGACTCCTAGGGTCAATTCTAGTCAAACCTTCACTTGAGGGCATTTTGATCATTTGATCTACATGAACCATGTCCCCAACAAGTAACCTAAGTGTAGTTAAGGTGTAATAGACCATGATCAACCAATTTACAAAATTGTTATACCACTTCTAAGGATCACATGTGATACAGAAATCAAAACAAGCAATTCATACATATGTTTCAATAAAATGTTTCACATGTTGCATGACCTTGTTGTTATCCTATACTTGTCACATTACTACCATGTTGCCATGCTTCAAGATATGAGAAATTCATGTTGCATTCATATATTGCACTACTACCACTCTAAGCAATCAAGCATGAAACACATACAATTTAAAATGTTGCATACGTATGTTTCAATGATAATGGCATGATGACATGGATAATGCACATGTTTATGAAATGACATGCAATTAGTAGGAGCCAAACACCTAGGGTGTTATAGCCCTCCCCCCTTAGAAAAATCTCATCCCGAGATTTGGAAAGCGTACCAATCAGTATAGAAAGCTGGATAGTTTTTCTTTAAATAATCTTCCCGCTCCCAAGTTGCATCCCGTTCACTATGATTACTCCAAACTACCTTGTATAATTTAACCACTCGTGTACGAGTCACTCTTTCTTGAGTATCCAGGACTTGCACGGGCTTTTCTTCATAAGAAAGATCAGATTTCAAGTTGACTTTCCTTGTTGCTATTCTTTCCTCAGGAATACGAAGACACTTCTTTAGCTGGGACACATGGAATACCGGGAATATAGCTCCCATCTCACGGGGTAGATCGAGCTTATATGCTACTCTTCCACTTTTCTCGATAATGCGGTAGGGTCCAACATATCGAGGCTCAAGCTTCCTTTTAATTCCGAAACGCTTGACTCCTTTCATAGGGGATACCTTCAAATAAACATGATCACCTACTTCAAACTCAATAGGTTTTCTTCTCTTGTCAAGATAGCTCTTTTGTCTAGCTTTGAGCTGGCCGTCATATTCTTTTCAGTATAGTTCGGACTTGCTCTTTGGCTTCTTTTTACAAAGTCAATACCATAGAATCTTCTTTCCCGGGTTCCACCCAGTTCAAAGGAGTTCTACACTTATGCCATAAAGAGCTTTAAAAGGAGCCATTTTGATACTCTCTTGATAACTGTTGTTATAAGAGAATTCAGCGAGAGGTAACCAGTCTTCCCAAGAGCCTTTGCAAGAGATAAGACAAGCTCTAAGCATGTCCTCAAGAATTTGATTAACACTTTCGATCTCGTCACGATGTTTGCGGATGATAGGCGTAAGCGTGGATTAAATGAGTGCCAAGATTCTCGATGTAAGCACTCCCCAAAAGCGAGCCGTGAATTGCGGTCCTCTATCGAAACAATGGATTTGGGTACACCATGGAGACGTACCACTTGTTGAAAATAAATCTCAGCATAATTGTGCGGGTGATAGGTAGACTTGACCGGAATAAAGTGAGCGGATTTAGTTAGATGATCTACGATAACCCAAATGGAATCACAACCCTTTTGGGTAGTGGGTAATCCAACAATAAAATCCATGCTAATTTCTTCCCACTTCCAGCCAGGAATAGAGAGTGGCTGCAACAATCCAGGCCTTATGTGAATAGCCTTGACTCTGCCACAGTTATCACACCTTGCCACGTAAGCTGCGATTTCTTTCTTCATCTTGGTCCACCAATAATACAGCTTGAGATCTTGATACATTTTACTACTACCAGGATGGATGGACAATTTAGAAGAATGGGCTTCAGCCATAATTTGATTTCTAAGTTCTTTATCTTTGGGTACCACAAGTCTATCATTAAACCAGAGAATTCCTTTGCCATCGACCCGAAAGTGCTTGGTCTCTTTCTCTTTCATTTTCCGCTTGATGTGAAACACACCCACATCAGTCTTCTGGAGTTCAATAATTCGACTTCTAAGAGAGCAATCCACAGTGATATGGTGGAGTACTATAGGATGAAGGAGGTGTGCTAGATGAAAGTCTTCACTAACCAAGGAATTGCAATGGGCCTTTCTGCTTAAGGCATCAGCAACCACATTTGTCTTACCAGGATGGTAGTGCACTTGAAGGTTGTAGTCCTTGATCAATTCTAACCATCGCCGTTGACGCATGTTCAACTCGGGTTGAGTAAAGATGTACTTGAGGCTTTTATGGTCAGTATAAATGTTGCACACATTACCCAGCAAGTAATGTCTCCAAATCTTCAGGGCATGAACAACTGCGGCTAGCTCTAAGTCATGGGTAGGATAGTTGACTTCATGCTTTCGAAGCTGGCGCGAAGCATAAGCAATTACTCGGCCTTCCTGCATAAGAACACACCCCAAACCGGTGCCACATGCATCACAATAGACATCAAAAGGCTTTTCGATGTTAGGTTGTGCCAATACAAGAGCAGAGGTTAGCAAGGTCCGCAAAGTGTGGAAAGCCTCATCACACTTCGGAGTCCAGACAAACTTCTCATCTTTTTGAAGTAGTCGAGTCATGGGCTTGGCGATTTTTGAGAAATCCGGGATAAAGCGACTATAATAGCCAGCCAAACCCAAGAAACTTCGGACTTCAGTGACCGTAGTAGGTGCCTTCCACTCAAGGACTTCTTGCACCTTCGTAGGGTCAACCGAAATTCCATCACCAGATAACACATGACCTAGAAAAGGTATCTTGTTCAACCAGAATTCACACTTGCTGAACTTAGCATAAAGCTGGTTGTCACGTAACCGAGTTAAGACAATTCTCAGATGTTCAACATGCTCTTCTTCATTCTGAGAATATACCAGGATATCATCAATAAACACGACAATAAACTTGTCCAATTCTGGCATGAATACAGAATTCATCAGGTACATAAAGTGTGCCGGAGCATTTGTCAACCCAAAGGACATGACAAGGTACTCGAACAAGCCATAACGAGTAGAAAAGGCTGTCTTAGGTATATCTTCAGGATGAATTTTGATCTAATGGTAACCAGACCTCAAATCGATCTTGGAGAATACCTTAGCTTTGGAGAGCTGATCAAACAGAATATCGATGCGAGGAAGAGGGTATTTGTTCTTGATGGTAACAACATTTAGGGGACGATAATCCACACACATGCATAGAGACTCGTCCTTCTTCTTCACAAATATAGCCGGACAACCCCAAGGAGAAGAATTAGGCTGAATCAAACCTTTCTTCAATAGCTCATTCAACTGACTCTTCAGCTCAGCCAACTCATTGGGTGGCATTCTATAGGGCCTTCGAGAAATAGGAGCCGTACCCGGAATGAGTTCTATCTTGAATTCTACATCACGGTCCGGAGGTAATCTAGGCAAGTCATCAGGGAAGACATCTGGAAACTCACAGACAACTGGTAGATCCTCAATGGCTTTGGCTAGGGTAGCATTGGCTGTATTGTGAATAGAGATATCACGAGGTAACTGCACTAGAAAACCCTTCTTATCCACAAGATCCCTCAACATTACCACACGGGTTGACGTATCGATCAACACTCCATTCCCACTCATCCACTTCATTCCTAGGATTATATCAAGTCCTACCCCCAGTAGCACTACAAGATCCGTAAGGAACTCTCGATCCCCAATTTCAAGCTTTACATCTTTTACTACTTGGTTAGTCATGATATTATTCCCAACAGCACTAATACAATAACCACCCTTGACAATTGTAATCACATTCATCTTATGCTTAGATGCAAAAGTAGAACTCACAAAGGAATGAAAGCACCGAATCAAAGAGCACAACTCTGGGGTGATCATTAACAAGAAACTTACCAACCGGTGACCACTTCACCAAACAGAATTTCCTCCACGATGAGTGTAGTGAACACGCCCCTAACGGATGTTTCCTTGAGCATTCTTGGGAGGATGGGGACATCTATTTGCCCAATGACCAGGCTAGTTACAGTTCCAACACGGCCTGTTAGATGGTGGGACATTGGAGCTGCCCCCGCCTTGAAGGTATTCTTTGGCAAGGAAATTGTGTACCCTTGCGAAAACCGGTTTAGCTTGATTCTTCTCTTCCGAGGTGGGTGATGGGACATTAGCATTGGGTGGACGGTACTGGGTCTTGGATACCATTGGTGCCTTAGACTGAGAAGCACCTGCCTCAAAGTTTCTTTTGCGGTTCTTGGAAGCGGCATATATCTTATCATTGTTCTCCTGAGTCAGAGTGTCACTGATAAACTCATTGAAGGTGACACACTTGCGATTGCCCATTGACTTCATCGGTTTAGGGAAAGTCCCTCTTGAAGCTAGCTATTCTCTTAGCGTCAGTATCAATGAACTCAGGAGCATACCTCGCCAGGTTGTTGAATGCCTGGAGGTATTCATTAAGACTCTTGTTGCCTTGGGTGAGCTTCATAAACTCAGTATGCTTAATGGCCATGAGACCAGGAGGGATAAAGTGTCCTCTGAAAGTCTGCACAAACCCGACCCCAAACTATCTCGACGTTTGCGTGGAAGGTGGTCTTGTGATGTGTCCACCAGATGCCTGTAGGGCCTTGGAGCTGGTGTCCTGCATATGTGGCCTTCATACCTTTAGTCAAACAGAGCAATCCAAACCTTTGCTCTATTGTGCTTAACCATTCATCAGCTTGTAATGGTTCTTCTGCCTCACGAAAGATAGGAGGCTTTGTATCCATGAAGTCCTTAAAGTTCTTTGTCTTTGGTTCGGCTCGGGTCCTTGGCGGACATGACGATCCTCATGGTTAGCCATCGACGATAGCCTCAGCCTAACATCTGTTGACTTTCCACAACTCCATCTGCATTAGCTCGGTTTGGTGTGGGCGGTGGCGGAGGTGGTTGTTCCTCATTTCCCATGCCACGACCGCGACGAAGGTTATGAGCCATCTGCAAAATGTATAGCCAATGAGCACTAACGATGTGGAAATTTTTGTAGATGAATCATATAATTATGCCAAACTGAGTCCATTGGAGGGAATGCATTTATATAATCAACAGAGGCACAATCATTCATCACAACCACACAACTCATCAAGCGCGTCAATTGACACATAAATGCGATGAACTTAACCAACAACGAGATCCATAGACCGCAAAGACGAAATTCATCAAAGGCTCACATACGTGGAGCATAATACGTTCGATAGGTTACATCCAAGCCATAGTGGTTCCAAACTTACATCCAAAGATAACTTATGGTTCGATATTACATCCCAACAATTAACTTATTACAAAGCTACTCGTTCATGCATGAGGATCAACAAAAGACTAGCTCTTGCACATTAGCTAAGTAGTAAGCTAAACTCACACGATCGTCCTCGAGTCGATTGTCGAAGATCTCTCCTCCATCTTCATCACTAGCGAGCTCTAACTCCTCATCGGTGGAATGTCCTCGGGTCCATTGACCTCCATGTCATCATCACCTTCACCATGATGACACCAGAACCCATCTCATCCTCATCCTCGGTGGCGGGAGAGGGTGAAGTTGATTGTGTAATGGTGAACCTCCTCATGGAGATTGTCATTGTACCTCAAAGAAGCGCCACTTGCT
This sequence comes from Miscanthus lutarioriparius, assembly GCA_904845875.1. Taxonomy (NCBI): domain Eukaryota; kingdom Viridiplantae; phylum Streptophyta; class Magnoliopsida; order Poales; family Poaceae; genus Miscanthus; species Miscanthus lutarioriparius. The sequence continues at coordinate 86,540,228 of CAJGYO010000018.1, forward strand.
GCTCTAGCTCTACTGTCGCGCTCTCAACACATTCTCCTCGTGCAGGCTTCATTCCGTTGGTTCATCACGTGAATCAACATGCGTTCCACAGCCATGCGGTGAGCAAGCTGTCAACCTCTGAACCTCAAGGGTCTCTTGGTCCCTTTCTGCGTTACTTGCTCCAAGCGGTCTTGAGCCGCATTCCTCTCGTGATCACCCAAGCTAGCTCTATCCTCGGCCTTTTCCTCCTCGGTAGGCTCGGGACGGGGCTCACGAGGAGCTAAGCGGTGACGAGGCGCCTGCCTCCAGCCGGACTTATGAAAGCAAAGTGAGCTTCGTCGCGCGCCATCTATAGCAAAAGTTACAACGTAAGGGAGAATCATTTAAGGGATAAGAAATTTAATTAGTCGGGACAATCATATTTTAAAGGAGGAGTAATGCAAGAAATGCCATGTATGCTTGAACATGATGCATGCACGATCCGTACGTCCTCACAATCCTAGAAAAATTTAAAGGCTAGCGAAATATACGGTGGCATACATACATTCTCTCGTATACGGTAGCTAGTCGATCTACAACGATACGTTGTTAGTGTACCTGCAAAAAATTTCATTTCAGCCCAGTAATTTCCCAAAATGCATAAAAGCAAGCAGTAAACTAAATACTTTCATACATACATCCCCTGATGCATATATTCTAGTATCACAGCTACCCGTCAGAGATACCCACATTTAAGTACTCTCATAGATACATGATTGAACATGTAAGTATGCGAGCAACCACAACTACTCTCCCCTAGATCGACGGTTGGACGGTCATGCTCTCACAACTCTCACTTACCAGAGCGTAGAGGTATTTGATCCAAACATTACCACCCAAGCGGATGGCATCCATACAATAGCACGCCGTATGGACGACGAAACAGAAACAAGCAAGAACCCCCAAGTTAGTACTTAATAAGCCACCTAAGAGTCCTTATTTGGGCATAAGGGATATGACCACTGGCAATACTTAGTATTTAATTTAGGATTTTCACAAATACTTTTGTTTTAAATACACAAATGACATGTTTAGTGTCGAATCTTGCTCGATGCCACCGGTATGTGAGAATCGACCAAATCATAAGAACGTAAGTACAAAAACAATCACCGAAGCGATCAAATTCCTGTACTTAAGCTCCCATAATCCCGGTAGTCCGGAAATCACGAAGGATTTCAACCAACTCTCGACATACAAACCAAGATCGTAATGATTCAACACAACACCTCATCCGTTACAACATTTCACAAGTAGCATTCGGATTACATCCATCAGAATTCAAATAAAATATTACAAACCAAGTTTGAGTGTGCGGAAGCAACATAGTTTAGTACAAAACATCATAGTTTTCAAATACATTGCCAAGTCTCGAGTCATGTCCCCATAAAAGCATTATCAGTCACGAGAACTAGTAGAGACCCGCCTAACGGCCTAGTCTTCATCCCGGTGGGAGAAGGCGTTACTTTAAAACAACCAAAGTAGAACCGATCATCCGCAGCAGGTGGGAGATAAACCCTGAGTACGAGAAAGTACTCAGCTAGACTTACCCGTCAAAACCAGAAATAAAAGACACCAAGGATCATGCAAGGCTTTTCAGGTGGGCTAGCTTGACACCATCGCATAAAAGGCTTATGATTATAGTAACCAATTTAAACTTATTATCAAGCTTATCATTATTTACCGTCCACTAGATTAGCTTTTTGTACTAGAGCACTCACTTATTAGGAGCAAACAATATTAACCATAGCAGGTATAATAAAATTTGTCATCATCATATCATCATTTCCGAACCATTAAGTTATTAAGTGCATCTACATTGGAGATAAGCCCGTCAAGTTCTCACTAACCGGGAGAGACGGCGATTGAATCGAATTACAACTCGGTGAGGGGGTATTCCTAACTCTCACCCCGCATACTTTGCAAGGGTAGCCGTGGGTCACCTTTGGAACATCTCAGAACCAAATTCATGGGTTCGATCGGCGCCAAGACACTCTCGGGATTACCCTTCCGCCAGACGATCGGGACTTTTAAATCACACTGCCCTTGGACTCACGCCACGGCTCCTTCCGAGGCGCACTTTATACTTATCGACTCCCGGCCCGAGGTGAGCTACTCGGCCATGGTCGGTCATCGGACTGACCAACTAAGAGAGGCATGCGTTCAATATGAACAGAAAGGCTCCAAGAATCGGTCCTTAAGCGACACAGACGGAGTCACCGCAAACCAACAAACCTCCGCTTGGGTCTTCATTTCAAATTAAGACTAGATCTTTTCCATGATAGCAAATATAGCCAACCGTGCCACATGTATATTCCTATATCTCGCAGGTGTGAAATCACCCGACTTCTACCGCGTTTAAGCGTGGCTAAGCACTACACGAGCCACGAGCTACATAGGATTTAGGGTAACAATATCCGGACAAGGATTGGGTAACCAATGCAAGAATTGTTTGCATCCAACACCTAAACTTAATGCAACAATATATATATGTAACAATAATAATGTAATCGCATTTCGGAAATTAGGAGGCTTAATATGCTCGGGCTTGCCTTTCACAAAGTTGCAAGGACGGTGGTCCAGGCACTCAACAGCGACCTCGTCGCGCACTTCTCCGAAGGTTTGCTCCTCCCGAATCTCCGGTACGGTCATTGCCGCTTTCGCTTTCGGTTCCTCAATTCCAGCAGAGGTTACTCCTTTCGGTACACCTATTGCATGCCGATGCAAAAGATAAATATCATGGATGCATAAGGAATGACATGATGCTCATGATGAATGAATCACAGTGAGTGTTTACGAAAGCATCCTTTGGACACTCGTTCATCGAGTAATTAGCTCTATTCAAATCACTTTAAGCATGTATCCAACTTAACTTAAATAACAAGAGCAACTTACCTAACTTGCATAACCTAAGATAAATATGCTCATCTTTAGTTAAAGGCCTAACACCTAGGAACATTACCACAAACTTAGAACTAGTAAAGACATACTTAAAATTACGATTAAAGCTTCATATGCAAACAAGTAGTTACTTAATTCAATCATACCCAGAGTTCTATAAATCCAAATGACTTGCAAGAGGACATTCTGGAAAGCTTATGAAATTCTCTACAATTCATTTGTAAACATCAAAGCATGATTGTTAAGTTAACCAAATCAAATTCAGTAGACCTAGAATCTGTCCCCGCAATGAGCATGTGGTTGCTAACTTAATTATTTAATGATGAGGCAAAAGCATAATTTGATCAATCCAAGTTTACCAACTTGTTTTTCATACCTAAGAAACATCAGAAAGTATAGTGCCAACTTCTAAATAATTTATTTAATATCCTTTTCCAATTTATTTAGTTAATTAGGTGATTTAAGCAATATATAGTAAAACTATTCATAAAAATCTACAAAAATTACAGTAGCTATCTCATGCTGCACATAGACTACCATAAAAATTTCAAAGCCATTGGGAAAGCAAAACTTGTTGTATCTAAAATAACAGATGACATGTCTATTTCTAGCATAATTAGGAAACCTTATTAAAAAGTGTCAAGCAACAGATTTCCCATTTTTCCTAGCATCATTCTAGCATAAGAATAGCACTCATCAAATTTTACCTCCACTGGATCTATAGAAAAATTATGAAAATTCACACAAGATCCACCCATTAATAAAAAGAAATTCTATAACTTAAAAACTACACATGCACTAGCTCTGAAATTTTAACCAGAGCTTCTAATAAGCAATAATAGACTACCCACAAATTTTCATAATTTTTAGACCATAGAAACTCAAGATAAAATTCAAACAAGTTTGCATGTATCCAAAAACACATTTCAAAGTCCTATTTAATAAATCCAGAATTTCTAAAACATGTGCCCATATAATATTTTTATTAAATACTAGACATTACTAGGAACTCAACAAAATTAGAACCACATCATTTGGATCTACCATCTAAGAGCTACCTATTTTTGAATATGTACATAAATCTGTGAAATAATAAAACAAAACAAAATAGGAAAATCCTACACAGCTACTGGGCCAGCCCGCAGAATCACGGCGACCCGCGACTCACGCGCTGGCACGATCCAACGCGACACGGCCCACGCTGGGCTCCCGCCTCAGCCACGACGGCTGACAAGAGGGGCCCGAGCGTCAGCGAGGGAAACAGGGGAGAAGAACAGGGCGACGGCGAAGCTCAACGCCGGTGGCTTCTCCGGCGAAACCGACGGTGCTACGGCGTTCACCACAACAGTGTGCATCTAACGGTACCATCTATTGCAGGGATTACAGCAGCTAGAGGGGGTAGCGATGGACACGGCGGCACACGGCCGCGGCTTGGCCGGCTCCGGTGACGCGACGGCGTCTCGACCCTAATGGCCGGCTCTCCGAGCATCAGGAACACATGCAGAAGCTAGCGCAAAGGAGAGAAGGGGCGTCAATGGTGCGAGGACAGCTGGCCGCAAGGAGCGCCAACTCCGGCGAGGCCCCGCCATGGCTGCGGTGGGGAAAACGGCGAATACGCCCTTACCGAGGCATGATCGACCCGACGGTGAGGTGGAGATGGTAAAGGGGATCACGGCGAAGCTCTAGGTGAACGGAGCAACGCATTTTTGGAACGGCGTGGAAGCTAGGCGGAGGCGAAGGTGTGGCTGGCAATGGCGGATGGCTGTGGCTCTATTGCTGCGCGCGGTGGGAGGCGAGAAATGAGAAAAAGAGAGCGGCGAGTGCGTCGGCAGGCGCGGGGTGGCTTCAAGACACGGCTGTGATGCCAGAATGCGCATGGCGCATGGCCAGCGCGGTCAGCCGTCCGTCGACGCGCGGCGCACACGCGTCTGGCGTTTTCTAAAAACGGTGGTACTGTAGCTTCGATTCAGTCGACTTGAACCGCCTGACAGCGAGTATTCGACGATGATTTGCTTCTAATCCATGACGAGTTAGTGGAGGAATTGAACATCAAAGCTGTAGACCTATCTTCCCTCTACAAATTCTTTTCAATGACCAACACCTAAAACGCCATGGATCCGAAGTTACATGAAGCCAATGTGAGCTCGATCCAACTGAAATGCAGTTAAGACTTAGCGTATTTTTCAGTGTTGAAATCAGCATGTATTTCTGACTTGTGGGCCATGTTTGAGCATGTTCTAGGCATTTTCATGAAATGATCATATTGAGACTTTTGTTCCTTAATAAATTAGCTACAACTTTGGTAAAGAGTGCACAGCCATGCAAAGTCTCTAAGTTGGACTTTTGACTCAGTCAAACAGTGAGACTCCTAGGGTCAATTCTAGTCAAACCTTCACTTGAGGGCATTTTGGTCATTTGATCTACATGAACCATGTCCCCAACAAGTAACCTAAGTGTAGTTAAGGTGTAATAGACCATGATCAACCAATTTACAAAATTGTTATACCACTTCTAAGGATCACATGTGATACAGAAATCAAAACAAGCAATTCATACATATGTTTCAATAAAATGTTTCACATGTTGCATGACCTTGTTGTTATCCTATACTTGTCACATTACTACCATGTTGCCATGCTTCAAGATATGAGAAATTCATGTTGCATTCATATATTGCACTACTACCACTCTAAGCAATCAAGCATGAAACACATACAATTTAAAATGTTGCATACGTATGTTTCAATGATAATGGCATGATGACATGGATAATGCACATGTTTATGAAATGACATGCAATTAGTAGGAGCCAAACACCTAGGGTGTTACAACATGTTTATCTCAAAATCAGCAGAACGCAGCCTCCCATTCTTCAAAGCTCTGTGAGGCAGAGACAAGGTGGAATGGGGGCCAGAGCAGTCGGAGGCCTTCCAGTGACTCAAAAATTACATGGCCAGCAAACTCTTGGTAACAGTACCAGATCTGGAGGCCCCACTACTATTATATGTGGCAGCCTCCGACCACACAGTTAGCGGAGTACTTGTTCAGGAGAAAGAAGAAGGGTCGAAGGTCATTCAACAGCCTGTCTACTATATCTCATAAGCCCTATCTGGAGCAAGGCTGAACTATACAGAAATCAAGAAAATTGCATACGCTGTACTCATCTCATCAAGAAAATTAAAGCACTACTTCCAAGTAGATGAGATCACAGTGCCTTCTTTGCAACCACTCGGAGATGTGTTCAACAACAAAGAAGCCTCCCAAAGAATAGGAAAATGGGTAACAGAATTATCCCAATTTGAAATCAACTTTGTGCCAAGAACGACAGTCAAATCCCAAGCATTAGCAGACTTTGTGGCAGATTAGACACCTTCGACACATCATAACCCACAGCCTCAAACCCAAATCTAGACGCTCTACACATACGGAGCATGGGGGCATTTGGGAGCTAGGGCCTCCACCGTTTTGGTAGCACCATCAGGCCTTCATTCAAAGTATGCAGCAAGACTACAATTCAAAACAACAAATAACATAGTAGAATATGAAGGCCTCATATTGGGCCTCAATAAGGCAAAGGCACTCGGTGCGAAGACTGTGTTAGCAAAAATAGACTCCCAAGTCATGGCAGGATAAGTTGAAAAGGAGTATCTCGCAAGAGAACTGGAGCCGGCCAAATATCTGGCCACAGTAAGGGCACTTGAGCGAAGGTTCTAGGGATTCACTCTGAAGTATATACTGAGAGCAGAGAACACAGAAGCTGATGAGCTAGCGAAGGCAGCAGTGAATAACACACCCTTTCCAGAAGGAAGTTTCTACCAAATATTGCAAGCACCAGCAACTCAAACTACCGCGAAGGCATTCAAAATAATCATGATCATCGAATCCGAAGACTGGAGACATTTGATTATAGATTACCTGAACAACATCCATCACCCAGAAGATGAAGCAAGCACTGCAAGAATAGCAGCTAGGGCAAGAAGTTACACATTAATGGATGGCATTTTGTACAAAAAAGGGCTACTCCAGCCGTTACTCAAATGCATAACTCAGAGCGAAGGCAGAGAGCTCCTCCAAGAAATCCATTCAGGAATGTGTGGCTCTCACATTGGACCAAGGGCATTGTCTATGAATGCAATCAGGCAGGGATTCTATTGGCCCACACATGTTAAAGATGTAGAGCAAATTGTTAAGAGATGTCAAGCATGCCAGACCACATCCCCTCACCAGTCAAAACCTTCGGCAGCAGTATAGCTCATCCCACCCATTTGGCCATTGCAAAGATGGGGTATGGATCTGGTCAGCCCACTACCACCTTCGTAGGGGGGAACAACTTCACGGTAGTAGCTATCAAATATTTCACAAGATGGATTGAAGCCAAGCCACTAGCAACAATTACCTCAGAGACAGTGAGAATTTTTTTTGGCAGAACATAATCTGCAGGTTTGGAGTACCAAAAACCTTAACAGTAGACAATGGTAAGCAGTTCGATTTAGACAAATTCAAAGAGTTCTACCAAAGCATAGGCACAAAAATAGCCTTTGCATCAGTCTATCATCCAGAGTCAAATGGAGTGGTAGAAAGAGACAGCAGAATAGCATTTTAAGCAATTTCAAAAACTTTATTCAACCTCCGTAAAGGCAAATGGACAGAAGAACCGCCGAAGGTAGTATGGTCTCACAACACCACGGCATCCAGAACGACGAGATTTACTCCATTCAAGCATCTGTACGGTGAAGAGGCGATGCTACCTGAAGAGATCAAGCATCAAAGCCTTCGGTAACCAAACAATCCATAGCGGCAGATGAAGAATACTCTAAAGAAATAATCGAAGGCTCAAGATTGGATGTAGTAGGAAACATCAACAAATACCAAGAGCAAACCAAGAAGTGAAGAGACCGCTAGGTGGTCAGGAAGCTCATACAAGACGGAGACCTAGTCCTAAGAAGGAATCCTAATGCGGCCAATGCAGGAAAGCTCCAAGCAAAATGGGAAGGCCCATACACGGGAAAGGCCACCAAAAGACCGGGATCATTCCTGGAACATTGACAGTTTGCGTAGGTTCTACATCTAAAATGTAAAAAAGGTGGCCTCCGCGAAACTATAAGCGAAGGTCACCGCACCTCTCCTAGTTTTCATATTTTCTTTACATTTCATGCAAAAGGGCATGTACTCTTTTCCTCACAAATGGGGCTCCTAGCATAGGTGAGGTTTTTAACGAGGCAGGACCCATGTAAAACCCTCAAAAATATAAAGAGGAATTCCCCAAGTATACCACCGAAAGCGAAGGTCAAAAGTGGCTAGCAACGGAGCCACAACATTTGACAATGACATCATCCTCCACCGCCTTAGCCGAAGGCTCTAAGACATGAAACGACCTCCGTGGCTAAATTAGCCCGCAACCTTGACAAAGCCCTATCCACATTCAGACATCAATGATTCTTCAAAACGGCCAAAAGGCCGCAAAGGCCCGACAAAGTCCTACCTTTACTGTAGGCTTCGGGCAAGAAAATACCTGGTGAAGACCTATCTTTATCAGGCACCAAGGAAATATCAGGAATTAATGACTAAAGTACAACATGAGTATGAGCCAAAGATTTTCTAGGTACAAACAAAATCCATCAGTCTTATAACAACTTCAAAACGTATCTAAGCAATAAATTTTGGCCAACCACCAGAACTTTTCACATCGTGCAAGTAGTAGACTATAAAACTATGTGCCTTACCCCAGCACTAGCCCCAGTCAACAAATTTTCATACCCCTATCCCCAGAAGAGTGCTAGGGGGAAGCCAAACCAAATAGGAGCCAGTCTACTATAAGGCAAAGAAAGAGAGCAAAAGGTACCATGCGAAGACTCGTAAATCCAGTAGCTCGCGCAGCCCAGTGAAGGCCACGTTGAGGTTGTACACATCTCCCACTTGGTGTTGTACAGCCTCCACGGAGTGATATACGACCATAGTCCAGCAGCAACCAGGCAGTGTCAGAGGTTGCGGGAGGGTATCGCACAAAGGCTCATAATATCCTCCCATAACCAAGGGCACCATCTGGCGTAACCCGACATCAACCATGTTTGCCGGGAGCGTGGCAGCTCTAGCACGGCCAAAGGCAGCAGCAAAGCAACCCACACACAATCGGAGGCAATGTACAAGAAATGCTTCCTCAACCTCCGTTGCTTGCTCAAATTGTTCTGTGGCCTCTTGAGGACCAACAAAATCGAAGGCTACCACCTTTGATGAGTGCTCTAATTGTGCCAAAGCCTTTGCAGCATCTACAAGATCGAACACGAGCACCTCAGCTCCTTTGCACAGATGTGCCAGAGCATCATGATCGACTGTAAGCAAGCACTGAGACGGAGGCAAGGATGATCAATAAACTACTGCAGCCTTTGGGAGTGCCTCAGCTCCTACACTGCGACGCGCTAGCTCATCCCCAACAGGAGCCAGAGAAAAGAGCAGCGGAGGCAAGAGCAAAGAGATAAGCAATTGAGCCTCCGCAAGCCTCACAAGGTCAAAGACTAGCACCTCAGCTTCTCCACGCTGATGCACAGACTCGTACTCATCTCCAACCATAGAAGAAAGAAGCCGAGGCTAAAGAAATATTCTAAAAATAATTCACTAAGAGCCTTCGGCCAAAATTGTAGTCATATATAGAATCTTCAATAAAACAAGTGTGCAACCAAATCATCCCAAGCAAACTTCATTTAGAAATCACAAATGCCTTACAACAAAGTAAACTGCTAACATAGGCTATTTAACACACAAGCAGCATTACAGCAAGCCGGAAGGCAACAAACACAAGCCCGAATGGAGTTGCATAAATTACAGGGCATAGGCAAGAGGGCCACACGTTAAACCAAAGGCTAAGGCCCTCGCGAAGCTATTGACCTAGTGAACACACTTCACAAAATAAAACATTTCAAGAACCAAACACCGAGGAAAAGCTTCACGCCAATATTGCCACAGTTCATCATTTACATAAATCTCATCACGGTACATAGTAACAGGGGGTATGTCCTACACAGGCCAAGAGAAGGAAACCTATGCAGGACAATTTGTCAATTTAGACCTAAGGTATATACAAAAGGGAGGGCATTTGTAGCACATCGCCTTCGAACAAACCTAGAAACTAGCTAAAACCTAGGCACTACACCTCCGGATTAGCAGGGGCAGGCGTAGGTTCCCTTGGCCTTGGGACCTCAATAGTAGGGGAAGGAGCCCTCAGAGCCATCACCTCAATAGTAGGAGAGGGGCCCTTCATAGCCGTCGCCTGTGCTGCCCGTGAAGGTTGCGCTCCAGCAGCACCACGAGCGGCCTCCATCTTCTGTGCCTCCAACAAAATAGCACAAGAATACAAATGAACAAACAAACGCTAAACAAAACACAAGAAAAAGACATGTTCCAAAAAAACAAACCTCAGCTCAGCGAATCTTCGCCATTGAACGTGCCTCCGCCTGACCGAAATTCACCCAGGACTTCATGAAGTTACGGGCCGATCTCCTGACACCACAAGAAGTTGCTCCGAGGTCGAATGGGCCACCAAGGTCCCTTTCCTTGACGCCTTCGACATGCTTGCAGCCATCTTATGCCAGCATCTTGGCAAAGTTCGTGGTAGAGGCCAGGGCTCCAAAATCAACGGCGCCATCAACAAAAGCAGGAAGCTTCTCGAAATTGGCCTTCACCCATGAAAAAATGTAGAAGGCCGAAGGCTCTAACGGCAGCAAGGACGTAGAACCCCCAAACTATTCAAGAGTTCAAGGGTACCAGCATAAAGCTTAGCTACGGTTAGACCAACCTCCTTATCATCCTCCAGGCATTTGGACAGTAGGCCCACTTGCACCTTCAAAGCGGCGTTGGACTCCCTCTCGGCGTTAACCTCCTTGCGGAGGTTCTCGGCCGTCTCGATAGCCTTTAGGGCGCACTCGCCGGCCAACGCCTCGGCAGCCTTCGCCCCCTCCACCTCCTTATTAGAGACTCAACCTCCTACCAAAGGTTCTCCAAATCAGTGTAGGCGGCGCTAAGACCCCCAACCTCCCCTACAAGCCCATCCTTTTTAGTCTCCAGGGTCTCCACCTCTTTCTTCAAGGCCTCAATGGCCAGGTTGCGATCGACAACCTCTTGTGTACTGCGCTCTTCGAGAGCCTCCGCCATATAGTGACTCTGTCAAGGCGAAGGTCAATCGTAGCCTCCAAAAGAAAAAATATATAAAAAAAGGGGGAGAGAAAAGGAGGAAACAAATGAAAACACACCACACACTACTGCTCTAGGTTCATGCGCAGCAGCTTGAAATAATCAACGCTCCTCAGCCGGTGGCGAAGATGACCTAATAGGAAACTGAGTATAAGAAACATAAGACTAAAAACAAATAATAGGAAAAAAACAAAAGACAACCTCCTATATCCTTATAAATAGCCTCAAGGGCATCTGTCCACCCACTTATTGTGCTGTCGGAGGCCCCTGCAATAGCAACTTAGTTAGCAAAGCACAAGGCACAGAAAGCACAAAACCAGGGAAAAGGCAATGACTACAACCTATGCCGTGTTCCATGCCTGGACCAGATGGGCGAGGGGTCTCGCTAATAAGTGAAAGCCTTGGAGGCGCACCCAATCCAATCTGTGCGACATCCATATCCGTAGGATCACAAGGATTCTTGCCAGTGTCCACAAGGGCCTTCGTCAAATCTGTTGGGACAACAAAAACAAATCAAATCAGGATAAAAACTCAAAATATGAGGCAGCTAAATAAAGTGAAGACGGACATCAAGTCCTCACCTAGATGCAGAGAATCTAGGATGGCACCAGAAGTACCCATGTCGGTGCGCTGCACCATCGCTCGGAATGCCATACTCCGGAATAGAGCAGGAGATTGCGCCTCGACTTCATCCTCGGACACCTCCAGCACCGGGGCATCCGTAGTTCGGTGGTGGCTTGTGCCACTGACCTCTGCATCAGAAGGAGAGCATGCACCACCGCCTCCGCCAATATCCTCACCCTCTGAATCAGATGAGTCATCACCAAGAACGCCGGGCATAGGCGCCGTGACGGAAGGATTAGCGACAGACCTGGCACCCATCCCCTAGAGGGCATCTTGGATGAAGTCATCGCCACCAAGGTCCAAAGAGGCGGTAGAATGCTCACCGTCTACCCTAACACCGGAGGCAGAATCGCTGGCAACATTCTCCGCAATCTCTTCATTGGCATTAGTGGAGGCAGCTGCAGTGGCAGCGGTGGAGGCGGCGGCAGATGCAGGGACGCTCTTCTGTTTCTTGCTAACGGCCTTGGGCCCGCTAGCTCCCCTCCTCTTCTTTGACTCTGCCGCTGCGGTGGTGTTCTTGGCAGTGGCCTTCTTGGATTTCTCCTCCAAGGACTTCAAAACCTTCGCCAAAATCTTGTGTTCCATGTGGTGTATCCCCATCTCTTCAAACACGTGATTTAACCGGGGCATAGAACCCGCGATCGACCTTCATGCAAGAAACTCCTTATCGGTTATGTCGACGACAATCTCACGAGCCTCCTGTTCCACGGCGGCGACAAAATCACCGAGGGACTCCTCCGATAAATCTATTTTAAAACAGGAAAAGGAACACCTTCAGCCTCGCCAAAAATAGGAAGATTCACCATCTCTATTTGAATGAAGGCTGAGACTTCCCAAGAGGCCAAAACCTCGCAGCAACCATCTCTTCAACAAGGTCACGCCCTCTAGAGTATCGACAGGCCAAGGCAAAGGCCCTGCCACAAGCTTCCCTCTCTGGAGTCATCTCATCACTAGGATTCACCTTTGCCAAGGGCTTCATCTCTGTCATGATGGAGGCCCAGGGATAGCGAGTGCTCTTTTTCCCATCTTCATGCGTAGTAGTGATGCCGAAGGTCTAAACATGGAACCAATAGCGCATCCATTGTCCCACTTGTTCTTCTAGCACCAAGAAATCTCCAATCGAGAGTCCCCTTGCTGCCACTTCACCATAAACGCACAGCTACCATACTGAGCTACAAGCTCCTGAGCACCCACCTTTTTCGGCTGGCACTAAAGCTCAAAGTATGTGCAAAACGTGTCCCAATTAGGCTCAGCACCATAGGATTGGTAGGCCCAGCAAAACTTACTCAAAGTGAGAAATCTGTTGGGAGTAAGGTCGTGGATCTAGAGATCAAATTCCTCAAGAACCTAACGAAGGAACTTAACAGAAGGGAGGCAAAGGCCACAAGCAAAAAAGTTCTTGAAAACGACAGCATAATCCCTTTTGGTATCTGGGACTGTCTCGCCCTACGAAAGCTTTGCCCGACCTAGGGGGATGCATCCCTCCTTCTCAAGGTCGGTTACCATCTTCTTAGTCATCAGTGAAGGCCCGAAGTCCTAGGTCTTTTTGGCCATCGCTTCAGTCTCCTCAACACCAATCAAATCACCAACTGAAGCCTCAACCCCTGCAAGATCCTCCTCAAGCTCCTGAGCCTCCGTACTAGCGATCATGCACTCCTCAAAACGCGCAAGCCACCCGCTGGCCCTAATGCTTAGAAACTAGGAATAGGGACCAAAGAAGGTAGCCGGGCGAGGAGGACGACTGGCAGTAGGAGCCACCGCTAAGACCAAAATAGCAAAACAGAGAAAGAGCGAAGGCCGCAAGGCGCTGAGCGGAGGCTAGCAAGGCAAAAAGAGAGCGCTGCAGGCGTAGAGCAAAGAAAGCGACAACTTAGTAAAGCACAGGGGACCTCCACCCCCCTTTATATAGGCAGCGACCGGACACTTTGCCTTCCAGGCACCAACGGTCATGACTGTTCTGGAAAGCATCAGTTCCAGAGCCACCGTAGCGAGTCAGGAGCCGACACGTCACACCACCAACGGTCCGATCCTACAATCTAGGGGGGAAATGGGGGAAGCCTCCGCCACTCGACACCAGTGCCAAACTTGAGGCTCATGGCCCACTCGCATTAGACCGCACCCTCAAGGAGGACCTATTGGGGCACGGATACGCAAGTAGCGGAGGCTAGTGCAAGTGAGAACTCATGATAGCAGAATTGTTGAAGTAATGTTGTGCAGGGATAGCCAGCAGTATCTTTGAACACCATCAAACTAAGATGGAGGTCACAGCACCGTGAGCGAAGGCCGCCCGGTGAAGGCGGAGGTCGCAATGCCACGAGCGAAGGTTGCCCGGCAAAGGTGGAGGCCGCAGCGCCACGAGCGAAGGTCGCTTAGCGAAGGGGGAGGGCGCAGTGCCATGGGCGGTGGTGGAAGCTGGCTCCACCACAGCAGGAGGGTTCATGGCACGAAGGTGACCTCGGGCCAAGAATGGGCTTCCCTTGGGCAGGCAATTTAGGCCCAAGGAGACAAGGTGGTGCAAAGAAGGGAAGGTCCAGTTTGCCCCGGGCCAACTACACTAATAGGAGGATATTCAGGGAATGTACCGTAGCAGTTGTAGGAGAAAGATGTAAAAAGGAAAAGTAGTGAATAGCACCCTATGAAAGGGGAGAGCTGAAGCATGTTTGGTTGGTTGGTGAATGCATTTATAGAACCCTAATTGTGCCAGGACCCACTTACCACATTCTTAACCTTTGCCTGGGGCATCCGACCGGGCGAAGGCTCTCTCCATATCACCTGCTAGAAAACGCTACTTTCCAACAATGCCTATTCATGTTGATCTGTTGAATAGTCCAGTAGCTCAGTGATTTTGCCTAATCACACTTTGATACAACTACTCCTTGAACTCCCATATGTTTTGTATATACAAAAGGAACCAAACTAGATGATCAATTTGTGTAGAATGGATGGTGGGAATAGGAGATATCAGGATACATGCATGCACATCAGAGAATTCTAATATGAGTCTTGCAGGAACGCTTGGAGGACTCACGGTTTAGGTTACGTGTCACAAGTAGGTTTCTTTTCCTATTAGACAGAGTCAGTTTTGTCCACTCTATATACACATATCTTGTAAGACGAGAATAGCAGACTCCTAATTGTATTTCCTACATTTTGTAAACTTTCTTCATACACTGAAGATCATCGGATGGCGCCCATGGACCGCAAGGTTTTTTTGCATAAAAATCTGTCTCATGTTTGACCTTCATTTGCATTATTTTGTAACATGATAGCCTGAGCTTAAGATAGTTGCACCTTGTAAATTTAACCGATGATGTGCAATTACCTATTGTCCATTTAGGATCATTGGGTGCTAAAAGTGAAGATATAGATATAACTATTTGGGTTCATTGCCCGTACATAAAAATAGATACCTTAATTCACCCTTTATTGTATAGAACCAAAAGAGAGTCTGTCTTCTTTAAAATATTCACTTGTGAGATGGGGTCACTAAAGATTTATTATTCCACCCATCTCCAAGCCAAGACCTTGCAATAAAAGTTACAATTGCCTAAAATATGAATAAAAATAAACCCATTTGCCAAATTCAATGAAAGGTCAGACCCCCGCCAGTTCATTATGAGTTTCGAGGTAGCCGTAGCCTCCGTAGGAGGGAATGACACTATCTTGGCCAAGTCATTTGTCATCGTAGCCGAAGGAGACACATTGGCATCGTACTCAATGTTGAGGCCAAGTTCAGTATATTCATGGGAAGACCTCTAAGATAATATCATCGCTAACTTCAAAGGGTTCACCATCGAATCTCTGACATCAATGGATTTATTTTAGTGTAGACAGAATCAAGGTAAAGCGCTAAGGGATTATTTTTAGATGTTTGTGCAGCTTAAAGCGAAGGCACCAAATATCCTAGAGGATGTGGCAATTGAGGCCGCAATCAAGGGCATCTGCATCGGAGCCTTCGCGGCTCATCTAGCTCGGGAAAAGCCAAGCACTATACAAGAACTGTATATAGAGTTTGAGAAGTACTGTAGGTTAGACAATGACCTCCGAAGAAGGCTAGAAGAGCAAAATCAGAACAAGCAGTACCAAACAAGTGGCAGGAATGTTCAGAAGGGCAACAGTAGCCAAGGCCAATTGCAGCCTCAGCAGACCTCTGATCAACAAGTTTTTAACATAGAATAACAAGAAAGCAGCCAACAGCGGTAGCAAATGCTGGAGGCAGAACAAAACAAGCCATCACACAAGTAGTACGAAGGTAAGAAATACAATCAAAGGAAGAACTAGAATAAAAACCAAGAACCAAGACAACGGAGGCAGTATTGTTTCTTTCATGGAGAAAACAAAGGACACATCACCAGAGATTGCCCAGATGTGAAGGAAACTCAGGAGAGGATAAAAAGCAAAGAAAACCCTCAGCCTCCGTCACAACAACCCGTCAGGGAAGTCAACCACACCTTCGCTGCGCCTTCACAGCAGTCATATTGCCCAATCTACCCAATTCTTAACTCCAATCAAATTCACCCATCCACCTTAGCAGTCGCATACTATCCCAACTTCCTACCTGCATGGCGACCAAGCATCCAACAGTAAGGACACACAAGTAATCAGTGAGCAGAATCCAACCTCACCTACATAAACTCAAGGCCTCCACACATAACATACATAGAGACAAACCAGCCAGCTCAGGTCCATAATAGACAACTAGAAGCACCTCCGCCGCCACCTCCACCACAGCTAGCCGCTCCCAAAAATGAGCCCAACCTAGAAAATCAACTCAACCCACATACACCACTACCCACCATCGGCATGATACTGCCAATAGCCGGAGGCTCTTCAATGAAATTCTAGACAAAGAAGTAAAAGAAGGATCACCTCAGGCTCGTCAAGAATATAGCCGTCCAAGGCCTAGTGCGCTATACAGATTGGTCGAAGTTACCAATCACCTTCTCAGAGCAAGACATGCAATTAGAAAGTTACCCCCATACCGACGCTATGGTAATCAGGGCCAACATAGCGGGTTGGGAGATCAACAGGGTTCTCATAGACTCTAGAAGCTTAGCAGCTATCATCTTTGTTAATGCCTTCGACCAGATAAAACTAAGCAGGACCCAGCTGCAGCCTTCGGATTCACCACTAATCGGTTTTGGGGGAAAGAGGATTGATGCACTGGAGAAAATATCCCTGCCAGTTTCCTTCGAAGGTAAGGAAAATGCAAGAACATAATACGTAACCTTCGACATAGTGGACCTCTATTACCTGTACAACGCCATCTTCGGCAGAGGGTTTGTGAACAAGTTCAGTGCAGCCATCCATATGGGTTACTTATGCATGAAGATGCTAGCTTTGCACGGCACTATCACAATACATGGTAGTCAGGAAAAGAAGCAAGAAACATAGAAAGAGTTATCTACAAATCGTAGCGAAACATCAATTCTATTGATTCGGCAAAGAATACTGAGCCAGAGTCTCCGGACATGCCGAAGGGCAAAATAGATCTCAAAGATCAAGAAGAAACAAAGTCAGTCCCATTGGAAAATGCAGTCCCAGACAAAAAGGTCACCATCGGAGCCAACCTATCGAAGGCACAAGGAACAGAACTCATAGAAAACTTAGCCAGGAATAAAGAAGTCTTCCCTTGGTCAGCCTTCGACCTGAAAGGAGTCAGTAGGGATATCATACAACACTCCCTTGACATCAACCCTAAAATGAAGCCAAGAAAGCAGAAATAAAGGAAAATGTCCGAGGACAGAATCTTGGCAGCAAAGGCTGAAGTGCAAAGGCTGTTAGTTGCAAACTTCATCAGAAAAGTCAAGTACTTAGAATGGTTAGCAAATGTAGTGCTGGTGCCAAAGAAGAATGGAAAGATGAGAATGTGCATAGACTTCACAGATCTGAACAAGACATGCAAGAAAGATCCATTTTTGCTACCAAGGATAGACACCACCGTTGATAAAGGCAGCAAGATGCATGGGTCTAGCTCGAAGCCGCCCGCCTCAGATGCGCCTCGCTATCGGAGCCATAGTTGCTTGCCGTGCCGCCAGAGCACGGAGCTAAGCTCGACTCGCACGTTGGGCTGCTGGAGCTGTCTAGCTTGGCTCGCCGGAGCCACCCTGACCTCGCTCGCATGCGGAGCCGTTGTCTGGCATGCACTGCAGCCGCCGCTGCCGCCTTGCTCTCGCGGTGCTCACAGCTCACCAGGCACGGGCGGGTGGTCAGTGCGAGTGATGTGGAGGGATGGATAAGGACGGACACACCTGTGTGGTCAGTCCATGTATTTTTTTGTTCCTTTTTTTCTACTATGTGGGGCCCGCTTCAAACCCAAATCCAAACCCGTTATCCAAACGATGGATTGGTCTTTGAACCTTATTTCCCCGTCCATAACCTGTCTATCCATATTCAACCATATATCCCTATCCCTATCCAACCCAGCGTCCAAACGCCACCGGAGGGCAACGGGAAGGAGCAAATTAAACCATCACACAGACACAAAGGCGCGCACTTGAACTAACCCTTCCTAAAAATGTGCATGAAATGGACCAATGCAATTAAAGCACGCTCACGAGTTCACATGTAAATGAGTTTATGTAAACGACATTTGCATGATGAAGAGAAACACACAACTTATATGTAGTACATACTTATTCATTTCGTTTTGTCCCAACTTTATACTACATGAGACAACGGAAATGCAGTACGTAGCATTTTTCTTTTTTAATTATATATGGCCCTGTTCATTTCACTGAAATTTGACTTATACTGATGCTTATACTGATTTGTTGTGAGAGAAAAACACCGTTTGTTCGTTGAAAAGTACCGCTGAAATAGTAATAAAGAACAGAGCCATATATCATTAGGTGATGACTCTATTCACATTGATTAAAAGTAGCTATTCAACTTTGGTGTCCAAAGAAGAGGAAAATGCGCAGGCGGTTCTTCAACTTGACAAGGGGTGCCATCTAGGTCCCTCTACTTTCAAAATTCTAATTCTAGGTCCATGAAATTGGCTTCGGGTGTCATCCAGGTCCAAACGAGCTTGGATGAAGACAAACTCTATATGAAAATTGTAGCCCTTAACAGAATCTATAACTTTGTAGTTGAAAAGTTTTTGAATTAAAACTGTTTGGGGTCCCAAAATACTGTTGTAAGTTTACAGATTTTGAAATTTAAAATTATCAAAACATCTCGGACGTTGACATGGTCTATATGAAAGTTATATTATCAATACAATCTACAACTTTGTAGTTGAAAAGTTTTTTTATTTGAAGTCGTTTAATATCTCAAATATGTGTTCTAAGTTTTTTATTTCAAAATCTATAAACTTAGAACACATATTTGGGACACTAAACAACTTCAAATAAAAAACTTTTCAACTATAAAATTTTAGATCGTTTTGATAACTATAACTTTCATATAGACCATGTCAACATTCAAGATTGTTAGATAATTTTAAATTTCAAAATTTACGCACTTACAACAGTATTTTGGGACCCTAAACTGTTTCAATTCAAAAACTTTTCAACTACGAGTTGTAGATCCTGTTGAGGGCTACAATTTTAATATAAAGTTTGTCTTCATCTGAACTCATTTGGGCCCATTTGAACCTAGATGACACCCGAAGCCAAATTCATAGACACAGAATTAGCATTTTAAAAGTAAAAGGGACCTAGATGACACCACATACCAAATTGAAGGACCGCCCGTGTATTTTGCTCTTCAAAGAAGCCGGCTTATACAAGTGTCAGCACGATAGCACCGTGTACTAACAGGTAGTGTACCAAGCACTTCTAGGCTCCCAACAGGAAGTACAAAGTGCCATCCATAACCTTATAAAAAAAGTTCCATCCAAAAATAAAATAAAATTTTATTTTTTCTTTTTAAACTATTCTTTTTTCTCTGTTACTTTCTTTTTTTTTCTCTGTTGTTTTCTACTAACAAATAATATACAGTTTACTTTTTTTTTCTCATGGAAAACTGGAAAGGAAAATAGTACTCGGTTTCGTCTCTCTGGCTTGTTCGTTGCTTTGCCGTTTCTGCTGCCTTGGCCGGCCTGCCTTAACACCCAAGGAGTCGTCTCCTCCTGTAAGTACTACTAGTCTCCTCCCATTCCAATCCATTCCAGTTAGCGCCGCTAATCCGCTCCCTAATCACCATCCATCCATCCATCCATCCAATCGGCTTCCCCACCCATGGCGACGGCGGCGGAGGTTCCCGTGGAGGCGCCGGTGAGTGCTGCTGCTGCTGCTGCATCCTCCCTCCCTCTCTGAACCCTCTTCCGGTGGTCGGTGGCGCTGGATCCGGCCGCCTCGTGCCGGAGCGGGAGCGCGTGGCACCGTAGCGCTAGCGCCCGTGAGATTTTGGCTTTCTAGACTAGGTTCAGTCGCCTCCCGCCCATCCCGAGTGCCCGCCTGGGCTGTGTTCCTTGCTGTCCTGCCTGCGGGAGAAGCCTGGGCTGATTCGGTGGGGCTAGGGTTTGCTTGGATCTGGGCGTGGCTGGAGCGTAGGTAGCTTGCTCGTATAGTCGTATGCCGAGAGGAGAGGACCCCCGTGCGCGAATCTCTGCGAGACCGACTGGAAACAGATATAGATGGGCGCGCACTGAGCGGGAGCATGCTCGCGTCGTGTGCTTGGCAAATCTGCCTCATCGGGGACTCGTAGATCGGTCGAGAGGATTTGCTGCAAGTAGGCTTACTAGTATGCGTCCCCTAGTATGCTGGTTGACATCACAGTTTAATGATTTGTGACATGCTCTAGGCCTTGCTTTGACTCTAGCAGCCTAGCTATCAGCTTGCAATTGCCAAAACCAAAAGCATTCT
Source organism: Miscanthus lutarioriparius (assembly GCA_904845875.1). Lineage (NCBI taxonomy): Eukaryota > Viridiplantae > Streptophyta > Magnoliopsida > Poales > Poaceae > Miscanthus > Miscanthus lutarioriparius. The sequence goes on from CAJGYO010000018.1 coordinate 86,560,762, forward strand.
GAGAAGATATATTAGGCCAAGTGCTGTGGGATAGGTCCAGAGGATTGCTGCAAGTAGGCTCATACCATACTTGTTGATACCACAGGGGATTGCTGCAAGTAGGCTCATACCATACTTGTTGATGCCCGTGAACGATTTGCTACATGTTCTAGGACTTGCTTTGACCGTCAGGTTCTACAATTGCAGAACAATCATTATGAGAAGATACTAGGCCATTTGCCATTCACTTTGACTTGCATGGTATACGCACCTTAAAATTGTCCATTTTAAGTGGACTACCGAATGCCTATGCCTTTAACACTCCTTCATTGCGAATGATGGTGCCATCAGGCCGCCTGATGAAATAATCTCTAGCCATGTGGGATAGTTGTCTGCTACTCTGCTTATTCTGAAATACCAGTAGAGGCATGTGTAAATTTTAGCTGAATACTTGGATCCTCTCTGCGGTTGTTTATACGGTTGTCAAAAAATCAATGAGTGATTTATGCGTCCCAGGCTGGTTTACTCGACGAACTTAGCCCATGAGCTTTAAAAGCGTTTCAACGGTACTGTAGTATTTACTAAGCTTGCTGCTATGATTTTTTTTTTCATTTTTAATGCTTCCCATCTGATTTTCACATGCCTGGGTATGGTTTACAATTTACATGTATGCGAATGATAAATTCAAGTTTAAGTTATGTCAGTCAACAGGTCGAAGGAAATAATATGCACTGATTTCTGCAATTGTCCCTTCCCTTGCTTCATTATGTTCTTCAGTACTTCCATATTAATGTTCCATTTACTGCAGGTGAGGACAGTGAAGGTCACCAATGTCTCTCTTAGTGCAACTGTGCAAGACATTAAGGAGTTCTTTTCCTTTTCAGGAGATATTGAACATGTGGAGATGCAGAGGTTCGTAAAACTTTTCCAACTAGGTTGCCCCTTCTCTTTTCATGTCCATACAAGCCTTTGATCGTCATCCTCATTAGCTTGCTTCTCTTTCCTTTCATCCTTTGGCAGTGGTGATGAGTGGTCTCAAGTTGCATATGTCACTTTCAAAGATGCACAGGGCGCAGAAACTGCACTTCTTCTTTCGGTTAGTACCTGGAGGCCTTAGTATGATTCAGTGGAATTCTTACAATACTTGTTGCTATAATTTTTTACTACTTGGCTATAATTGATCACCATAGCGCTACCACTTGTGTATGTTGTTGTTGTAGTATTAGAGCTACGACTAAATGCTTTACCCAAATAGAATGCTTGTGGATCTCTTTAGCAGAATTTGCAAATTGCAGGAATTGGCTGTCCTTGCAATATTGTGTTGTGTTCATGCTCCTACAAGAAAAACATCAATGCAATTTTATATGACTGACACAGGGTGCCACAATAGTTGATCTTTCTGTCATCATTGCACCTGCTCCAGAGTATCAGCCACCCCCTAGTGTCTCTGCGCCACCAATGGTATGATATGCCTCTATTTTTTATGCTCAACTTGTCTGCATCTAATTTCTTACATGAGGTTGTATCCTGAACTAAACATGATACACAACTGTACATGTATTTTGTATGTGAGGAAACTGAGTTTTTCTTTAATTTCATGGATGCCACACCACTGTAGTCTTGCTATCTGTGAGTGCCATTGGCATATATCTGCATCTTAACTTCAAATCAAATCAGTAGATTAAATGAATGCTTATCGCTGTTCTAGTTGGCAAGCAGAACCTGTGGCGTTTTTGTTTACTTTCCATCATTGGTCTTCTGTTAAGTAATTTTGAAAGGGCACCCTCTAAATGTGAAACTGTAATTCGTTCAGCATAGCTAAGAATTAAGGTCCCTGGGGCCAAGTTTAATGGTGAATTGCATGTGTCTATCTATTTGGCATCCAGTTATCTTTTTGCAAGTCACGCTTTTGAGAATTATTATCTAGTGTGGTTTTCATGCACCAGAGACCATAGCTTGTTTCATTGTCTCTCCTGTCCAGACTCCAGAATTGTATTTGTGATGTCAAAAGCATTCCTTGTTTTATATAGTAGTCAGATAAGAACAACTCCATTATGTTTGTTCTCCTTTTAACAAAAAAATTCATAAGTAACTTGTACTGAACATTATATTCTGTTGTCAGAGTGGAACCAGAGTTCCAGTTGGTGGAGACAACACTGTTGTCCACAAGGCTGAGGATGTTGTGAGCACTATGCTTGCTAAGGGTTTCGTGCTAGGCAAAGATGCGGTTGGCAAGGCCAAAGCGTTCGATGAGAAGCACGGCTTCACATCCACAGCCGGTGCTAAGGTGGCCTCCATTGACAAGAAGATTGGGCTGAGCGATAAGATCACCACGGGCACTTCCTTGGTCACGGGGAAGGTGAAGGAGATGGACCAGAAGTTCCAGGTCTCTGACAAGACCAAGTCTGCATTCGCCGCCGCCGAGCAGAAGGTGAGCAGCGCCGGGTCCGCCATCATGAAGAACAGGTACGTCTTCACCGGTGCCTCATGGGTCACCGGCGCGTTCAACAAGGTCACCAAGGCTGCCACGGACGTCGGGACGATGACCAAGGAGAAGATGGCGGCCGAGGAGCAGCAGAAGGGCTCTGGCCCGTCCTCTGGGGGCCACTCGTACACGCCCATCCGATGATTCGTTGGCTCGCTGTTATGCGCCCTCCCTCAAACAGTGTTGTATTGCATATTGGTGGATGTAGATATATAGAACAGATCATCAGGCCCCTCTCACCACATGTTCATCGTTCCATATTCTGTTAAATTTGGTACTGTGGGGTTTATACGAATCCATGTTCAGACTGGTTGTGGTGTGAATGAACATTTTGTAGAAGTGGTGGGAAGTTACCCAAATAATATGATGTTGCTGAATCAACTTGCCATCGGCAGGCTTGTGTGTGATCCCTATTTGCAGTTATTTTGAACACATCTAGTTAAAGAGTGTGTTTCGTACCATAACCTGCACAATCTCCAGATCTACTGTAACTATTTGAATCAGAATTGAATTGATTCACAAAAAAAAAAAATCAGAATTGAATCGCAGCGGTGTCTTGGATTTGCTACTATCTGTGATTTGTCTTTGTATTTGTCTATAATTTTGTAAGGAATGCCTCCAACAAAGTCGTCGTAGTATAGTTGTGAGTATTCCCGCCTGTCACGCGGGCGACCCAGGTTCGATCCCCGGCAACGGCGGTTTTTTTTTTGTTTCTGCCTGGATTTGGGGGGTTAACCTGAAAGAAAACTGTTGGGGCGTAACCCTCTTAGCGACACGTCATATCAGAATCCAGGTATGGTGTTAAATAGGCAAGGGCCGGGTCGGCACCCCCTTGGTGACGCGCCATGTCGTGATCTGGGCATGGTGTCAAGTGAGCAAGAATTGAGTCATCGCTTCCTTAGTGGCGCACTACATCGGCGCCCGGGTGTAGTGAAAAATGAGCAAGGGTCTTCACATCTGAGTCGACAGGTGCGAAGGGTAAGGAAGCTAGTCGAACCAACTAGGATCCGTTTAGGTAGTTGGAATGTAGGGTCGCTTACAGGTAAGTTAAGAGAATTAGTTGATACCGCGACTAGGAGGCGTGTAAATATATTATGCGTTCAAGTGACTAAATGTAAGGGTCAGAAGATGAAGGAGGTGGACAATACATGTTTCAAGGTTTGGTACACAGGGACAGTCGCGAATAGAAATGGAGTAGGAGTTTTGATTGATAAGAGCCTCAAGAATGGTGTGGTGGGAGTGAGAAGGCAAGGAGATAGGATTATCTTAGTCAAGCTTGTCGTTGGTGATATGATCTTGAACGTAATTAGTGTGTATGCCCCCCAAGTAGACCCTGATGAGAGTGCTAAGAGACAGTTCTAGAAAGACTTAGATGGCCTAATTAGAGTTGTACCTAGTAGTAAGAAGCTTTTTATAGGAGGAGATCTTAATGGGCATGTAGGTACTACAAATGCAGATTTCGAGACAGTTCATGGAGGTTTTGGGTATGGTAGTAGGAATCAGGAGGGGGAGGAAGTTTTGGACTTCGCGGTAGCTTTTGACCTGATGATAGCCAACACTTTCTTTAGAAAGAGAGAATCTCATCTAGTGACCTTAAGTAGCGGACAACACTCTAGCCAAATTGACTTTGTCCTCGCAAGAAGAAAGGACAAACGAGCATGCTTGAGTTGTGTAACACCCTTGGTGTTACATTATACAGTTTTTTGCTAAAACACTGCATGAGCATCAAATTGGTGTGTAAATATGTGTAAACAGGGTATACAGCAATGCACGACACTTGAAACGTTCATCTGAAACAAGAAATAAATGTTACATTTCATGTCTCTTTATATCGTTTAGGGTTCTAAGTGAATTTTTATCGAACAAAAATGCTATAGAACGTTTATGCGAACTTTGATAAAGTTGTAGTACGAACTTAGTAGGCAACGATGAAATACGTGCGGTCGAGGATGAGGTTCGCTAGCTAGTATCTCAAGTAGCTCGGAAATGGAATTCGACACGAAACCGTTCGAAGTTTAGTCGTTTCGCGTAAGTCTGTAAATGGGTCGACGAAGCCATGTTCGGCAAATTTTGTAGAGCGATCGGGTTAAGAGGTGGCATGATGCTTTGGTTTAGTTCGACAGCCCTAGGTACCCTCTTGAGTGTAACATAGCTGGTTTGACTCTTGAATCATTGGGTTTGAGTTTTTGAACGGCTTTAAAAAGCGTGCAAGCCACGGATTGAGCCATGCCAGCGCCTGGGGCGCGGTCACCGCCCTGTTCGGCCTGGTACCACTGTGCTGGCCTGCCTAGCACGCTGTCGCGCTAGCCACGTCGCCACTACCGCGCTTGTGTGGGCACGCCACGCGCGGGCCGCCGCACTGGTCGTCCCTGCCACTGTCCTCGCCCTACTGGCCACGCCACGTTGCTGCCCTGGCACGCCGCGAACGCTCCCCCACCGGCCGCCATCCCGCCTGCGCGCGCACACCCACGCGTTCACCCTGCGCTGTCGGCCAGGGTCTCCTGCTGCCGTGCACTGGCACACGGCACGCACGCGCGCTGGGCCCGGCCTTGCCTGGCTGCTCTGCCCCTCCTCCAGCGCGTCCGCCCGAGGCTGCTGCTCGCCGTCGCATCGCGTCGCGTTGCTCGCACTGCGCACCGTCCGGCGCTGTCATCCTGCTACTGCTCCCGTTGACATCGACTGTGCGCGCGCGTGGGCTTGCCTTGCTTGCCTCGTTCTCGCGCTTGCGCGCGAGGCCAAGCCAAATGTGCTGGTCACATCGCCTGGAAGGTCGCCGGCCGGCCGAGCCGCGCCAAAGCAAAATCGTTGTGTTGGCCCCCTTTCTTTGTATCGAGCACGTTTGGTGGTCGAGTGGAAGGACTGTGTCGTGCCTAACCGGCCACTGCTGCGGTGGTACAAGGGAGGGGCGCCAATTTGAATTTTTACCGTCGCCGGCCGCCATAAGTCCGTAGGCGTCGACCCTGCAAATTGGCCTCGCAACACTCCACCGTTTTCCAATTAACTATGCACACTACGAGCTCAGATGGTTAGCTTTCGAGTGAAGTTGTCTCGGCGTTCGTTCGGCCTACAGTGAGGTGAGGCGGGGCGTTCCCCTCGCGGTGGTCCTCCATGGCCGCCGGAGCGGGCGCTCGGCTAGGGCATCGTGGTGTGTCCTATTGTTTCAATTGAGTTGTGCCTTGCATCGTGTTTTACTTGTTTGCCTCGCCCATGTAGCAGTTTCGCTGGTGGAGCAGCAGGTCACCGGAGACGCCGTCGCCGTGCTCGCTAGGAACCAGAGTCACCCTGTTTTCGTGGCCAACCATCTTGCCGAGCCTCATGCCTTCGCCCAGTCCATCCCTCACATGTCTGGTGAGGCCCTGATGCTCCTAGGGTAGCTGGTTGACTCAATTAGGGCCGAGGTTCGTCGGAGCGCGTGACCGTCCCCGGTGAACGTGGGTAGATGTCGTTTCCATGGCCGACGTGCTTGAATGTGGTAGCGGTTAAATTAGAACTTCTACATTGTTTAACATATTTTGTAGATGGTTAAGGAGTAGCGGTTGAGGCGTTAGGCAAGGTTTATTCACCGGCATTGGCGCCACCGCGGCCAAACACCGCCGTGGTGCGTGGCCATGCCTCTATGCGTCACCAACCGGGCTGTTTAGTACCTCTATCGGATGCGCTTGAGTTGAGGAGTGTCGCGGTGCTAAGAATCGAGGCCGTCGAGGTGCGTGCTCGCCGACGTGAGGCCGGGAGGGTCATGGTCTCTGTTAAGTTCAGCCAGGGACGTCGCGACGTAAATTTGAGGCAAACCAAGGGGCTAAGTGCTAGAGTCAGTGAGAGAAGATAATAGTGGAATGGACAGCGATTTCAATTGTTTGGAATCCGAGGGCTCTTTTGCTTAATGTGGCTCATGTATGGTCTTCCCTCCGTGGGCATTGGGCAAGATAAGATGGGCCATGCATGTTGGGCAGCATGGTCTTGCAACAGGCGAGTGAGAGCATGGGCGTTCGGGGGTGGGCCGAGCCATTCGGAAGCGGGCAGCGCAAGAAGGGATTCGGTCTTTCTATTTCAGCGAATTATTGAAGATTTATTCGATATAGTTTCAAACATAAATTTGAAAAATGATAGTAAATCTTGTAGATGTCCAAAAAATAGTGAAACTAATTTTGTTAGGTTCACAAAAATACCATCTACTTGTTAGTATAGTTAGATTACAGTTAGCTGTGACAATGGTAGGTTCATAAATTCAAACTAAAGAGCTTAGTATTATGTAGATTAATAATTGTAGGAATTTTTGTGGTAAATTGGTGTTAGCTATGGCTATGAAAATTTTACAGTAGGCTCACTAGATTATTATGTACTTGCTGTAAATTTTATAGCCCTAGAGTAAGTTGATAAATAGAGTAGCTATTATCCTTGCTTTAACGTATATAGCGTAAATCAGTATTAGGAGTAAGAATACCTGAAGTGGCTATATTAATGAATGCCATACTTCAAACTTGTTATCGGTAACAATAGATAGCTTAGTACCGTGGTCGGTAGCACTAGCTTAGTAGTGAAACAGATGTACTTTTATTTTAAGAGTTGTTGTTGCTATATTACTAAGCATCTCATCATCATTTCATGCATGTAGATCATGAGTTGGTAGAATTCGTGCCCATCGACGAACAGGAGTATGACAAAGTCATTGAGGAGTACGAGGAGGAGATCCTCGTGCAGGAGGGAGCCCTAGAGCCGTTTGGTGCTGACCTTACTGACCCGTCGCCTGCCCAAGGCAAGCCCCGGTGCATAACCCCTATTTTATGATCACTGAATACATATATATGATGTGCATTTAACTTACAGGCATTTTATGGAAACTACATGCATAAATATATCCACCCATGAGTCCTACTAGTATAGGTCGAGTAGCTGCTATGCTCAGGATGTCGGTAGAGTGGGTAACCTGTCGTTACTCACAAATAGGTGATAAATATGATCACTCATGATAAAATGGCGGAAAGGAAAATGGTGACCGGGCAAGGATATGGTTTGGGTACTGGTGGGTGTAAAGGGTTGTGTCCTGCGGCCAACAGGGCATAGCTCGGTTACACTTTTTCCCTGTCTGTATCAATTAAGGACCAGTCGTTGCATATGGCTCTAGGCAAGTCACAGATCTATTGTCCCGAGCACATACTTGGGTATGGGCGCTGGGAAGACTTGTTGCTCTCTTGTCATGGATCCGGCTCTTTCCGGACCGACTAATTAGAGGCGGAGATGGTGGAGGTCCTTGCACCGCACTGAGTCCGGGACTTAGGAGTGGGGGCTTGGAGTCCAAGTTTGGACGGGGACCTGGACACCCAGGACATGAGAGTAATGGGTTGGTCCTGCTTGTGCCTGGGGTACAAGCGGGGCATGTGTCTTCGGGGCACCCAGCTGGGGGCATTGATTCGTGAATTGCCAGCGTTCTGGTACGGCTTGTCTGTAGTTTAGCACTGTAGTAGGAACTGAAAGTTGAAAGGAAAAGAAATGGAACTTATTGCTCAACTCTTGCTTGAAAGTAGAACATGTGCTTATATAGACTGGCTAGATAACAACTTAATACGGCTGATAATAACAACATAAATAAGGACTCACAGTTAGCAATGTTTTCTGCAAAAAAGAAAACCAGCAAACCATAAAGCTTCTCATATTCTTTGGAGTCGGGAAATTATTCCCACTAGTCGAATAAGTCTTGCGAGTATATTGTGTACTCAGGGTTTATTTACCCCTGTTGCAGGTGATGCTTGAGAAGTACCGTTGTGTGGAGGATTCTTCTGGTGGGCTCAGACGGATCCTTGTTTCCTATCACTAGATGTTTATTTCTAAATTCCACTGTTTATTATTCCACACTCTGACATTTGGTAATGTAATAATGTACTTTTTAAGAACTTCGAATGTATGAAATGGACAAGTATTGTAACTCGTTCTCATTATTGGATCCTTGGGAAAAATGTGGACCTTTTCGGGTTCTTCCTTGGGGTGTGCCCGACGGATACCGTCGTTGTAGCTTGCTTTCGGGGTGCTTAGTGTCTGGTGGAAGACGAGCACCTCCGTAAGTGTGCTATTTCGGGCGGTTCTGCCACAGGTTGCAAGGTAATTCCAGGGGAGTGTGTTGTTTCTCAACATAAGCTTTTGGTGGCAGACTTTTGTTTTCAGGTGCGTGCCTGTTGGGATAAACAAGCTAAGATTGAAAGAACAAAGTGGTGAAAACTGAAAGGGGAGACGTCATAGGTATTCAGGAAAATGGTTATCAAAGAGGGCTCTTGGAAGGAAGAAGTGGACATAAACAACATGTGGAAGAAGATGGCAACCAACATTCAGAAAGGTGGCCTCAGAGGTGTGTGGAGTAACCAAAGGAAGTGGAGGCGAGGCTAAAGATACTTGGTGGTGGAATGAGGAAGTCCAAAGGGCTATTAAGGAGAAGAAAGAATGCTATAGACGCTTGTACCATGACAGGAGTGTGGACAACATAGAGAAGTACAAGGTGGCAAAGAAGACTGCAAAGCGAGCTGTAAGTATGGCAAAGGGCAGAGCGTACGAGGATCTTTACTAACATTTGTGGACAACATAGAGAAGTACAAGGTGGCAAAGAAGACTGCAAAGCGAGCTGTAAGTATGGCAAAGGGCAGAGCGTACGAGGATCTTTACTAACATTTGAGTACGAAGGAAGGAGAGAAGGATATTTATAGGATGGCTAGGGTTCGTGAGAGAAAGACAAGGGACTTCAACCAAGTTAAGTGCATTAAGGATGAAAGGGAGCATCTCTTGGTGAAGGAGGATGAGATCCGACATCGATGGCAAGAGTATTTTAACAAATTGTTCAATGGTGAGAATACGGACACAACCTTTCAGTTGGATGACTCTTTTGATGACACCAATAGGCGCTTTGTGCTGAGAATCCAAGAATCTAAGGTCAGAGAGACGTTGAAAAGGATGAAAGGAGGTAAGGCAATGGGACAAGATGGTATCCCAATCGAGGTGTGGAGATGCCTCGGGGACATAGCTATAGTATGGCTAACCAAGCTGTTCAACCATATTTTTCGATCGAACAAGATGCCTGACGAGTGGAGGAAAAATATATTGGTACCGATCTACAAGAATAAAGGAGATATTTAAAGTTGTACTAATTATCGGGGAATTAAGTTGATGAGCTATACTATGAAGCTACGGGAGAGAGTTATCGAGCATCGCTTGAGAGCAATAACACGGGTCTCTATGAACCAATTTGGTTTTATGTCCGGAAGGTCAATCATGGAAGCCATTTTCTTAATAAGACAAGTTATGGAGTGGTATAAGGAGAAGAAAAATGACCTACACATGGTTTTTATTGACTTGGAGAAGGCTTATGATAAAATACTAAGGAATGTTATGTGGTGGGCTTTGGACAAACATAAAAGTCCCAACGAAGTACGTCGGGCTCATTAAGGACATGCACAACAATGTTGTGACTAGTGTTCGAACAAGTGATGGAGATAGGGATGACTTCCCGATTAGGATAGGACTACATCAAGGGTCAGCTTTGAGCCCTTATCTGTTTGCCTTAGTGATAGATGAGGTCACAAGGGACATACAAGGGGACATCCCTTGTTGTATGCTTTTCGCAGACGATGTAGTGCTAGTTGATGAAAGCCGGACATGAGTGAATCAAAAATTAGAGATATGGTGGGAGACTTAGAAGTCCAAAGGTTTTAGACTCAGTAGAACTAAAACTGAGTATATAAGATGTGACTTCGACACTATTACTTGGGAGGAGAAAGATATTAGTTTGGAAGGTCAAGTAATGCTTAGGAAGGATAACTTTCGATATTTAGGATCAATGCTATAGAGAGACGGGGATATTGATGAAGATGTTAGCCATAGAATCAAAGCAGGGTGGATGAAGTGGCGCCAAGCATCTGGTGTCCTATGTGACAAAAGGGTACCACAGAAGTTAAAAGGAAAGTTTTATAGGACGACAATTAGACCTGCTATATTGTATGGTGCAGAATGTTGGCCTACGAAAAGACGACATGTTCAACAGATAAGTGTCGCGGAAATGCGTATGTTGCGTTGGATTTGCAGTCATACAAGAAGGGATCGAGTTCGGAACGATGATATACGTGATAGATTAGGGGTAGCACCAATTGAAGAAAAGCTTGTCCAACACCGGTTGAGATGGTTTGGACATGTCCAACGGAGACCTCCAGAGGCACCGGTGCGTAGTGGAATCCTAAGCCAGGATAGTAACGTAAGAGAGAGAGGAAGACCGAAGTTGACTTGGATAGAGGTAATAAAAGAAGACTTGAAAGGATGGAATATACCCAAAGACTTAGATAGGAGTGTTTGAAAAACAACTATTCACGTGTCTGAACCTTGATTGCTTCCGCTAGATTTCAACTTTAGCCTACCCCAACTTATTTAGTACTTAAAGGTGTTTTTGTTGTTGTTGTTTTATCAGCCTTTTTGTTTGTCAGTTTTACCAGAGCCGTTCCATCCCAACTTCTCTGGCATATTCAGTCACCTGCTTGGCCATAGAACAGAGCACCAAGCTCTCACTCCATCTCCAGGGATAGAAGGCTCAGATCAGCACCACTCACAGAGTCACAGTAACCGTCTACGTCCATGTGTCTCACTCAGGTCAAGATCGCCTCAAAAACATCCCTTGCCAAGCTACATAAATGGCATCAGCAGACACCATGCCTTTGGCGTTTTGCCTTGTCCAAACCAGCAATCACCATGCGTGCGCTTCCGTCCACTTCTTCTATTGGCCTAACCAACGCAGGCCGGCAACAAGGTACTACAGCTTCAGCAGCAGCGTTTCAGGCTCCTAGCTGTGCTTTCTGTGCTCCCCCAGTAGGAATCATCAGGCCCTGTTACTAGTCACTCTGCACTCATTGGATGGGAGTGTCGCTGTCATGCTCACTGCTCATGGCTTTTCCATGCTTCTCAGCTATGCCTTTGACTTCATCATAGGCTGCTCCTCTGATCCTCTTCTCCTCTCCCTAGAATATATTTTATATTGGGCTAAGTATCTATCTAATCTAATGTAGTATTCGTGTAGGAAGTAGGATTGCATGGTCTCAACTGAGTTATAGCATAAAAAAAGGGCCTGAAGCCACATTGTTCATTGGACAAAGTTCAGTTAATGTTTTCATTTTTTTTTTCTAAAGTCAATCATGGCTCTTGTTAGTTCCATGTCTCTTATTGGTACGACTTGTGATTGATGGTTTCCTGCTCATCATCTGCCGTGTACACGGACTGTGCATGCTGAACTACTCACAGGTTACATAAATAACAAATTTAGTTAACTAACTAAGCGTCAGCTTCGATCGGCGTGTAACAGCCTCCCGGTTACTTGGACTTGTACCAAGGAGGAAAAGTCACCGGCGACAAACTACAGTAAGTATATATTTGTAAATGTTTGGTCAGACAACTGTAGACAGGAGGTTAGGTAATTAGTTAGGTTACTACCTGCTGCCTGGATTTGGGGGTTAACATGTATGTATTGTCCCTCGGAGTGTTAGCTCAGATGAGTTTAGCAAGCAACCATATATAGCACAAGCACAATGATCCTGTGCTTACAGGCCACAACCATCTCACTAAAACACATGTGCAGTACAAGACAAACACATGTTTCAGTTGTCTTCTTACCTCGTTCCGTTTGTTGAAACTTGGCTGAAACTGGCTGAAAAATACCGTTTTGGCTAAATTGTTGTGAGAGAAAAATACTGTTCCGACTAAAAAAAAAAGCCGATCAAGCCAATTTCTAGCTAAACCGAACGGGCCTGAAAGAGTACTGTTCTTCAGATGACGAATTGTGCTACTATTTCTAACTAACTATCGCTGCCAGTAGGACCGACATGCTCCGAGACAAACTAGTTGACGAATTGTCAGCCTCACCACAACAGTTGCTTCATCTGCACGCACAAGCATCAAAGTTGGCACGCATGCACTGAAATCTGCATCACTCGGCCATTGCTTAGTTCCTCCGTCAAAACTTTACACCCTATCACATCGAATGTTTAGACATATGCATAGAGTATTAAATATAGATTAAAAAAATAACTAATTGCACAGATTGCGACTACTTTGCGAGACGAATCTTTTAAGCCTAATTAGTCCATGATTTGACAATAAAGTGCTACAGTAACACATGTGCTAATGACGGATTAATTAGGCTTAATAAATTCGTGTCGCGGTTTACTGATGTATTCTATAATTTATTTTTTTATTAATATCCGAACACCCCATGCGACATCTCATATAACATCCCGATGTGACCCTCCAAGACTCTCTACCCTGAATCTAAACACCACCTCAATCAAGGACAGTTAGGCCAACAATGAGGAAAGTTGGTTTTTACCACAGTTACTGAATGAAGTACATCTCGCTGTCCATCAGAGAAAATTGTCTCAGCAGCACAGTTGTGTTGTGTGTCCATCTGACCATCTCGCTGTCCATCAGAAGGCCGGAAACCTGCTCCACGAAAAATATTCCGATGAACATTGCTATCTGATGATGCATGTAAAACTGGAGATGAGAAATCCAAACCTAGTACGCAAAATCTAAGTCATTTTGGGTGATTTTACAGTCTTATACTCTTATTAGCATTTGTATGAACATGGACCAACCATCATCACGCCCCCGGTTTCAGTAAAGGTGATGTCAACAGATGCATGCACCCATGCAACAAAGCCCGGCTTATCCTAACTACCTAGTATAGATTATGTGACAAATTGTAGTAACTTTGTAAATACTAAGATTACAGAAAGTTTCAGGTCACAGCACTCGTCGGTTTATTTATACACCGTGACACCATGCAGATCAGACTCTGCATTGCAAGTTGAACATCTGAAGAGGAAATGAACTGCATCTGCCCTTATATACAGTCACATTTGCTCTTATTTATGCAGCTATCTATTCGTCAAGATCCTTATCTAATCCGAATCAAATAATGCATCTTGATCTAAGTTACCTGTAACCCAAGATATCTTCTTTCGAAGGGAAAGGGGAAGTATGTAAACCGTGATAGTGACCGTACTCCATCCCAATAACAGTGTAGTTCTAGATTTGAACTAAACGAAAAATTTTAAAGTCTGACTAAATTTATAAAAAATAATATCAATATTCATGTCTCTAAATAATTTTGCTCTCAAAATATATTTCATGATTAATCTAACGATACTTATTCAGTATCATAAATGTTAGTGTCGGGAACCAAATACTGGGGTACCTATAGAGGTGGAGCTAATAACCATCAAACGTTGATGCTTCCGAATAGACAAGAACGCAACTACACATCTTGCCCGTACAACCGAATGTTGCCTACACCTCGTCCGACCCCAAAGGGTTGGCTCCGCCTCGCCCGACGTCTGGAGACGGGCCCCGCCTCGCCCGACGACCAGGGATTGGCTCCGCCTCGCCCGACGGCTGAGAGCTGGCTCCGCCTCGCCCGATGGCTGAGGGCAGGCTCCGCCTCGCCCGACGACCGGGGACTGGCTCCGCCTCGCCCGACGTCTGAGGGTACCCCCTGCTCCTTCATAATGACGCGCACATGGTAAGACAGGACACTTAGGTCAACCGCAGTACTGAGGATCATACCCTGCACGCCTACGGGAAGTACCGTCAGGGTATGATGGGACGGGCGCTTTAAGCCCTTCCAGGCATGACAAAGCCTGAACAGTGTTGTAGGCGCCGACTTTTGTTTTACAGTGTTGTGGGAGCCGTCATCAGCCCTCGGACGTGGATCCTGACATAAGCATACGACAACCACTACAATCCAGGAAGGAACTCACATCATCTACAGTAACGGACGTATGGTCACTTCTCCGTCTGCTCCCCGTAGGGTCACGGCTCGGCACCCTGGCACACCGCACCGTCCGCCAGAGTAGGATGGGACGGGACCACTTGTTGAACGAAGCCAGAGCATGGCCCTATCAGGATCAACGAACGTGCTATCCCTGGCACCGTTTGACATGTCAGCAGGGCAGGCTCAAGGGAAAAGGAAGACCCAGCACCTTCGAAGGACCTTCTCTACCTCTGGTTTTTCCTCTTTCTTCCATCTATAATCCATGCTCCCCCTTGGTCTATAAAAGTGAGGGCATGGCACCCCACTAAAGGGATGGATCGATTTCACACACAACACATCACATGCCACACAGCCAAGCAGCAACCGAGCTCTTGGCATCCTTTCGACCTTTCCATCAGAGACTTGAGACCTATCCCTCTCTCGACCGTTTGTACCCCCTACTACGAACCTTTTTCGGTGCTAACAACACTAGCAGCAGCAAACTAGACGTAGGGACATTCTGCCCGAACCAGTATAAACCTTGTGTCCTTTAGTACACCATCCGGGCCTAACGCGCAACAAATATAAATTTACTAGTTGGTGTTTATTTGAAACACCGACAGTTGGCGCTCCAGGCAGGGGACCTTTGCGCGTTCCGACGATAAACATCAGGCCACAGATGGCTAGCCACGGCATCGGCTGAGTCCTAGGCACACACGTGCATTTCGGGAGCCTAGACTTCATCATCACGGTGGGAGGAGAGTTGGCATTGGCTCACGCCACCATCCAATCTCTCCCCTCCATCAGCCTCAACCACGAGAGTCTTGAGCGCCAGCTCGGTGTCTCCCTTGGACCCCAGCAGTCCAGGGAAGACCAGCATCGCCTCACCCATTCCGACGCCAACGATGCGGAGTAGTTTTCTGGAGGAGGGTCCCTCTCTCCGAAACACCATATACGGGGCGCCCCGACAGCGCTTCTGTTCGGTCTCTGCAACGCTGCGGCGACCGTTAGCCACCTTGTGGCACGACGCATGGTCCTGCCGCCCACGAACAATGAGTTCGTGGGGTGATGGAACACGTCATGGAATCTCTCCACAACCTCCTCACAGAGGAGCCAGGGTCGTCCTCTGGCTCTGACTCTAGCAGGGGGAGCCATCACCCCTCACGGGAATGCTTCATGACGGGTACCCCCGAGGGACACGTCGAAAGCATCCCCACAGAGGAGGCTATCCCAATGGGCAACCTCGGTGATGAAACCAAAGGGGAGACAGCGACCCCACCTCACATGGGGGTGGAGCAGCTGAAAGCCCAAAAGCGAGAGATCGAGGAGGCCGGAATCCAGCTTGTGTAGGAGTGCGCGGAGCTCGATCGAGAGATTGAACGCCACGGAGACGGTGGGCGCACACGTGCCATGGCCCATGATGTAAACTGGAGGATCATCGCCGATGATGAAGCCCTTCCTCGCTTCGCTCGGGTGAGCCCGAACATCGCCGCCACGACGGCCTTGCTCCATGGCCTTCCAGAGGATGCGACGCTCGAGGATCGTCAGGCCCACCATGAGATTCGCACGCTACTCGAGCGTGTGGCAGCGCAGCAGGCTGAGAGTTCGCTGTCTCGACGGCGCGAGCTCGACGCCAGTCAGCGCACAACCTCGGCGCGCCCTGCCAGGGACGCGTCAGTCCACCAGACACCACCGGGTGGTAGGCAGCGCGTGCGCGGTCCAGGTGCATCAGCGTCTCGGCCGCAACCACGACGCACACAACACCCTCGACGCCCGTAGACGCACTTACGGTGACCTGAGAGAAGGAGCCTACCGTGGCTATCATCCTCGTCGCGGCGGATGCTACGACAGCGGCGAGGACCGAAGCCCGAGCCCAGACCTACCGGGCCCTCAGGCCTTCGGCCAGCACATCCTCAACGCTACTTTCCAGCTAAGGTACTGACCACCTACCAATATCCTAAAATACTCTAGGGAGACAAACCCTGGACTTTGGCTCGAAGACTATCGGCTTGCCTACCAAGCCGGTGGTGCAGATAATGATGACTTCATTATCTACAACCTTCCACTGTTCTTAGCCGATTCGGCACGAGCGTGGTTGGAACACTGCCATCCAACGCGATCCAGTGTTGGGTGGATCTGAAGGAGATCTTTGTGGGGAACTTCCAAGGCACATACAAGCGTCCTGGGAACCCATGGGACCTCAAGAACTGCTGTCAAAAGGCCGGAGAGACCCTCCGTGGGTAGATCCGACGCTTCTCCCGGCAGTGCAATGAGCTCCCTAACGTCGCCAACGCTGACGTTATAGGAGCCTTCCTGCTTGGGACTACCTGTGAGTCTTTGGTTCATAAGCTGGGACGCAAGGGCCCGCGAACCACCAAGGAACTCCTAGACATCGCCACTAGCCATGCCTTAGGAGAAGAGGTGGTCAGAGCAATCTTCGATCGTCTCGAGGGCAAGGCAAGGAGGGACGAGGGCACCAGCGAAGGCACCTCCAATCATTTCGCCAAAAGGAAGAACAAGAAGCAACGATACGAGGACTCGCTCATGGCCATTGTTGACCGCAAGGGTGGTCGAAAGCCCGCGGAGGGCACTCTGAACCACTTAAAAAATTACTCGAGGGGCCGTGTCCGAACCATGCCTTCCCGGTTAAGCATCTGCTCAAGGACTGCAGCCTCATGCGGCGGTTCTTGTCCGGAGGCTCCAACAAAGGGGAGCATGGAAAGGACCCTGCCCCCACCGCGGACATTGCCAAGGAGAAGGACGATAGCTTTCCGACGCCGGACGGCTGCCTTATGATCTTCGGAGGATTAGCGGCCTACGACTCCAAACGTCGTCAGAAGGTCGCACGCCATGAGGTCTACACAGCCAAACCGGTGACACCTCTCTTCCTCCGGTGGTTAGAGACCGCTATAATCTTTGATCGAACTGACCATCCGGATAGTGTCCCGCACCCGGGGAGATATCCGCTTGTGGTCGACCCGATCGTTGGCCCAAAGCGACTCACCAAAGTGCTGATGGATGGAGGCAGCGGCCTCAACATCATGTATGCCAAGACACTCGATGAGATGGGCGTCGACCGGACACGCCTCTACCCAACCCAAGCACCTTTCCACAGCATCGTACTCGGGAAGCAGGCCATGCCACTTAGGCAGATCAATCTACCCATTACCTTCGGGGATCAATTCAATTACAGGACTGAAACCCTCACCTTTGAGGTGGTTGGGTTCCCCAGAACCTTCCACGCCATCCTGGGACGTCCATACTACGCCAAGTTCATGGCCGTCCCCAACTATACATACCTCAAGCTAAAGATGTCGGGCCCCCACGGGATCATCACCATCGGCACCTCCTTCCAGCGCGCCTATGAGTGCAAGGTCGAGTGTTGCGGTCACGCCGCAGCAATCGTCGCCTCCGAGGAGCTCGCCGCCCTCAAGGAGGAGGTCACCGAAGAAGCGCCCAACACCAAGAAGTTGACCGAGTTGTTCGAGTCGACAGAGGGCTCTAAAGAAGTCCTCGTAGACCCCGGGAGCACCGAGGGCAAAATGGTACGCATTGGTACCACGCTTTCCTCCGAATAGGAAAGCGCGCTCATCGACTTCCTCCACGACAACAAAGACATCTTTGCGTGGAAACCCTCAGATATGCTAGGCATTCTGAGGGAGGTCGCCGAGCATACCATGAAGATCCACCCAGGCTCCAAGCCGATGAAGCAACGCCTGCGCCACTTTGACAAGGAGAAACACAGGGCTATCGGTGAAGAGATAGCAAAACTATTGGCTACCAGATTCATCAAGGAAGTATACCACCTAGAGTGGTTAGCCAATCCTGTTCTTGTACAAAAGAAGAGTAGAAAATGGAGGATGTGTGTAGACTATACGGGTCTCAACAAGGCGTGCCCAAAGGATCCGTTTCCTTTGCCGCACATAGACCAAATACTCGACTCTACCTCAGGGTGCGAAACCCTCTGCTTCCTTGATGCGTACTCCGGGTACCATCAAATAGCGATGAAAGAGTCCGACCAGCTCGCGACATCTTTCATCACCCCCTTTGGATCGTTCTGCTACATTTCAATGCCATTCGGTCTGAAGAACGCTGGGACTATGTACCAGCGCTATATGCTCAAATGCTTCGGGGGCCTCATCGGGTGGACCATTGAGGCCTACGTTGACGACATCGTAGTTAAGTCCAAACGGGCTGACCACCTCATTACCGATCTTGAGCAGACCGTTACAAAATCTGAGTGTATGGCATCAAACTCAATCCCGAGAAGTGTATTTTTGGGGTCCTAAGGGGCATGCTGCTCGGCTTCATCGTCTCCAAGCGTGGCATCAAAGCCAACCCAGAGAAAATCTCAGCCATCACAAGGATGGGCCTGATTCAGAACATAAAGAGGGTTCAACGAGTCACAGGGTGCCTCGCCTCGGAGAAACGAGGTCTCCCCCTTTATCGCCTCCTGAAGAAAGCCAACTGCTTTGAGTGAACATCCGAGGCCCAGGAGGCACTTGACATGGTCAAACTACTTCTGACAAAGGCCTCGATCTTGGTCCCTCCAAGTAATGGAGAATCCCTTTTGCTATACATAGCGGCGACCACGCAAGTGGTCAGCACCACCCTGGTAGTGGAGCGGGAAGAAGAGGGGCACGCCCTCAAGATGTAGCACCCTGTGTACTTCATCAGCGAGGTACTATCTGACTCTAAGACCCGATACTCCCAAATCCAGAAGCTCCTATACGCCGTCCTCATCACCAAGAGAAAGCTACGCCACTACTTCGAGTCACATCCGGTGATGGTCGTGACGTCGTTCCCCCTCGGTGAGGTCATCCAAAGCCAGGATGCCACAGGAAGAATCGCAAAGTGGGCGCTTAAGCTAATGGATCAGGGCATTTCATATGCCTCCCGAACAGAGATCAAGTCCCAGGTGTTGGCTGACTTCATCGCGGAATGGACCAAGGTCCAAACACCACCGGTGGTCGTCGATCAAGAGTACTAGACGATGTACTTCGATGGATTGCTGATGAAGAAGGGTGCCGGCGCAGGACTGGTCTTCGTATCGCCCCTCGAGGTACGCTTGAGGTAAATGGTTCGTCTCCATTTCCCCTCGTCCAATAATGTGGCTGAGTATGATGCACTCATCAACGGCCTACGCATGGCCATCGAGTTGGGCATACGACGCCTCAACATCCGAGGTGGCTCCCAAATGGTTGTTAACCAAGTCATGAAGGAGTCGAGCTATCACGACGCCAAGATGGTTGCGTACTACCAAGAAGTCCAACGGCTGGAGGACAAATTCGACGGCCTCGAACTCAATCACATCCCAAGACGGCTCAATGAGGCAGCCGACGCGCTTGCGAAGGCGGCATCCGGCCAAGAGCCGGTGCCAATAGGTGTCTTCGCCAGCAACCAACACAAGCCCTCAATGCACTACGAAGGGTCAGAATGGGCCAATGATGGTCCGTCTAATCCAGCCTTGGGGGCTAACCAACCGACGGCTCCGTCCGGCCCCGAGGTCATGGAGCTGGAAGAGGATCCAGCGACAGAGCCCAACCCTCTGGTCGATTGGAGAATGCTCTACCTCGACTACCTCCTCTATGACATGTGGCCGATGGACAAGATGGAAGCTCGACAGCTCGCACGTCGTGCCAAGTCCTTCATTCTTGTAGAGGGCGAACTCTACAAACGAAGCCACACCGGGATCCTATAGCTTTGCATCCCCATCAAACATGGGAAGCATTTACTGAGCGATATCCACGGTAGGGTCTATGGTCACCATGCCGCACCTAGAACCTTGGTTGGAAACGCATTCCGATAGGGCTTCTACTGACCCACTGCAGTAGCCGACGCCGAGCAGATCGTGCGCACCTGCGAAGGGTGCCAGTACTACGTTCGGCAAACTTACCTCCCGGCCCAGGCACTCTAGATGATCCCCATCATGTGGCCCTTCACGATCTAGGGGCTCGATCTGGTTGGGCCTCTCAAGAAGGCATCCGGAGGATACACCCACTTGCTTGTCACCATAGACAAGTTCACAAAACAGATCAAAGCTCGGCCGATCTCCGCGATCAAGTCCGAGCAAGCTGTGTTGTTCTTCCTTTACATCATCCATCGCTTTGGAGTACCGAACTCCATCATCACGAACAATGGCACACAGTTCACCGGCAAGAAATTCCTTTGATTCTATGATGAACACCACATCCGGGTCGATTGGGCTGCCGTCGCGCACCCCCGAACGAACGGGTAGGTCGAGCACGCAAATAACATGCTCCTATAGGGCCTCAAGCCTAGGATCTTCAACCGGTTGAACAAATTTGCTGCACGCTGGGTCACCGAGCTCCCCACGGTGCTCTGGAGCCTAAGGACAACTCCCAGTCGAGCCACTGGCTACACGCCTTTCTTCATGGTCTATGGTTCCGAGGCTATCCTCCCAACCCACCTCGATTATGGAGCGCCAAGGATTAGAGCGTATGACGAACAAGGAGCTAAGGCATCCCACAAAGATGCCATGGACCAGCTAGATGAAGCTCGCGATGTCACCCTCCTCCGCTCGGCCAAGTACCAGCAAGCGCTACGATGGTACCATAGCCGACGGGTGCAGGACCGAGCCTTCAACGTTGGGGACCTAGTTCTCCGCCTCGTGCAGAGCAATAAGGACCGCCACAAGCTCTCCCCATCCTAGGAGGGGCCGTACATCATCATGGAAGTACTCCGGCCAGGCGCCTACAAGTTGAAAACCATCGACGGTGAGGTCTTCACCAACGCCTAGAACATTGAGCAGCTACGTCGTTTTTACCCCTAAATAAACACATACTTTCTCTTATCAGTTTTGTCATCAAAATCCCCGGTCTTCCGTGACATCCGACCCATGCAAGTGTGAGGGGCCGGACCTCACTCGGGGGCTGGTATGAATACGTTTATCTCTCAAACATTCTCTGTTTTTCTCTCTTTTCTCATGGTAAGTCCTAAGGGCTAGGATTTTGGGAACAAACTCTGAGTATAACTGGTAGGACTGCGGGAAACCCATGCCCTAGCGGCTATGGTGTCCTTGCTCACCAGCGTGATCAAAATTGGCTCGCCCGCACTCCGAGCTTTTTGCGACCTTAACTACAGGAAGGGTCGGAAGGCACTGAACCTCTTTTACAAAAAGAGGGAGAAGAGCTGAAAAGCTGTTTGCCGTAATGAAATTTAAGAACTTGTTCATTTTTTGAATAAAATTCATCGCTTACAAAGTGATTTGATCATGAAAAGGGACTGATGTATTCGTCAATACAAAAAACTATTCCCACGGGGGCTCCCCCCACATCTTAAATGATTACATTTTTCTGACCAGTTCTACTCTAAATACTACTACGGTCGTCGCGCCACGCTCTCCATCGACAACGTCCTACCGCTCCGCGGGATGCTTGAGGGCGCCGTCGTCTACAATGTCGAGCACCACATCGGTGACCGTGGTGTCTTCGCCGGGGCGTCCAGGGACTACACCATCATGATCAGCCACAACCCTGACAACAGCACCTAGACAGGGGGCGCTACCCACCGAAGAACAGCCGCCATGGCTGATGGATGTCTCTAACATCTCATCAAATTTCATGAACTGGCCGATCTAAGCGGCTGCAAGGGCGAAGCCCCCCATCGATGCAGTCCTGGGTGGCTTACCCACCGACAAGGCTCGCCCGGAGAAGATTCACCGGAAGAGGTCCCCGTACGGCTCCATCCCGACGAAGGCCTCGCGGACGACGACAAAGCCAATGATGCTCAGCACCCTCCAGTGCGCCTCCTCCTTCGGTGGAAGTAGCCCCTTCTCGGCGAAGGCGGCCGACACCATCTCATCTACGTTGGATAACCTCCAGCTCGACATCACGCTCTGAATTCACGAGCGGGTCTACGAGTTTTCCACTCCCTAGCATTACTCTCTCTCACTTGGGAACCGCTACGATGCACGAATGCATTCGGTGAAAAGGAAGGAGGGGAGGCAGCAGCTCAGGAATAGGCGAAGGAATGGGATGAGAACCCTCTCCCTCCCCTATTTAAGGAGGAGGCACAACAATTGGAGAAAGGCGAAAGGTTGGGATGAAAAACTCTCTCCCATCCCCTATTCAATGCAGATGGGAATTCGATGCTGATGGGAATTCGAGGGGACGCGTCTGCACCGACGGGATGTGCCCTACTCAATGAGATGGCGCTTGGTCAAATGGGACATGGCATGGGCATGGCCCACCACTACCGCATGCCAGGCGCGAGAAACAAGGAGCACCAACATGCAGGCGACTCTCTGCTTCCCCAGGCAGGACCCGGAAGGACCCAACGATGCAACCTCCATCAAGGGGAGCCCAACGGGCCTCCTAGGTCGATCGGACGGCACAGGCGAATGCTGAACGAATGGCCGCCGAAAACTAAGCACCCTGGTTTACTTACTTTGCGTGTCAATTTTACCACCGAGCCTCTGACCCCAGCAACTGCAGGGGCACGGACATCCCTCGAGGGCTACCGAGAGTGTCTACTCATTTAGACATTCTCTTCGCCTGACCCCTCCTTATGTTTAAAAACCAGAGGCGCAGTGTGCATGTGTAAAACTTTGAGTAAAACTGGACGAACCGCTAGACCCTACGCCTTAGCGGCTACGACGTTTTTGTTCACCAGCGTAATCAAATTCATAGTTCCTCGTACCCCAAGCTTTAGCATCCGCCTTCTCGAGAAGGCTTCAGAGGGGTCTACCTATGGAATCTCCTTCAAGAAGAAGCTGTCAGGTCGCCTAAGTCAATTGAATGGCTTGGATTGCTGCCGAGAGATAGGAACGAAAAATTGCGATCCTCATGTAGGTTACGCCGGTCCCGTCGCAAACGTCGGACCCGAACCCCGCACGGACATGTCCGGTAAGAGCTTCCTGTTGCTCATGCCACCAACGTAACATCACCGACCCTCGGTTTTGTCTCCATTACATCGTACGTTCATTCCATTTATTCAAGCGTTGCATATGCGATTGCCGCATCTCAACGCTTCGGGTCACGTCATGAAGCGGTAGTTGCCTCATTTGATATGAGCGGCAACTGACTGAGGTTCAAAGGCCAGCACACAAAGGGCTCAAGGCCGCCTCATGTCAAACAGAGCCAGGGGAGAAAAACCGAGATGAGCCCCGGTGGCCTTGCCCGACCCCACTCAGAAGCGGACAGGGACATCCTAACCTTTCTTGTTCGATTCTAACCTCGAGCCAAACCCACAGAATCTCCATCGAGGAGAGGCCAATGGGCCACCCGAGCCTATCGAACGGCTCGGGCATCTGCTGGGAGGCGGGTTAAGAAGTAGTGGAATGCCACATGAGGGCTATGCCGACCCTGTCAGCGAATGACGGACCCAGATTCCACATGAATGTGCCCGTTAGCGAGCTCATTGAGCGCGACACTCGAGCCATCGAGGCAAGTGTCGTTAGCTCAGCCCCTCTGGTTGTGAAAACCGAGGACAGGGTGACTGTGAAACATGACCAACCCCTATCAGACCCCAAGGGGCCCGAGGGCTCGAGCCACCCGATCCTAGATCGAGAGACCGAGGTTCGAAGGCTGGCCCGCGAAGGGCCCAAGGCCGCCTCATGTCGAACAAGAGCCAGGGGAGAAAATGCAGATGAGCCTCAGCGGCCTTCGCCCAACCCGCATAGAGGCAGATAGGGTCATCTCAACCTTCTAGTTCAATCCAGCCTCTTACCGAGCCCATAGAATCCCCATTGAGGGGAATCTATTGGAAGGTGGGTTAAGGAGCAACATAATGCCACCCGAGGGCTTCGCCGACCCTATCACGAGCGACGGGACCAGATTCCGTTCAAACATCCCCGTTAGCGAGCTCATCAAGTGCGTCACTCGAGCCATCGAGGCAAGTGACATCGCCTCAACCCCTCCAGTTGCGAAAACCACGGACGGGGCGACAGTCACAAAACAAGCCGACCCTTGACCGAATCCCCGCCACGCGCGAGGGCTCGGGGGAGGCCGAACTTGCAATGAGACCGAATGCACGGTCGTAGAATAATAGCTAAAATCCTAAGTAAGGGGTACGTGCAAATACAAGAGTAAGTTCGCTACCCTCGCTTCGGTCTCCAGTAACATCTGGCCCCAGCGACCGCAAGGGGTCGGATCTCACTCGGGGGCTGATAAAGGTATAAATACCTCCTTTTTTCAAAACAGTCGCTGCGTCGGACCTCTTCCTCACGTTAAGGTTAGCGACAAGGTTTGCGGGAACAAATAACCGAGCATGCCTGGTAAGACTGCAAAAAACCCACGCCCCGACGGCTATGGTAACTTTGCTCACCAGCATAATCAAAATTTCCCTCTTATACACCTCAGGCCCTACGGTCTTAACGAACGGAAGGGTCGGATCGCATGGGCATCTTCTTTCGAACGCAAAAAGGGAAGAAAGCAAGTTCAAACAAAATTATGAATTTGTTCGAACGAAACGAAATTACAAATCTGTCTTAAAGATAAAAAAAAGTGCCGACACTTGTCCACATATTACAGATAAATGTCCATCAGACTCATTCGACTAACTACCCCCTCTTCGAGAGAACCGTATCTTCAATTCTGCTCACCAAGGTTTCTGCAAAAGGAGTCACCGCCGCTTCTACATCATCGAGCTCGGAGGGTTCATAACTAGGCGCGAAACCGAGGCTCATCGCCTCGAAATCGATGTTGTCATCGTAATGCGAGCGGGCGACGGTGAAGGCTTGGGTGATCCCTGAGCGAAGAGCTTTCTTCTCCAGCTGGCGCATCCGCGCCGTGATATCTGTGGCATGGGCCGCGAGCGAGCTGGTCCCCTCCGCTTGCACAACCTACAGGTCATCACAGACTACGCCAAGGGCAACCTTCAGGATATCGAGCTCATCGCTCTTCGCCTGAAGAAGACTCCTCACCTCGGCGAGATCCATGGTCAGTCCGGTAGTGGCACCCTCGGCCTCCATCTTCTGGGCTCTCACGGTCTCCAGCTCAGCCTAGAGGGAGCTGATCCTCTGTTGCGCCTCATCGCGCTCTCGGACGGCCTGGTCACGCTCCTCGCAGGCCGCGCCACGCTCTAAGCGGAGCCTCTCCGCATTATGGCATAGCTCATCTCGCTCCGTGCGCAGCCAGGTGACCGTCTCAGCATCTAGTTTTGCCCTCTGCTCTAGGGCTGCGGACCTCTCCTCAGCCACCAGCCTCAGATCCCGCTCCCTCTTAGCCTCGGCGAGGTCGTTGACCCGCTGGCGGGTCTCGGCATCCCACTGGAGCAGCTCATCCCGCTCCCTCTGCACTTTGGCGAACTCCTCCTGATCCCACCATACCCTCTCCGTCAGTTTGTCAAAAGACTTCTCGGCGTCCTCCGCATCCCGGCGGGCCTCGGCCGCTCGCCACCGAAGATCGTCCACCTCTGCAGCAAGGGAAGTCAACTCGGCCACCCTCTGGCGGAGCTAGGCAGTCACGTCCCTATGCAGCCACACCTCATTGATGAGGCAGTCCCAATCCTCCTTGTGATCATGAAGGAACCGGGACTTCTCCCGGCTACGAGCAATAAGAGACTGAAAAAAAGACGGAGCCAGAAAACAAAAATTGATGAAGAAAAAAGAGATCGAGAGGCAAGACCAAGTGAATACCTAACCGGTGGGAATGATTACATTTCTAAGGGCGCCACTAGCCTGGTTCAAAGCCTCCAGCATGGCCGTGAACCCCTCACTAAGCTTCTCCTGCTCCATGCCCTCGGCGGCATCGTCGAGGGTGAAGAGTTCCGATGACGGGTCCCATGGACTCACCCACCGGAGCGGGGGCTCATCCCGCATGGGAAGGTGGCAGCCCTCCGATGGTAGGACTAGGGACAACTCCCTGCTAGTCTCCTCGACAATCGTCGCGGTGTCCGAGGGTCCCTGGGCCATGACCCCCTCGGTCCTGCCCACGGCGGGCATCGTCTCTGGGGCCGCTGGTAGGACGGGACACGTCGCTGCCTCGGGTGTCGTCGCCATAGCTTCTTGCTATGACCCATCCATCATAGCCACCATCACCTCTACCTCCGTCGGTGGGACCTCGTCTAGCTGCGCCGCGCCTGTCGTGGTCGACGCAACCGGTGTGGCCGACAGCTCCGCCCGGCCCGACGTCGGTAGCGGCATCACTTCTATTGCTGGTTGAGCGGCGACCTCCAAGGGCGCCTCCTCAGCCTTGCCGATAGCTTGACCCACCGAGGGCACGGGCACCACCGTGGGTGGCGCCAGACCAGCCGACAAGGCTGCGACGCCGGCTCCACTCTTGCCCGAAACGGGAGCAACGTCAGCCTGCGGCCACCGCCTTGCCTAAGGGGCGACGGTCTTCTTGGGCACCAGTGTTATGGAAGTGCCCCATCTGACCCAACTCCCGATGCTGCAGAAGAAACAAAAGGCATAAGTCACTATGAAAAACAGAGAAAAACAGAGGAATCGACAACTTACGTCGGCGGTGTTGGGCAGTGGAGACATTTGGGGGATGAACCCCTAGTTCCATGCTCCACCTTGTCGGGGCGGGACCGTTTTGAGCCCGTCCCCTGCTCCCCAGCCGAGGGGCTTGCCTCCCTCGTGTCTAGGGGGCACGGCGGCGGAGCCAACCCCCTCTCTCGGCACCACGGGCGCGGCGGCGGATCCGCCCGCTCCCGCCAGCACCTCGGGCGCGGCGGTGGATCCGCCCGCCCCCGCCAGCTCTTGGGGCACAGCAATGGGTTCGCCCGCTCCTGCTGGCACCTTGGGCGCAGCGGCAGATCCGCCCACCCCTAATGATGCTAAGGATGGGCCGACGGTCCGGCCCGCCTCCTACTTCGGTCTCAAGGCCTCACCTTCCCTTGCGTGGAACAGGAAGGGTCCCTGCATTGATGTGTGGGTGCCTGTCAGCGTGTCCTCGCTTCCCAGGTCACCCCACTCAATGTCGGTGACTACCTCGTCATATTCCTCATTGTCGTCATCATCGTCATCACTATCTGTCTTCTCTCCTCGCTCATGTGTCTACTGTTTCTACTACTTCTTCCTCTTGAACTCCTTCATCTTCTTCTCCCACTCGGTCATGGTGTGATTCGCCACCGCCACGAGCAGGTCCTTCGGCAGCGGAGCCGAGCTATCCGTGAAAAGGAGCCTCTTCGACTGGTCCCGCTATCCCAATATCAGCATCAAGGGGTTGGGAATTTGAGTAAAAAGGAGGCACGGGGAAGAACTTACAAAGTCGATGTACCTCGGTTCTAGCCGCATTGGGGGATGCCCCGACACCGGATACACAAAATCAAGAACGACGCCGAAGGCTCCATCGCCTCCTTGATGTGCTGCGCCACTTCGGAGGGGGAGCGCTTTATCAGCAAGCGCCGTCCCATTGAGGGACACTCCGGGCACCATCAGGTATAGGGGAAGCACACGACTCATTAGCGGCGCCACTCTCCATGTATGGTAGGCGCCGATGATCCCCGATCCCTTCACGCCCCTCTCCTTCAGAATTTGGAGGGCAGTGAGATGATCCTGGATTTTCTTCTTGTCTTTATCCGGGACCCCCCACATCCTCCATGATTCTGGGACGTCTTCGATGCGGCATCCGGTGAACGCTGGCATGGGGGCGGCTGCGTCGTTCTTGACATAAAACCAATACGAATGCCACCCCTTGTTGGAGGTCAACAGACGCATCGACGGGTACTCATTGACCCGGTTGTTGCGGAGCGAGATGCCGGTGTATCCCATCAGCACGCTCAGCTCTTGCTTCTTCTCCCGCTTCTTTGAGAGGGTGACGGCAAAGAGATGCCGCCACGGGTCGAAGTGCGGAGTAATCCCCAAGAACCCCTTACACAGGGCGATGAACGCCGCAATATGCTAGACACCATTGGGAGTAAGGTGCTGCAGCTCCACCTTGTAGTAATTCAGCAGCCCCTGAAGGAACTTGTGGGCGGGGGTGGCGAATCCCCGCTTGTGAAAGTGAGCGAAGGACACAACATAACCTTCGAGCGACGACGGCGCGTCTTCATTGCTGGGCAGCCGCCACTCCTCGGCGACAGTCCATGCGCAAAGAAGGCCACGGCGAATGAGGCCCTCCAGGCGCTGGAGGGTGACATCAGATCTACACCACTGCTCTATTGGACGATGGGGGTGGTTGGATGCGAGCTTGACGACAGTTGTGATGCGGGTGCGGGAGGCTCAAGCGATTGGCGACGGAGGTTGTAGATGCAAAGGCAAGAAGGCAAAGTACGGAACCCTAGGGGCGGACCCCTTGGTTTTATAGGGGCGACGGATGCGAGAAGGGCAATCGTCTGCCTAGATCTCCGTACCTACCATGATACACCACCACGTCACGTCATGGGATATGCGCCCATGATCCCTATCCTTTCCCACCAAAGTCGCGCCGAACATTTTGCCTTCCCTAGCAGACCAGGACTCTTTTCCCGCAGAGGGGATACAAGTAAAAAAACATTTCTCCGGCCCCTCCTGGGCCCAGGAGTTCGAGGTCTAGCCCCATAGTTTTCGACGGCTGTCCCAACGAGGGATGGGCCTGCGAGCGGCCAAAACTCAGGCGCACAAGCCTCAAGGGAGTCTCGATCCGCGATCAAATCTCAAACGGGCCGACCCTAGATGAATCCCCGCGAACGGGATACCAGGGTTCCCTTTAAGCTATCCAGTTGCCAAAACACCAAATTTCACGGCCATACCCGCGAAGGGTCCGAATTACCCCCCGGGCGACTCTATCCGAATCACCCGGGGGCTCAGGGGCTACACCCGACGGGTGCGCTCGCGTGCATCCTCTAGCGAATCGAAATACCCCCTGGGTGATTCTATCCAAATCACCCGGGGGCTCGGGGGCTACACCCTCTGGCATGTCAAAACATCCCCCGGGCGATTCTATCCAAATCACCCGAGGGCTCGGGGGCTACTGTTGGGGACCAAATACTGGGGTACCCATAGAGGTGGAGCTAATAACCATCAAACGTTGATGCTTCCGAACAGACAAGAACGCAATTACACTTCTTGCCCGTACAACCGAAGGTTGGCTACACCTTGCCCGACCCCAAAGGGTTGGCTCCGCCTCCCCCGACCCCCGAGGACTGGACTCCGCCTCGCCCGACGTCTGGGGATGGGCCCCGCCTCGCCCGACGACCAGGGACTGGCTCCGCCTCGCTCGATGACCGGGGACTGGCTCCGCCTCGCCCGATGGCTGAGGGCTGGCTCCGCCTCGCTCGACGACCAGGGACTGGCTCTGCCTCGCCTGACAACCGGGGACTGGCTCCGCCTTGCCCGATGGCTGAGGGCTGGCTCCACCTCGCCCGATGTCTGAGAGCAGGCTCCGCCTCGCCCGATGTCTGCCCCCTGCTCCTTCATAATGATGAGCACAGGGTAAGACAGGACACTCAGGTCAACCACAGTACCGAGGACCATACCCTGCACGCCTGCGGGAAGTACCGTCAGGGTATAACGGGATGGGCGCTTTAAGCCCTTCCAGGCATGACAGAGCCCGAACAGTGTTGTAGGCGCCGACTTGTCTTACAGTGTTGTGGGCGCCGCCATCAGCCCTCGGACGCGGATCCTGACATAAGCATACGACAACCACTACAATCCAAGAAGGAACTCACATCATCTACAGTAACGGACGTATGGTCACTTACCTGTCTGCTCCCCGTAGGGTCACGGCTCGGCACCCTGGCACACCGCACCATCCATCGGAGTAGGATGGGACGGGACCACTTGCTGAACGAAGCCAGAGCACGGTCCTATCAGGATCAACGAACGTGCTATCCCTGGCACCGTCTGACATGTCAGCAGGGCAGGCTCAAGGGAAAAGGAAGACCCGACACCTTCGAAGGACATTCTCTACCTCTGGTTTTTTTTCTCTTTCTCCCATCTGTAATCCCTGCTCTCCCTTGTCTATAAAAGGGAGGGCAGGACACCCCACTAAAGGAACGGATCGATTTCACACACAACACATCACACGCCACACAGCCAAGCAGCAACCGAGCTCTTGGCATTCTTTCGACCTTTTCATCAGAGACTTGGGACATGTCCCTCTCTCGACCGTTTGTACCCCCTACTACGAACCTTTTTCGGTACTAATAACACTAGCAGCAGCAAACTGGACGTAGGGACGTTCTGCCCGAACTAGTATAAACCTTGTGTCCTTTAGTACACCATCCGGGTCTAACGCATAACAAATATAAATTTACTAGTTGGTGTTTATTCGAAACACCGACAGTTAGTAATTTTGAATATAAATCTATTAGTCAGACTTAAAATTATTTCCCTCCTCGAAAAGCGAGAATTAGAGTCTTTTGTGGATGGAGGGCACATACACTTTACTGATACATTATGACACATATATTGACATCTGATCTGCTTCCCACTAAACAAGCAAAACGTTCATCGTATGTAACTGATGATGTCAACACGAAGAACAGATCAAGGACCGGAGCAGGGAATTCGGTCTCCAACAGTCTTTGTTGACTGGCTCTCATATTATCATATATAATCTATCACGTTCAAAAAATCATATATAATCTATTGATGGCTTTCTATACACGTCTGCAATAGAACAGTGTACCCTCCAACTGGATGCATACTATTGTTTAATCAAACTGTCCTTCAGGTAATTAAACAAACAGAACATATATAATTGATGAATGCCCTAATTGTGATTAAGAGATGACAAGTACGCTCTGATTGGGATTGTTTACTTATCATATAACATGCGTGTAGAGATACACGTGAAGTGGCGATTGAGGTCTACGTATAGAAACTTTGTTTGACGTACAGAACCCACACCAACTTGCAACAAACTAGCTACAGGTTGCCTAACGGGTGACATGTGGTGGACAATTGGATCATGTAAAGATCTGGTCCCATTTTTTTATCAGATTCTGTTTACTAACTACTACGAGATAACATATATACTCATCAAGTTGCAGTTAACTAACATGTCTCCCTGTTTGTCCATCATATGGAAGATTTGAGAAGTCACTTTATATATACTATTACGGTTGGATTAGACTAGGTTAAGAGAGTTAATTAAGTTAACGATCCCCTAACGCTGTGCAACTGTTCATCCTCTTGCATAGTACTATTTCCATTACTTAACTGTTTGGAAATATGATCAGCTGTTGTTTGTACCACATAATCATCAGTTAAGGACTAGTCGTAAAAAACACCATTTCTTAATTCCTCAAAAGTTTCATATGTAACCAACACTACTGGAAACAGTGACTTTGCCGTGTGCCACAGGCACTCGGCAAAGACCAAAACCACTCAGCAAAGGCTTTGCCAAGTGTAACACTCGGCAAACAGCACACAACATCTACAGTGTCGGCACAAAGACCAAAACCACTCAGCAAAGGCTTTGCCAAGTGTAACACTCGGCAAACAGCACACAACATCTACAGTGTCGGCAAACAGCTATTTGCCGAGTGTTTTTTATCGCGCACTCGGCAAATGGTTTGCCGAGTGTCAAATTTGACACTAGGCAAAAAAAGTGGTTTGCCGAGTGTTTTTCCAAAATACACTCGGCAAAGGATTATTATTTGCCGAGTGTTTTTGGAAATTACACTCGGAAAATCTATTTTTCAAAGGAAAAAAATAATTTTTTTCTCAGCATACCATTATTATTTGCCGAGTGTTTTTGGAATTACACTCGGCAAACCTATTTTCCAAATAAAAAAATTTCTCACCATATTTCAGTTTAATAGCTGCCATACAAAACACTCTTAGTACACCATATCTACATGCAGATCATGCTCATGGCAACATAATTCTCATAATAACCACATGGACATAGAAATGAAGATGGCAAATTTAAGAGACTAATGATAGGCCGGCTCTCTGCCTAGGAGGCAGCAAGCAAACAGGCCCAAAGCAGTGGCCATAGCATACAAGCTTCTTAGTTCTTACACATACTCAAGTTTTCATAATACAAATGCTGCCCATAATTATTTCTAGCCTTCACAAAGCAGTACAGCTGCAAGAGACAGGAAGAACTTACAAATCTACAAGTGCAAAAGAAATGACAGGCAGGCAGTGACCATCTTCAGAAATTTCACATTTAAAAGTATATAATTACTAAAATTTCACAGAAGAAATGCCACACAGGCAGTGACCATCTCCAGAAATTTCACATTTGAAAGTATATAATTACCAAAATTTCACAGAAGAAATACCACAAGACAGTGACCATCTCCAGAAATTTTATATTTGAAAGTATTACCTAAGTTTCACAGTCCAAGGCAATAAATATATGATTTGCATGCAAAAAAGTCGTGTTCTTCTAGAAATAGCAATGCAAAAATCAAAGAGCTCTATTGAACTGAGCTAATAGAAAAGAAGCTATTGGTCATTCCAGACCCATTAGAGAGCAGTATGTCAAAAGCACAAGAACTACGCACAAGAACTACATATATTTCACCTGGAGCAAAAGAACAAGAGCAAAAGAACTCGAGAAATGGCTTAGATTTATCCATTATCAGCATGACAACTGCAACTTAATTTCACCTGGAGCTTAATTTAATTCTCTCTCTCTAATGGGAATTGAACTGGCCACATAACTGGTTGCTTGTACTGGTACAAGCCATCTTAGTTAAGCAGCAAACAGAACAAAATATCCCAAGTACCAGCTCATAAGGTGCTAAAGTGCAGAAGTTCTCTAATGGAAACTTGATTCATCACAACCACTCAAGAGTAGTACAAAACAAAAAAAGTCACAAGGCATAGTTAGGGAAGGGGAGAGCAGTGCGGCATGAGGCTGGGGTTCCATATCATTTTAGCACCGCAAATATCACATATCAAAATGATTGATCAGGTTGATATATGCAAGATATTCAATATACTATTTTCATAGCATCTCACCTGACATCCAATGCACCAAATACCAGGTTATGTGCAAGGTTAAAATGTAGCTTTGAAGTTATATGTATAACATCATCTAACCCTAAAAGCAACCAGGGTAACAAAACAAACAAGTTAAAATTGTATTTTAACTTTGCAGTAAAATCTCAAATTCAAATATAATGACATTATTTGAGTGGTCCATCCATGTATATTTCTTACATTACAGTAAATTATGTTAGTATAGTTCTACTTGTGATTTTCAAAGATGTCAAGTTACTGATAAAAGACAATGAAGAGCTCCCATTTGGATCAAACTGACAGCTCATTGCTCATATATGTTCAAGAAATATTTGATGCACTACTAATCGTGAATTATGTTAGTATAGTTCTACTTGTGATTTTCATGAATCAAAATGGCAGTGCAGTTTCTTCATACAACAAATTAGAGGTGCTACTACTACTAAACCAGCTAGAACAACCCAACAATGCAACCAAGAGGTCATCTTACTGTTAATAAAACAGGAGCAGTGGAGGAAGTAGCTCTAGTAGTGAATACGTACCCATGGTGGTAGTAGCTCCAACAGCTCCGGATCCGGGAGAGGGAGGGACGGCGCCGGTGAAGAAGGTCGAGGAGGGGCAGCGCCGGGGAAGAAGGCTGGGGAGGGGCGGCGCCGGGGACCACCACCACCACGCCAGCACCACGAAGCCCGCCGCCACGCCACCCGCCGCCCTCCACCACCAGAGCCCAAATCTGGCAGCCACCGCCCTCCACCGACCGGATCTGGGAGAAGGAGGGCCGGATCCGAGAGAGGGAGGGGCGGCGCCGGGGAAGAAGGCCGAGGAGGGGCGGCGCTGGGGACCACCACCACCACGCCAGCACCACGAAGCCCGCCATCCGCCACCACCAAAGCCCAGATCCGACCGCCACCGGCCTCCACCGACTGGATCCGGGAGAGGGAAGGTTGGATCTAGGAGAGGAGGGCGGTCTTGAGAAGAAGAAGGCCGGGGAGGGCGGCCGGGGAAGAAGAAGGAAGGGAAGGAAGGCCCGGGAAGAAGGAGGAGGGGCGGTAGGGAGGAGGAGGCTGGGGCGGGTGCCGGGAAGACCAGGAAGAAGAAGGAGGGGGCTGGGTAATGCAGGTGCGGAGAAAGAAGAAGGGAGGGGGCGCTGGGGTTCGGGTGCGGAGGAAGAAGGGGAGGGGGCGCTGAGGTTATGTAGATATTTTTGTTTGCCGAGTGTCCCAGATCGGGGCACTCGGCAAAGTTTTTTTCTCATTTTTTTCTTCTCTTTTTTCAGGAATGTTTTTTGCCGAGTGCAAAAAAAAACACTCGGCAAACTCTTTGTTTGTTGAGTGCAAAAAAGAAAACACTCGGCAAACCCTTTGTTTTCTATAATTGCACTTAATAAATTAAAATTATCAAACGGATACAAAAAATTATCAAATTTTCACATGAAACAATCTATGTTCTCTATTGCCTATGCAAAAAGTTTTGAAGTCAAACCCCAATTCGATCGTCACTTTGACTTCAAATCTTACCGATTCCTTCTCAACGCTACGATTCTTCTTCTGTGATGCTTCGGTTTATAAACATCGTACATGATAAATTATGCGAAACCTTTTCAATTTTTTACCACAACCTCCACGTATAATATCATCACATCATGACAAATCTCATGATTTTTCAGACTTCGTTTCCTTTTTTAGAATTTAAAAACCATTTGGCCACAACGTTCGTGGTCGTGTTTCCTGAATAAGATGCTCGAAATTTCTTTTCATTTCCTGGGTGATGCCTCACACTAGACTCAATAATATGAATATCATTTTTCTACTCATTTTATTTTATTATTTGAATCACTTACAGTTCAAATTTGACTTATACGAAAAAAATCCTAGAAATACAATAAATTAATTAAATATAGCAAAAAGATCCACAAATATACCAAATTTTAACATGGAATACCACATGTTGTATGTTGAGAGTAGAAAAAGTTTCAAGGTCAAAAGAGAAAAAAAATAAAATTATTTTGCCGAGTGCCAGACAATTACACTCGGCAAACATATTTCTTTGCCGAGTGCCTATCTTTACCGAGTGTTTTCTTTCTAATTTGCCGAGTGTCAAACTTTGCCGAGTGTTTTTTGTATCGTTTGCCGAGTGTTTTTTCGCAGCACTCGGCAAAAGGCTTATTTGCCGAGTGCTCGAGAAAATACACTCGGCAAACACCAAGACACTAGGCAAAAGGCTTGTTTCCGGTAGTGCAAGTAGTCCTAAATCCAGAAAACTTTTTTTATTTATGTTTCTGTGTACTTTTGGCTATGATTAGAAACCAGGAAAAATGTATTCCCAACGATGGACCAGAAAAAAAACACCCAAAGATAGGAAGTGCCAGTGGTGTATGATTTAGGCATAATTAGAAAGCTCTTCTGTCACATTTTCAATATTGTTGCTTCCTGTGATACACATTAATGATGAGCTGAAAACGATTGTTTCATTGATGAACCTAGGGTAGTACAAGCTGTCAATATCGAATTTTTTCTTATGGGAACAAGTTACCCTTCTGTTGAGAACTGAGACTGCCAAGCTCTTCTCAAACACAAAACTAACATAAATAAGAGAAGTTTAATTTAAAATAGAGATCTAACGAAATGTTCATATATAGCTTGTAGGTACTAAGATATATAATATTGTGTAGGATTTGTCATTATCTATTAGAAGGTTTCAGTTGGTGCACAATGGTATATATATAGACTCTCTCTCTCTCTCTAAATACTTGTATAACATGGATTCGCTACGTATAAGATGATAACAGTTATACGCTGCCGTCGTGATCGATGATGTACTAACTAAAGCAAGGTAGCTATTGGTGTCTTTCGTCCTATATCTAGGTCACTAGCTAGGTACTTATATATATCTAATTATACTGTGGCATGCTTGCCAATTCATCCATGAGCTGGATTACTTGCTGAAGCTACCAAAAGGAAAACAAGTTTTTTTTTGGTTCTGTCACATCTAATATCGTTATTAAAAATGATAAATATTCAATGAATATTAGCGCAAAGCTAAGGCAATTACGTATTTGAAGTACTCTCTCTCATATTTCTTTTTCTCAAACAAGGGAAGTGTTCAATTATTTCTGCAAAAAGCTACATTAATATGGTCTTCCCATCCATCTTTTTACAGAAATATACTAGCACTGAGTACCTTCTTCCAATCCCTAAAAAAAACATATACATATGAATGCCCCGGTGCATAACTAATTTGCAGTCCCAATTTGGTAGTCGCTCGCGCCAAATCATCATATTATATAGTTTGGTTAGACCGGGAGGGCCATTATGCAAGTCATGTAGTCGAAGACAAGCCAAGCCAATTACGCTGCAGCTGGTTCTTGCAGAAATGGCAATGGAAATCAGGACAGATGCTCGCAGTTTGTATTAATTAATAGGTCCTCTTGATAGTGATGGTCGTAATGACAATGATCCTCCATTACAAGAGAGACGGGATCTACAAACTGATACGTGTAATAATAATACATATATTAGTCAAGCATATAGATCTCATTATAGGGTGCATGATTGCATTGGTTTGATACTTACTGAAACCTGGCTGCTGGATGCAATCTGAAACTTCTAGACAAAGACAAGTATGCATGTGTATGCATTCGTCTCATCCACCCACCATAACTGTTTTGCATTGCATTAGTTGCAACCACATTGGGTGGCTGCTGGTGATGAAGTCATTTATATATAAGAAGGATGAGGAATCGTATTGGACCCAAGTGTCTCCTCCAGCAATATATCATTATCATCTGGTTTAGTTAGGTTCTAAATATGTTAATTTGTGCAAGGTGAATCTGTATCTAATCGGTACTGCATAATATGTAATACGCTGTTAGATTTTCCTTCTACTTTGGACCTCGATCTAGTTGTGGTTTAATTAATTAGTAATGTGTTCAGCTAGCACACTTATATATATATATATATATATATATATATATATATATATATATATATATATATATATATATATCCACAAGTGTATATTGCATTGGCTAGCTGGTTAGTTTGATCAGAACATGCAGGACAAGTTTAGCTGGCTGATCCATGCAACATGGATTGAGATGTACGGCTAGCTATATCTGCAGCTGACCAACGAGATTGCCGACAGGACTTATTGTGGCTGTGGCTGTTCCATGGCTAAAAAGTATGATTGATTTTAGTTGATAAGCTCAAGCGAACAACGTAAATGTACACACATATAGCCATGCAAAAAAACTACTAATAAGCAAGCAAGTCACATATGACTAGAATGTTCACTCCCATATATGTAAATGTACACACATATAGCCATGCAAAAAAACTACTAATAAGCAAGCAAGTCACATATGACCAAGATGTTGCAAGTCAACCCTGCACATATATGCACAAGCACCACACATTAAGATTATATGTATACATTTATTTTTTTCCAAGAAAATAAAGCTTGGGTGATAGTCAATCTGCAGGTCATCATCATCACTTTGGGCAAAGCAGAGCAGCTAGCTAGCAGATACTGAATGAGATAATACTAGCAGATAGCAGGGCCAGTTGGGCCAACGGTGAGCACACATCCATGGGTTAGGTGGGCCCCACATGCATGGGGCTAGCTAGCCGGAGGAGCCCCTACTGGTCAGGTGGGCCCCCTAACACAGGCCCTCCGAACCCCTCTAATGACCGTGCGGTGTGGCTTTGGGTTTGGGTGTGTCATGTCATGCATGCCTCATGTCTGTCTCGGTGTCTCCGGCGGCTCCGGTCGTATCAGGGTGAGATGACCAACCTAAATTGCGTTTGCGTGCGTGTGACACACAACTGCTCCCTCCGTCCAATATCCAGGTTGGATTGCGTTTTTTTTTTCCGGATGGCTGTTTGGTTGCACGGACTAAATTTTAGTCGTATCGGACGTTTGGATGTTAATTAGAAGGACTAAACATGAGTTAATTATAAAACTAATTACACAGATGGAGACTAATTTACGAGACGAATTTATTAAGCCTAATTAACCCATCATTAGCACATATTTACTGTAGCACCACATTGTCAAATCATGGACTAATTAGGCTTAAAAATTCGTCTCGTAAATTAGTCACAATCTGTGTAATTAGTTATTTTTTTAGTCTATATTTAATACTCCATATATGTGTCTAAACATTTAATGAGACAGGAACTAAAATTCAGTCAGGGAACAAACAGGCCCCCAGAAACAGGCAGGTAGTTACTCGTTCCGTGCTCTTTGCTCCTTGCATTGCTGGGGGCGACGCGCAGCACGTGTCAGGTCAGGTCGCATGAAACCTAATTCTCCTCTGCCCCTGCACACGTGCCTGCCAACCTCTCCGGCCCCTGTTCCATCCTAATTCACTGCTCACTTCACGCCCTAAACAACAATTAATTAGCAACCTAATAATAAGGTACGTACCTGTGATTGGATACACCAATTATTTTTATTTATTTATTTTTTATTATTATTATTATTATTATTATTATTATTATTATTATTATTATTATTATTAAATGGAGTATCCGTTTATATACTGTACAACAGACTAATAGTATTTATATATCATAGATTTACTAAGAAAATATATTTTGGAGTATCCATACATATATACTTATTAGATATATAAACATTAGTAATTTTCTCATATATGTTTGTTTAAACTTGAGATTGGTTAACCATGGAACAAAAAGATATATAATTTTTTATAGGACGGAGGGAGTATTCCATATTGGCCACGCTAATTAGCGGACGTTCACCATATTCTAATCTGGTGAACGATCCGACAACCCCACGACTTTCCATTTTTAGTAAAAAAAATTCCGCAACTTTCCTTTTTTGGAAATTTTTTTCCATTTTTGGCAAAAAAATATTTAGCAACTTTTCTTTTTTGGAAGTTACAAAGTTATACTTATAACTTTTACGTATAACTTGGTGAACAAACTTCAACGTCTAACTTATACATATAACTTATACACATGACTTCAACATATACCATCAACGTTACAAAGTTGTCGGCAAAGTTACACACATAACTCATACATATAACTAACTACGTGACAAAGTTATATGCATAACTTTTATGTGTAATATTTTGCGGAACAAACTTATCAATATAATTTCATAGAAGCTACAAAGTTATACACAAAACTTTTATATATAACTTATTCGTATAACTTAGATATATAACTTGATGAATGATTTAGAGTACAGTTGGACGTATAAGTTATATTAAAAACTTAGATGTACAAATTAATATCATAACATATTAGTTGAAATATGAAAACTATATATTAAAATAAGTATGTAGTATAACATATAAATATATAACAAAAAAGAGAAAAATGGTAAAAAACAAAAAATGGAAGAAAAAAGGAACGTTCGTGCAGGTGTAGTCATGCCACCGAATGAATCCGACTAGCAAAAAGTTATTCAATCAACTTGTGTGCATAAGTTGTAAGTTATAAGTTATACAAAAATAATACACATAAATTTTAATAAATGTTTCGCTTTTTTTTATCACGTCAGCGGTGAACAGAGGAGTGGGCGCATGCAGCTCGGACAACCAATCATTCGCTGCGTTCGTTCCGAGTGAACGCACGCCCGATTGGAATTGGGATTCCATATTGCTATATATATACATATCACTCTCTAGTACTATGCATGTATCATGTATGCCTGTGTGTATGTGATGGAAATGTGTTTCCTTCCCTGTTGAAGCTAGCTAGTACGTAACACAGGTCGCCCCCATAGAGACTATGTGTTTGCGCTTTGAAATGATTAGCAGTCGTACTATATATAGGAATACATGATATATATAAGGCCAAATAAAGGTCATGTTCGGCTGGTCGGAAAAAACGGCTGATGCTGATGCTGATGTTGATGTTGATGTTGATTTGTTGTGAGAGAAAAATACCGTTATTTTGCTAAAACGGTACGGCTGATAAGTTCAAGCGAATAAGGCCAAACAAAATAGTTCAAGGACATGCTAGAGTACACTAGTATACACATCACGTACTGTATGCATGCATGCAGTACATATACATACGGTTGCCTCTGCTCTGGTGTGGTGTGGTGCACATGCATGCATGCCGCACCACACCTACTGATCTACGTACGTATACGACGTAGCTCGTACGTGTGCACATCGCTAGCTTAACACTCAGTGCATGTGTGCATGCATGCATGGGGCATATCCGCATGCATATGTTGTATACTTCATGTATGCATTGTATTGTATATGTACGTAGACTCGTAGAGAGAGATGGCATCATCACATCACATCACAATCACAACGTAAGTATATATAGTACTAACTTGTATTTGTGCATGGGAAGCTAATAAGGAAGCTTCTAGTCTATTTGATTAAATTTTGGGAGAATTTATATTATATATGACATACAAATATATATGAGCTAGGCTAGGCAGCACATGCTGTTGCATGCGTACGTATGTATGATATATATGATGTGTAAGCGGTGATGACACGACGCCACTTGCATTTGTGTGCTGTGCTGCTGCCAGGAAATAACTATATATATTATAAAACTAATAAAGTGGGATTACGTACGGAACTTAACAAACGCAAGAAAATACAGTACCGTATCTAACTGATGATGATGAGAACGAAACTAGTACTACATGCTTAAGCAACAACAACAAAGCCTGATCTGATGAGAAACACAGTCTGCATGCATCGCATTGGCCATTAACGACGACGTCTTAGACTAATGCACGCTCCTCCTAATCTCTCTCTCTCTCTGAGGTCAGCACAGAGAAATTAGAGAGGGAGTTAGAGAGAGGGATGGACTTAGAGAGAGAGAGAGAGAGAGAGAGTCAGAGAGAGGAAGCTGCGGCATCTCCTGCACACAAGCAAAGACTTGCTTTTGGCTGGCCGGCACCACATCCACCTATGCAGTAGTAGCTTCCTTGCTCAGCAGCCATGCATGCTTCTATACTATCATGTGTGTATACAGGTACAGGCACTTCTACCACTAGTACTATGCTTTTGCTGCCATGCACGCCACCTCCGTACCCTAGCTTATCTCGCTAATAAACCTCTATAAAACCCCCCTGCCATCCACCCCAACGAACCCCACAAGACCTTCGTTGCATTCCTTCCTCTCTTCTTCTCTCAGCTTCTTCATTATCGTCATCGTCATCCTCTCTCTCCAACTCCAAGCCAGGCAAGGTCGGTCGTCGAAGCAAGCAAGCAATACAATGGGGAGGTCACCGTGCTGCGACCAGGACGCGGGGGTGAAGAAGGGCCCGTGGACGCCGGAGGAGGACAAGCTGCTCGTCGACTACATAAATGAGAACGGGCACGGCAGCTGGCGCCGCCTGCCCAAGCTCGCCGGCCTCAACCGCTGCGGCAAGAGCTGCCGTCTCCGCTGGACCAACTACCTCCGCCCGGACATCAAGCGCGGGCGGTTCACCGACGAGGAGGAGAAGCTCATCATCCACCTCCACTCCCTCCTCGGCAACAAGTGGTCCTCCATCGCTACCAAGCTGCCCGGCCGCACCGACAACGAGATCAAGAACTACTGGAACACGCACCTCCGCAAGAAGCTGCTGGGCATGGGGATCGACCCCGTCACGCACCAGCCGCGCACCGACCTCAACCTCCTCGCCGCCGGCGGCTTCACCAACCTCCTCGCCGCTGCCAACCTCGCCGCCGCCGCTGGTGGTCACGGTCACGGTGGTGGTGGTCCACTCGCCGCCGCCGCCGCCTCGCATGCTAGCTGGGACATCAACGCGCTCAGGCTCCAGGCCGACGCCGCCAAGTACCAGCTCCTCGAGGGCCTCGTCCGCGTGCTCACCGCCCCCGCCGCGCCCACCGTCGACCTCATGACCCTCCTCGCCGCCGCCAATGGAGGGGCGGCCAGCGGTGGCCACCAGCTGCTCGCCGGCGGCGTCGACCAGCAGAGCACCACCACCGCCAGCAGGGTCGTCCAGCAGTATGACGGCATGCTCAGCCTTCCGGCGTTGACCAGCGTGCCGGCGGTGACGCAGGGCATGTCGTCGTCCATGTCCTCCGCCTACTCCCTCTCCGGGCTCCTCAACGGCTTCGGCGGCGGTGCCGGGACGATGGCCGCTCTCACCGGGGACGGGCTCAGCTCCACGGAGCACGGCCACAGCGGGGCCACCACCGGGAGCAACATCACTGCTGCCGCGATGCCGCCACCTTTGGCACCGGCAGCCGAGGGGTGTAATGCCGGCAACGGCGTCGGCACTTCGTCGACCCCATCACCGTGCGAGGAGACGCCAGCATCGAGCCCGTTCGACGGCCTGGACAACCTCACCTTGGATTTTGACCCCAACAGCGACAGTTGGAGAGAATTGCTAGAGTGAGTATAGCCATAGCACCATAGCAGCTAGCATACCATGCCATACATCAACTTTATATTATTTACTTATATATATTTTCTACCTAGGATTAAAATTTCTAGGTACAAGTATATATGTGGGAAAGTTAAATATATGTATGTAAATATATATGGCTACTACTAGCTAGCTAGGAATAGGCCGGATTCCAAAAAAAATCATAGCTTATTAAATAGTAACATTATGTATATAGTATATACACTGTTTATTTGCTTGTAGTTGCCTCTGATCTCACCATGTATTTTTCTTTCTCTTTGTCTTTTGGTGCATGTGCAGGCAAATGTCATGGTTGAACAACCCCAATGATCAGCTGTGACAAGAAATGACACGTATCTTTCATATATAGGAGTCAGATGAAGAACTGATGAAAAGTTGAAAAGATGGATTGATATATGATGGAGAAACCGTTTCTTTGCATGGGATTGGTTGTTGCACACTTCTTTGAAGATGTGAAGTTTGTCTGTTGATAGGATAAAAGGTGGTTTGGCCCACTTCATTTTAGCTATGTACAAAGAACCAACGACAAAATTACATACATATATACATATATGCTCACCTAAACGATTTCAATTTGTTTTTTTAGTTTTTTTGCTTTTGTTTTGCCTTTGCAAGGAGGGCACACACATATACTTGTAATGTTTACCTTGTGACATATATATATATATATATATATATATATATATATATATATATATATATATAAATTAAACGAGGTTTTCTTTTCCACACACCCGAGTGTGACTATTTCATATGTTATATATGTACTTGGTTGACACGCCATTTGCTACTAGTGTTACTTGCGAAATGAATCTAAGCTGAGGTCGTGACAATGTTTGACAAAAACTAGGTGCTAATTAATTGGCTGTATCTATAATTCTACTGTAGGTGTCCTTTTTTCCAAATTGACCCTTTTGTTCCATTATACTGGAGATGGACCATGTCAATCATAAGCCTATATATATGTTGTATATCCGTGACAAAGACTACATGTATAATTGTCTACTGAAATTGATAGTCCAACTTAATACTAATTATAACATTTTTTGGAATGTTAATTGTCTAAAATATAAGGACGTACTACGTATGTACTAGACAAGAACATGTGAACCAGTTTTATTTCATTATCAATTAGTCTAAAAACAGCAGTACTTTATTTTCTTTTGCGATTACTAGGAAAATAGCAGTGCTTTATTCAGAGAGTTAACAGCAACATACAACAACGAGAAGTTTTTCATAGTCATCGCT
This sequence comes from Miscanthus lutarioriparius, assembly GCA_904845875.1. NCBI lineage: Eukaryota > Viridiplantae > Streptophyta > Magnoliopsida > Poales > Poaceae > Miscanthus > Miscanthus lutarioriparius. Next base: position 86,604,439 of record CAJGYO010000018.1, read on the forward strand.
AAGTATACTCCCTCTGTTTTAAATTACATACCATATTAGTTGTGCTCTAAGTCAGACATTTCTATCTGCTTTGACTACCAATTTTAAGAAATCCAGGTACTTCCATAACATGTGAATTATACATTAACATAAATAATATTATGTTGTTAACCTATACAAAAAAATTTAAATTCATGGTTAAAGATTTTAATGTTTGATTTAGGAAAAGCTAATACAACATGCATGTGAGGGAGTCTATGGTGATTACATTTTGTGCATAAATAGATATATATGTGTTCTTGATTGAATAGTACCTCGACCCAGTATCAAGTCAATAGAGAACCAACAGTACACGGCAGCATGCATGTCCTGCTTCTTTTCCGACCCTTGAGTCTTTTCAAAACGAGTGAGGTTACTTGTTTGAGTAGAATTGACTAGCATGCAGACACATCACTAACTTGCAGGGTACATAACATGCATGTAAACGGTATAAGATTAAAAATGAGTTAGTTGAGGTTGGAGAAGGACGGCCGGGGTAGCTTGTCTCAGTGGAGAAACTACGTGATGAGAAAGTTACTACACTAGTACACTATATCAATTACCCCCAATAAGGTTCTAGAACTCCAAACTGAATGCTTGTTTTTTATTTTTTACTGACCGGCCGGCGGCCCAGATAAACTAGCAAGCTAGGTTAATAGTACATGCATGTGGCACTGATCATCATTTGACCAATTAAGCTCAAATATATATTTAGGTTAGCTAATGCAAGTTGTTCCATGTTAATTAAATTCACAAATTTATAGAGATGAATATAGTAACATATGTCTGTTCAGATTTAAAGATGCATGCAAGCATGCTTTGAACAAAGTAGTATACGGAAAGCAAACAAAAAAACTATAAAGGAGACCCACAAAGCGCATGCATGTCTCCGATATGCCTGGGGTGTTTTTGTTTGCTTGTGCATGGATTCTTCTTGTACAGATTCCTTGGGAATGAGAAAACTCGAAGCGGAAAATATCATCATCAGCTAGCTATGAGTGTACTTTTAGTTAAAACGGCAGCAGCTAACTGTATAGCGATGGCTGCTAGCTCCATCCATCACCCGGTCCAAAAGAAAGAAAAAAAAGAAGAGGAGGGAAACAAAACTTGACGATGATATGTTATTTTCTGTGCCCCAGCTGGGGAGAGAAGTCGTAGAATTAGTTAGCAGTAGGTAGGCCTCATTTCCCCACACCACAAGCCATTGACTGTCCAGCTTTCTGCACAACTTGCATTTGCGATGCGACTCTTCACTCTTCTCAAAATAAAGCTTCCTTGGAATCCCCTTTTAGCAGCTGGCCTCTCCTGTGCATGCTTATGCAATCCGTTTAATCTTGACACCAAAAACTTGTTGCAAGCTCAAGCTGCTGCTGCTGCTGCTTTGCCATTGACAAAGTAATGATCACATAGCTATACCTACACCTACCGGTCGGCCCTTCAATTCAGTTCGGTCGTCGATGAGCTTAATTATATATGGCTTTTTCTTCAGATTAATTTGACAAGTAATGAACTAATAATGCCTGCAGAATTTTTTTTTGGTATATAAATCCTCATACTTATAGATTTTGTTAAGAAAATTGAGTCATCGACATATATATACCCAAAAACTGCATGTAAATGTAATACTATTCTCTACATATTTCTACTAGGGATGAGTTTAGCTTATTTCGAAATGCATGTGAAAAATTACTTATTGTTCATTATTAGTATGCATGGCATGTGATGATGTGTCAAGAAAATAAAATTTCTCCCTCTCGCTGTCTAATAATCATGTCATACTTTGACATATGTCAGGGACAAACAGACCACGTACCATTAATTGTTGAACGGCTAGAGCTCAGGTTCCGTCTAATGTTTGGCTATTTTGGCAAGTCGGTCTACAGTGACTTGCACGGTTTGCTTACATCAGTATTTCAACAAATACATGTTTGTAGACTTGGCTTACTTGTAGGACTGTACCTGTGTGAGAACGTACCAACTGCACTGCTACTAGTCGTCTAGTCCTAGCTAGTACTTTGTAAGGAAGGAAGGATAAGACTATGGAAAAGATCCAACATCGATCTATATATCTTTTGCCTATCCTTCCTTAGCTAGGTCACTTGTATTAGCTAGGATAGGAGGATATATAACTACTGTTTATCTGACCATATATAGAGGGTAAGGGTAGTAGGTTAAAGAGGAGACAAGAGAGAGATACTGCATATGCATGCAGATTACAGAAGAAGGCTCTCTTGTTATTTCAGACATGAATTCAGCCCACTATCACAGCATCCAGATGGAGCAATCTATCTATCTCTGACAATGCAAGCAAAGGCCAACATTAGGGGTGCAGTTGGAGATATATCTATCAGATACTACACCAGGTGATGATGCCCTTGCATCAAGCTAATAAAGGTGCTAGCTTTAACACATGTTTGTTATCTATCTCTTCAGGGGGTTACTTTTCTCCTGAAATTAACCTTTATATATATGTGCTTCAGATAAAGCGTACATGCATAGGGAAGCAGCAAAGTTACTACGTTAGATAGACGAAGTTTCCAAGTCACCTGATGAAAAGATGCATGAGACCTGGATCTCAATCTCAGGAATATAAAGAATTCTTGGCAAAGCATTCATGCATGTGCCACCTCTGCAATCCTGTCCACAAGTATATATTTGTAAATGGTGACATCAACAGATTTACCTACCTCGGCGAAAAAAGAATTATATGTACTAGTGCACAAGAGAACTCATACATGATGGCTGCGGTGTTGCATGGTCAGCTTGACTACAATGTGTCAAACTGAGACTGCTTCTACGTAGAATGCAAATTGAATTCATGGCTGAAATTATGCAGCTTTCGAAATGAGATGAGAGAAAAAGGGAAACTGATCTGATTCCTACTACTCGCGAGGAAACAGCGCGCCTGTGTGACATAGGATAACCAACCATACAAGTTAGATTTCATTTTGACTAACCAATTGTCAAATCCAGCCATCCGTCCGTCCTTCAAAATGAGAAACTAGCTAGCTGCTCTCTGCATGTGGCCCTCAAAAGGTTCCAAAATGTCATGGATTGTATTGACTGACAATGCAACTTGAATTTATTACAGCACCAGGGGATAGTCCACGTACAGCCTAATAAAACCACTACTTCATTTGCTTGACGATGCATCCTTTTCTAAAAAATGTTCTGAAACGTGGCTAAGTTGGTTTCGTCTGTTTCATCAGAACCTAACAAGGCAGTACACCAGAGTACCTGTCCTCCATAACCATATAGTATAGTACATAACATTGTTAACTAGCAAGTCACAAACTAATCGCCTGACCAAAAAAACATTCGGCGTTGAAGTTATATATATATATCGTTCGTCAATTCACACCCTGCAACTGCTGCTCAGAAATCTACAGGATGATGAATATGTGTACACACACCATATACATATGCAAATGTAGCAAAAGATATATAATACATAAAGTCAACAAGTGGTCTTTTTCAGGAAACTTAATTACACCTCAACAATGAGACAAATCTTCACCTGTTACCTGGAGACTGAATTCACCATGATATGAGTGTTCAAGAGGATAACATGCAGCAAGCGACGGAGCTGAGAATGAAGAAAAAGTTTTGCCCGACAAGGGATGGCAAGATATTTAGTAGGTAAACCATGGACCTAGAAAGGAACAACCACATACCTACCTTTCGCAAGAATAATGCTGTGTTCCAACCTAAAGCCCCCTCGGCCTCGCTCTCAGTAACCTGCTAGCTGCTTATTGCATCATCAGCCAAGAAAAAAAGGGACCTGCTGCTGTAGCAAATCAAATGTCATGACACTGTCACACTACTATTGAAAAATAATGGTAGCTCTTATTCTTTTTCTATCGAACAAAAGGTGATATATACTGCACGCTAACACATCTCACAATTATTATAACATCTTTATTTCCATAAGCCCTGCGGGGCCTATTATTAACAACTTAAAAACTGTTTTTTTAGTATAATTTGGCAGGTGTTCTGCCGTTTCATTTCAGACAACTTAAAAACTATAAACTAAGGGGTTAGGGATTGGTTTGGGTTGTGCTATATCCATCAAAATAAAGAGCTAGCATGCAATAATTCTGAATTTGGTGAATTAAGTCGTCCAGTGTTTAATAATGAACCATGTCAACTTACCATAACAACTCAACTCCTATTATTGATATATAAGTTCTCCTATATATATGATAAAGCATACATAGGGTGTACGCATTATATATGAATGGAATACATTCATTAACTTTAAACATATACTAGCTAGCTCCTTTTCTATTCAATGCGTTTTGATATTATTATTTCAATAACTTTTGCATATAGGTTAAAACTAATTGTTGGGAGTGATTATTTTTTCCTATCATTTTCATCCGCATTATATATTGTTCTATATATTGGAGTGAAAATACTCAGACACCCCTCTCATTTGTAGTATAAGAATAAGAATAGAAGTATCTAGAGAACGAAGTACGGAGTACTAGATAGAGAGAGCATGCATGCACACGTACGTAGCTTCCTTACAGCTTGCTACCGTTGCAAAATAAGGCAACTTTTTTATTACAGTCGCCAGAGAAATTATTTAAAGAAAAGGTGTTTTAGCTCGGCACGGTAATAAAATGGATTAGCTAAATAGCCAGGTCCCAGGGACGGTGATGGTGATCAACGTGCGTAAGACAACCCCTCTCATCATCCTGAACAAAATTCAAAAAAGGTGTTTTAATTTGACCGTCCTTCACTTCATGTGGTTGAATATAAGTAAGTAGTAGCTAGCTACTAGTAGCCAGTAAATTTATACCAGTTACATTCAAAATATTTGCATTAAATTATGCAGGTTTGCTCTCCAAGAGGTGTTTGTAAGTTAGCAGAGATTTTAATTTACCAAACGGACTAAGATGGCAGCTGCACATATATATATGTATGTATATATATGTGGGACAAATGAAACGACAAAACATGTCTACAAATATTACTGTCGTTATGATTCATGAATGAATGTTGCTTATCGGCAAGTGTTGCTTGCATTGCTTGCTCGCAGAACCATATCACCAATGCGATAATAATGTGCAAGTTAGCAGAGATTTTAATTTACCAAACGGACTAAGATGGCAGCTGCACATATATATATGTATGTATATATATGTGGGACAAATGAAACGACAAAACATGTCTACAAATATTACTGTCGTATATGTTGCTTATCGGCAAGTGTTGCTTGCTCGCAGAACCATATCACCAATGCGATAATAATGTGCAAAAATTACACGTAGGAGTAACCACCAATATAACCAGTCCTGAATCTGACAAAAAAACATCGCAAACGGTTAGAAATTCAGACAAATTCAGTACTATATTAATTCAGAAAAATACTAACAACATGTTTGTGACAGCATGTGTTTTCTAGTCGCAAGTAAGTTAACGAGTATTATATTAATCATGAAATCGAATACAGAAAGTAGAAAGCGGTCACTATAGTAGCATATCCAACGGCACCAGAGCTGTTTCCGCTAGTCGACATAACGTTTGTTGATGTAGTCATCTTGCTTGATGCCGTGCAGAAAGGTTCCAGTGACGATCACCACCTCCGTCAGAAAAAGTCGCCAAGTCGTCGGGAAAGTAGCAGGAAGAACATTGAGTAGTCACATGGAAGACGTTCCCTAAAAACCTGATTGCTAGTCTTCAACGAGCAGGTGAACCCAAGATCGGTGCCGGTTTTGGAGGCCTACTCCCCCTATTCCCGTGCTCGTAGGAAATGGGACGGGGAAACTCGGGTTGCAGCAAAAGCGTTGTGGAAAAACGTTTGCGCAAGAGAGAACTGACTGGATGTTGGGATGTAATATTTATCTCATCCACTCTCGCTAAAGACTAGAAGTCCCTCAGAAGTGGAACAGATGCGTCAGTGCTTTCCGGTGCGGAAGATCAAAAGCACGAACCTGGACGGGAAAACTCGGGTTGCAGTGCAAGTGGTGTGGAAAGATGTTTGTGCAAGAGAGAACTGACGGGATGCCGGGATGTAATACTTATCTCGCCCACTCTCGCAAAAGACTGGAACAGATCAGGCATCGAGTCGCTCATGGATGAAACTCTGGTAACTTCTGTCATCATGAACAGTACTTCTGAAACTTCTGAAACTCCTGTCATCAAATGACTCAAGTGGAAAAACCAACCCACCCCACACCACATCATGTCGGGTTCAAGCCTCGGCCATGCCATGCCACGCCACAGCTCGATTCGGCGGTGGTGGCGGTGCACGCGGGCGTGATACGCCCTCATCCTCTCTCAACTAATGAATATAGGCACATACAAATCACCCATATAAATTAGAGTCAGCATCTAGTCAAAATCCCGTATAGGACTAAAACTATAATGAACATAATATTTAATATGGACATTAGAATTTATTTTATTTAATTGAATTAAAATAGGCCAAACCCATTGTTAAATCCAGCAATCCCCACCAAATTCTAAGGTATATGTTAAATAGTCTCAAATCTTGTTCTTTGATATATACCAAGGTTTCGACGAAGACTACAAAGTTGAACATCCATCTAGAATAGATGTTACAATAGATGTTACATTCATTCACGAAATATGGTGCCTTGAATTGGGTGAGTTACACCAAAGTCCTTTTCTGATACTAGGCTGCTATAATCATCCCCTCTGGTTGAAACATATAAGTCATGCTTCGAGACATTTCATAAGTATCTAGATATTACCCACATCTCATAGACTGTGACTGACAGTTAAACTCATATAGGTGTGTTTCTTCTTAGATGTTCTCTAGGACAATATATATCTCTGCTTAAACAAGCCCCTCAGATCACATTGAGGTATATACCAACCAACCATACAACATAGGAGAGATGCGCATCTCAAACAATACGGATCTTATTATAAAGGGCCTCTCCATCACAACCAATCACTAGCTTGTTTCATCATCCTACTTCACGAGTTCTCCGATTACATAGAACAAGTTAGCACTATATATGAAATGACTTCAAGTGGGTCTCAAGCCCACCTCCCTCGATGCACCATCTATCATATTGTGTGACAGACCCTTAGTGAATTGATCTGTTAGATTTCTAGATGTATGAACATAGTCCAACGCTATTACTCTGGAGTTCCTTAATTTTCTGACATATTTTAACCACCTCTTTACATGCCTTGTTGTTGACTCATGTTATCCTCACAGTTTGCTACCGTAGCAAAATAATCACATCGGCCAATGTAACTTTTTTTATTATAGTCGCTAGAGAAGAAATTATTTAAAGAAAAGGTGTTTTAGCTCGGCACGGTAAATAAAATGGATTAGGTTAATAGCCAGAGGGCCCAGGAAATAATGGTGATGGTGATCAACGTGCGTAAGACACAGCCATCACCCTGATCAAAATTCAAAAAGGTGTTTTAATTTGACCGTCTTTCACTTCACGTGGTTGAGTAGCTAGCTACTAGCAGCCAGTAAATTTATACCAATTACACACTCCAAATCTTTGCATTTAATTATGCAGCTGGTTTTGCTCTGCGAGAGGTGTTTGTAACTTACCAGAGATGGCAGCTGCATATATACATGTATATATATGTGGGACAAATGAAACGACAAAACATGATGTCTACATATCTTACTGTCGTCATGATTCATGAATAATGTTGCTTATCGGCAAATGTTTGCTTGCATTGCTTGCTCGCAGAATCGTATCACCAATGCAATAATGTGCAAAAATGACAGCCACAAAGTAACGTAAGAGTAACCACTAATAACCACCAGTCCGGCCTGAATCTGACAAAAAACCATCGCAAACATGCATGTCGCTTTTTTATTGGGGAACATATCTAGTGCAAACCAATCTCTTCGTGCAAACCGTGCAAACCAACTGTGGGGGAGAGGTGGGTTTGCACGAATAAAAAGGCAATGTTTGCGATGGTTTTTATTGTATATATATATAAGCTTCTTGTCTACGTTTAGGCGGCTGTTTCTATCTTGCACAATGATTATTCACTTAAACACTTTATGTACGTACGCACATTCCTAATCTTGCATTCCATGCACAGTAGTGTTTCAGTTAAGCACTGTACGCACATTTGTTGGAATTTATTTAGTTTGTTGCATTGAGAGATGTGCGTGTGGTGATGCTGATGCTGATCTGATGGAGTAGCTAGAGCTTGTCTGCCGGCGTGCATGCTGAGACTGAGACTGAATATAACGGGGACAAAGCATGCATGCAGTCGTGCTGTGGGACAAATGTCTATGCCGGACAATGCAACAGGTTCAACAGTTCTATAATTATAGCTGAGTAGGTTCTGTGTGGTGGAACTTGCCACCCGTGTTTAAGTTCTCAACTTAGTATATGTATTTATATTTTTCTGAATTTATTTTAGAATTTAACTGCGTTGCGTTTTCAGTGGTAGCCGACGTTTCCGTCGATAGTGAGGCGCGTGTGGTGACTTCGTCAATCTCGAGATGTGTTGGCACAGTCTTTCTGAAGTGCTCATAGAGGTTCATAGAGGTGAGTATGCGTGAGTATTGAGCGCCAACGTATCTTACTTGTGTAATTCTCAAAAAAAAATCTTGCATGATCATGCATGATCTCTTCCCTCTAGTAGCTTAGCTTAGCTTGCTTGCCCTAGCTATCTAGGGCTAGTTTGGATGCTAATTTTTTGGTAAAATGCTACTGTAGCGTTTTCGTTGTTATTTGGTAATTAATGTTAAATCATAGTCTAATTAGACTTAAAAGATTCGTCTCGTGGATTTCGTCTACACTGTGTAATTAATTTTATTTTTTATTTATATTTAATACTTCATGCATGCGTCCAAAGATTCGATGTGACGGAGAATCTTGACAAATTTGACATCTTGAGGTGTAACTGAACAGGGCACTATTTCGGTTTACAGGTGCATGCAAGCAGGATGGATGGCAACTGCACAAGGTAGAGTAGAGACCTCCCTAGCTACTCCGGCCCTTTTGTAAGGACAGGCATGCATGCATGTCATCATGTCCCTAGTAGCTAGCTTGGTCGGGTGGACCCCTGCAGATGGCCTGCGTGCCTGTAATATTGCGTGGTGTACACTCCTCAAGCACCAAAGGAAATGGGAGACATTGTATAGTTTTTTTCGGACGCTAAACACTAATATATATATACTGTCGATTTGCCTCCAATAACTGGCATTTAGAGGGTACATGCATACAACTGGTTTAGACGTTATTTTTGTATTGTGGAATGTGGAAGCAAATGTGCAAATAAATAGTTTAAAATAACTATACATTTTCTATGGTTACAAATTAATCTATATATATTTAATCTTCTATTATACCCTCAAATTAAGTCACTAAACGGTATTCAACAATCTATATTGAATAACCATCGGTTCAACATACTACACAAATAATTTTGCAAGACGATGCCTTTTTATTAATGGAGACGGTCACAAAATCTAACCGCCTCGGTTAATGCATGTGATTAACGGAGGCGGGCATTTTTTATTTATCGAGGCGAGCAATTTTAGCTGCCTCCTAAAATCGATTTACGGAGGAGGGCGTCTTAAGGCAATCGCCTCCAAAAATCCTCTATTTTTGGAGGCGGTCATCTTAAAGAAACCGCCTCCAAAAATCCATTTCCAAAGACGTGCACACTATAAAGCACACGTCCAAAAATAGTGGTCCAATTCCCAGCCCAAGCAAAAGTCCACATCTATCCTCCCCCGGGCTCATATATAAGCGACACTTAGGGTTACGCTCTCCCAGAGCCGCTCCCCTGCAGCACTCCGTCGCCGCCGCGCCCGACCCCTCACTCTCCCTCTCCTCTCGGCGCCGTCACTCTCCCTCTCCATCTCCGTCTCCACTAAGGATGGCAACGGGGCGGGTCTAGACCCGAAACCCGCCAGTTTTGGACCCGACGAGGGTGGGGGCGGGTCCAATTTTCGCCCCACAGGTTTTTGGGTTTGGGGACCCGAAACGGGGGGTCAGGGTCGAGTTTTGAGTCTCCCCCACAGGTACCCATCAGGGACCCAAAGTTTTAAGCAGTCTGGTAAAAAAAAGCCCACTAAAGTCGGCCCAAGTAACCTGTAACCCTAGCAATTGACTCCTCTCCCCATTCCCCTGCCGCAGCCGCACCTAAACCTGTGACTTTGCGTCTTGGGCTCCTGGCGTTCGTGACTCCGCCCTCGCTTCCGTAAGACCATGACACCATGTCCCGGCATCTGTGACTCCGCTCTGCCCCTGCCCTCCACCGCTTCGCCGCTGCCCTCCGCTCTGCCTCCGCTCTAGCTAGCTGAAAGCTCTAGTTTGGTTTTGGTTAATTGATGAAACCCTAAGTGCTAACCTAATTTATCAAAGTGATTATGAGATAGGTAGCACTACTCCAAGTGATGAAGCAATGACGAAGATCATGACAATGGTGATGGCATGGTGATGATCAAGTGCTTGAACTTAGAAAAGAAGAAAGAGAAAAACAAAAGGCTCAAGGCAAAGGTATAAACTATAGGAGCCATTTTGTTTTAGTGATCAAGACACTTAGCGAGTGTGATCACATTTAGGATCGATAGCCATACTATTAAGAAGAGAGAAACTCGTATTGAAATGCGGTTATCAAAGTGCCACTAGATGCTCTAACTCATTGCATATGCATTTAGGATCTAGTGGAGTGCTAACACCCTTGAAAATGTTTGTAAAAATATGCTAACTCATGTGCACAAGGTGATACACTTGGTGGTTGGCACATTTGATCAGGGGTGGTGAAGTTTAGGAGCAAGGGTAAGAAACTTCACCGGCGGAGTGTTCGCCTGTAGAGTGCGGACAGTCCGATGATGCCACCGGCGCCCTAGACAGAAAAGATGAAGGTCACTGGAAGTGACCGGACGCTAGTCGTTCAGCGACTAGACGCTGGTGGCTGCGTTCGGTGCTATTGTCGAGCGGAGCAGCAGACAGATACCTTGTGATCGGACGCTGGCAGGGTCCGGTCAAGCATGACCGGACGCGTCCGGTCGGCAAAAGTCGGTTCTGGAACCTTACTGTAAACGACCGGACGCTGGGGGTTCAGTGTCCGGTCAACTTCAGCGCAGTGTCCGGTCAAGGCAGTTGACCGTTGTAATCGGGACACGTGGCTAACTACGAGCTATCGGATGCTGGGGGCTCAGCGTCCGGTCAATTGACCAGAGCGTCCGGTCAGCCCGCGTTATGCCCAGTGAAGGGGTATAACTACTTTATTTCGTGAGGGCTTCTATTTAAGCCCCATGGCCGGTTCAAGCTCACTCTCTTGGCCATTTACATTGACATAGCAACCTTGTGAGCTTAGCCAAAGCCCTCCCACTCATCTCCATCATTGATTTATCATCATTGTGAGATTGGGAGAGATTCCAAGTGCATTTCTTGAGTGATTGCATCTAGAGGCACTTGGTATTCGTGTTTTGCTGCGGATTTCGCTTGTTGCTCTTGGTGGTTGCCACCACCTAGATGGCTTGGTGTAGCGGTGGAGGATTGGCACGAGTTGGTGATTGTTCGTGGCCATCTCCGGTGATTGTGAGGGGAGTTGTACCTTCCTCGGCGGAGTGCCGAAAGGTAACTCTAGTAAATTGCTCATGTCATTGAGTTACCTCACTTGTGGGTAGGTTCTTGCGGTGTCATATCGTGTGGACGAGGTTTGTGAAACACCTCTTAGCTGCCGAACCACCAAGTGTTGGTCGACAGAACGGGGACTAGCGTGTTGGCAAGCACGTGAACCTCGGGAGAAAATCGGTTGTCCCTTGCCCTTTGGTATTCTCTCGGTGATTGATTTTATATGCATCTTGTGATTGGTTAATTCCTCTTCACAGCGGTATAATCATCCTACTCACTCATTTATATTCTTGCAAACTAGTTGTAGCAAGCTCTTTAGTGTAATTAGAATTGAGAGCTTGCTTTGCTATTCAAGTTTATCTAGTGGAGCTCTTTAGTGTAGCAAGATTGAGAGCTCTTAGTGAGTATTATCATAGCAAGTTGTGTGTGTATTGATCATTACAACTAGAATTGTTGGATAGGTGGCTTGCAACCCTTGTAGAGCTAGAGCAAGTTTGCATTCCGTTATTTGTCATACTAATTAAATTGCTCTAGTTGATTTGTAGATTTTTAAATAGGCTATTCACCCCCCTCTAGCCATATTAGGACCTTTCAAGTGGTATCAGAGCCGTGGTCACCATTTGATTAAAGGCTTAACAACCTCGGTGTCAAATTATGGCTCAAGTTGTGTTCAACCATGTGGGGGGTAAACCACCGTTCTTTGATGGCACAAGCTATGATTATTGGAAGAGAAAGATGAGAATGTATCTTGGTTCAATCAATGATCAAGTATGGGAAGTGACCGAGAATGATTATGCTATCATTGATCCTGACAATCCCACTAACCAAGACAAGACCAACAAGCAATGCAACACAATGGCTCTCAACACCATATACAATGCCATTGATTCCAAGGTGTTTGAGCAAATTAAAGATTGTGAAAGAACAAATGAGGTATGGAGGAGATTGGAGGAAACATATGAGGGCACACCGGCGGTGAAGAGTGCCAAGTTGTGTATCCTCAAGGACAAATTGACAAGCTTCAAGATGAAGGATGATGAGATCATTCCAGAGATGTTTCATCGATTGCAAGTCATTGTCAATGATTTGAAGGTATTGGGAGAAAAGATCAAGGATGATGATGTCTCTCATCGGTTCTTGATGTGCCTACCCTCAAGATTTGAGATGTTAAGATTGCTCATCATAAGAGGAGGATTGAAGGACATTACCCCCAACCAAGTACTAGGTGATGTCATGACCCAAGAGACATACCGTGTGGAAAGGGAGGGGGATGACAAGGATGACAAGAAGGATGAAGAAGACAAGAAGAAGAAAAGTGTAGCATTCAAGGCTAGTTCATCATCATCCAAGAACAAGGGCAAATCCAAGAAAGAATCAAGTGATGATGATGAGCTTAGTGATATTGATGATGAAGCTATGGCTCTCTTTGTGCGCAAGATGGGAAAATTCATGAAGAAGAAGGGCTATGGTGCAAGAAAAAGAAGAGATCACACCAAGAGGAAAGAGTATGTGAGAAGATGCTACAATTGCAAGAGCCCCGATCATGTAGTAGCAAATTGTCCCTATAATAGTGATAATGATGAGGACGAGAAGAAGAAGCACAAGGAGGATAAGAAATAAAAAAAAGGAAAAGAAGGAGAAGAGAATGACCTTTCAAAAGAAGAAGAAAGGTGGAGGCTATGTGGTTACATGGGATAGTGATGGCTCCTCGGATAGTGATAGCTCTAATGATGATGACAAGAAATCTATCAAGAGAGCACTAGCAAGCATCGCCATCAACAACAAGCCCTCCATCTTCGACACTCCATCAACATGCCTCATGGCTAAGCCTACCAAGGTAAAATATGATGAGAGTGATGATGATGAATGTGAAAGTGACTCTTGTAGGGATGATAATGATGATGACGATGATGAGTACTCTAAGGAGGAGCTCATGGACATGTGTGAGCAAGTGCACGCTTGCAATAAGATGAAGAGAAAGGAGTGCAAAGAATTGCGCAAGAGAGTAAAATTTCTTGAGCAATCCTTTGATGAGCTCAATGCCACTCATGAGGGGCTAATGGATGCCCATGAGAAGCTTGGCAAAGCCCACTCAAAGCTTGAAAAAGCTCACTCCTCTCTCATTGAGCAAGTCAAGAAGGAGGAAGCTAAGAAGGAGCGAGTGATAGTTACATATGATGTGGGACTAACATGTGATCTTATTGATGAATCTTCTTATAAGCATATTGCTATTGCTCCCACTAACACTTCTTATAGCACTACCACTTCCACTCCACTTAAGAATGATGCATCACTAGTGGTGGAAAATGAGACCCTTAAGAAGGAGGTGAATGAGCTCACTCGTGCCTTAGGCAATGCCTATGGTGGAGAAGTCCACTTGCTAAAGTGCTTGGGTAGCCAAATGTTTTCTCTCAACAAAGAGGGTTTAGGCTATACCCCCAAGAAAGGCAAGGCAGCCTTTGTCACTCTCAAAGCTAGCTTTGTGAAGGGCAATGGTCGGTTTTGCAATAGATACAAGCAAGTTGGGCATATAGAGCAATATTGCAAGACTAACAAGAACAAGCTACCTAATGTATCCTCAATCAAATTTGATTCTTGTTACATGCTTTTTAAGGATGCCAATGGTGTGAAGGCTAAGTTCATTGGTACACCAATTGTGGGTCAAAAGAAGAAGGCCATTTGGGTACCAAAAACCTTGGTGACTAATCTACAAGGACCCAAGCAAGTCTGGGTACCTAAAAAGAATTGATCTTCTTTTGTAGGTCAATTATAAAGCCAGAGGAAAGTATTGGGTGCTTGATAGTGGGTGCACACAACACATGACCGGTGATCAAGAATGTTCAATTCAATCAATGAAAGCAAGAACAATGGGATTGATAGTATCACATTTGGTGACAATGGCAAAGGCAAGGTCAAAGGGCTTGGTAAGATTACAATATCCAATGATTTGAGCATTTCTAATGTGCTACTAATAGAGAGCTTGAACTTCAACCTATTGTCGGTAGCTCAATTGTGTGATCTTGGTTTCAAGTGCATATTTGGTGTGGATGATGTAGAGATCATAAGTGTAGATGGCTCTAACTTGATATTCAAAGGATTTAGATTTGAGAATCTATACTTGGTTAATTTCAATACTAGAGAAGCTCAATTGTCAACATGTTTGATCACTAAGTCTAGCTTGGGTTGGTTATGACATAGAAGGCTTGGTCATGTTTGAATGAAACAATTGAACAAGTTGGTCAAGCATGATCTAGTTAGAGGCTTGAAAGATGTCACTTTTGAGAAAGATAAGCTATGTAGTGCATGTCAGGCCAGAAAGCAAGTTGGAAACACACATCCTAAGAAGAGCGTGATGAGCACATCTAAGGCATTTGAGTTGATGCACATGAACTTGTTTGGACCAACCACATACACTAGCATTGGTGAAAACAAATATGGATTTGTGATTGTGGATGATTTCACTAGATACACATGGGTATTCTTTCTTATTGACAAGAGTGATGTGTTTGAAACATTCAAATCATTTGTTAAAGGCATTCACAATGAGTTTGAAACAACAATCAAGAAAGTTAGAAGTGACAATGGTAGTGAATTCAAGAACACTAGGATTGATGAGTTGTGTGATGAATTTGAAATTAGACATCAATTCTCGGCCAAGTATACTCCTCAATCAAATGGGTTAGTTAAAAGAAAGAATAGAACTTTGATTGACATGGCAAGATCAATGTTGAGTGAGTACAATTTGAGTCATTCATTTTGGGCCGAAGCAATCAACACGGCTTGCTATTATAACAACCGACTCTATTGTCACCCCATGATGGAGAAGACACCTTATGAGCTATTGAATGGAAGAAAGCCCAACATAGCATACTTTCGGGTTTTTGGTTGTAAATGCTACATTTTGAAGAAAGGCACTAGATTAAGCAAGTTTGAAAAGAAATGTGATAAAGGTTTCTTGCTTGGTTACTCCACTACTAGCAAGGCTTATAGAGTTTGGAATTTGGCTAGTGGTACTCTTGAGGAGGTTCATGATGTGGAGTTTGATGAAACAAATAGTTCCCAAGAGGAAGATGAGAATCTAGATGATGTAAAAGACACTCAATCGGTCAATGCAATGAAGAACATGGACATTGGTGATATAAGGCCTAGAGAAGTGATTGATATTGAAGATGACAAGAATCAAGTGCTCCCTAACTCAAATGTGCAAGCTAGTGGTTCTCATGATAAGATTCAAGCAAGTACTAGTGATGGCAATGTGCAAGATCAACAACAAGTGGCTAGTTCATCATCTCAACAAAGTGATCAATCAAATGCTAGCAATCAAGTGCAAGTGCTCCAATCAACCATTGTTGCAAAAGATCATCCATTGAACACTATCATTTGTGATATTTCAAGGGGAGTGCAAACTAGATCAAGATTGGCATCATTTTGTGAGCACTTCTCATTTGTGTCATCTATTGAACCTAAGAAGATAGATGAAGCTTTAAATGATGTTGATTGGGTCAATGCTATGCATGAAGAGCTAAACAACTTCACAAGAAACCAAGTATGGGAGTTAGTTGAGAGGCCTAAGGATCATAATGTGATTGGAACCAAATGGGTCTTTCGGAACAAGCAAGATCAAGGTGAGATAGTAATAAGGAACAAAGCAAGATTAGTGGCTCAAGGTTACACTCAAGTTGAAGGTCTTGACTTTAGAGAAACATATGCCCCGGTTGCAAGATTGGAAGCAATTAGGATCTTGTTAGCCTATGCTTGTGCCCACAACATCAAGTTGTACCAAATGGATGTGAAGAGTGCATTTCTCAATGGGTACATCAATGAGCTTGTGTATGTTGAGCAACCTCCCGGTTTTGAAGATGAGATGAAACCCAACCATGTGTACAAGTTGAGAAATGCTTTGTATGGACTAAAACAAGCACCTAGAGCATGGTATGAGAGATTGAGGGATTTCCTACTCTCTAAGGGATTCAAGATGGAAAAGGTTGACACCACTCTCTTCACCAAGAAACTTGGAAATGACTTGTTTGTGATGCAAATCTATGTTGATGATATCATATTTGGGTCAACAAATCAAGAATTTTGTGAAGAGTTTGGGAAAATGATGGCAAGTGAGTTTGAGATGTCCATGATTGGAGAGCTTAGCTACTTCCTTGGTCCTCAAATCAAGCAAATGAAGAATGTCACATTTGTAAGTCAAGGCAAGTATATCAAGGACATGCTCAAGAAATTTGGAATGGATGATAGTAAAGCTATTAGTACACCAATGGGGACAAGTGGAAGCTTGGATAGTAATGCTAGCGGCAACATGGTGGATCAAAAGATGTATCGGTCTATGATTGGAAGCCTACTCTGTGACCGCATCAAGGCCGGATGTGATGTTTAGTGTATGCATGTGTGCTAGATTTCAAGCCTCGCCAAGAGAAAGTCATTTGAAGGCAACAAAGAGAATATTGAGGTACTTGAAGCATACACAAAATATTGGATTATGGTATCCCAAAGGAGCAAGATTTGAGTTGATTGGGTATTCGGACTCCGATTATGTGGGATGCAAAGTTGAAAGAAAGAGCACATCGGGCACATGTCAACTATTGGGAAGATCACTTGTGTCTTGGTCATCAAAGAAGCAAAATAGTGTAGCACTTTCAACCGCCGAAGCGGAGTACATTTCGACCGGTAGTTGTTGTGCTCAATTACTTTGGATGAAGGCTACTTTGAGTGACTTTGGACTTAAATTCAAACAAGTGCCATTGCTATGTGACAATGAGAGTGTCGTAAAGCTCACCAACAACCCGGTTCAACACTCAAGAACAAAACATATTGATGTCCGCCATCATTTCATAAGAGATCACCAACAAAAAGGGGACATCTGCATTGAGAGTGTGGGCACCGAAGATCAACTTGCTGATATCTTCACCAAACCACTTGATGAGAAGAGATTTTGCAAGCTAAGGAATGAATTGAACATACTTGACTTCTCCAATATGTGTTGATGCACCCCCCACTTATATGACATACCTCTCCTTCGAACAATCGAAGGTAAAAAGTAATTGGCATGGCATACATCCTTGCTAAGGACATGTGTAGTGCATCTAGACATATTTCACATTTGAATAGGCTCATACATGAAAATCAAATGAATTTAATGCTTGTATGGTACCACTATTGCTTGTATGCTTGAAATGATCTAGTGGTAGCATATGACATGTTTGTGGGCTTGTAAACCTAGTGTTTTATCTAGAAAATGAGCTGTAAGTGTTTAACTCAATATGGTACAAGATAACCCTTATTTGGAGGTGTGAAGAAGCTTGTCCTTGGATCAAATCGAGTTAAATATCTTTTGCAAGTAATCTAGATTGAACCAAATTGGGAAAATGATCCTCATCTCACATGGTTTCACGCCAACCTATCTATAATTTGAGCTCACCTTTTATGCTAATTGTTGACAAAGGGGGAGAGAAACAAAGATATGAGTGAAAAGGGAGTATTTGACATAGGGGGAGAGATATGAGATATGATAAAGGTAAGGGATCAATTAAAATTTTGAGCACACAAGTAGGGGGGAGCAAGCTCATAAACTTGTATGTTGCATTTCAATTGTGCATTTCATATATTTGCTTGCATGGCACAAAGTTTTAAATTTCAATATCTATGCTTGTGTGGTGTATGCTAGTTGTAGGATTGATTGATGAAATGAAAATCTAGCATGCATAGGTTATCTAATAAATTCATTTCCATGTGTTTCCAAGTGGTATCAAACTAAAGTAACTAGACTTATGTTCATCATACGGTAACTAGACCCTTGCTTGTAATGTTGATCTCATGGGTATTCTAGTTTTTGTGTATGTCTAGTTACTAATGGTGCTAAGGATGGTATATTGATGCACTCCGATTGGTATCACGCTTCAAAGGTCCATCTCTTATACCTTATCATCATTTGGTAGAAATTGTCTCCTATATTTCCTATCTAAGCATATGTGCAAGCTACAATCCAAACTCTTAGCACATATATAGGGGGAGCAATTGCTACCATTTAAAGTTCATGAAACTTGTCCATATTCTTTTACACATGGTAAATATACTTGGGCAAGCAACATGGATTCATCTAAAATTCAATTCATATCTTTGTAAAAAGGTTGTCATCAATTACCAAAAAGGGGGAGATTGAAAGCTCTAGTTTGGTTTTGGTTAATTGATGAAACCCTAAGTGCTAACCTAATTTATCAAAGTGATTATGAGATAGGTAGCACTACTCCAAGTGATGAAGCAATGACGAAGATCATGACAATGGTGATGGCATGGTGATGATCAAGTGCTTGAACTTGGAAAAGAAGAAAGAGAAAAACAAAAGGCTCAAGGCAAAGGTATAAACTATAGGAGCCATTTTGTTTTAGTGATCAAGACACTTAGCGAGTGTGATCACATTTAGGATCGATAGTCGTACTATTAAGAGGAGTGAAACTCGTATTAAAATGCGGTTATCAAAGTGCCACTAGATGCTCTAACTCATTGCATATGCATTTAGGATCTAGTGGAGTGCTAACACCCTTGAAAATGTTTGTGAAAATATGCTAACTCATGTGCACAAGGTGATACACTTAGTGGTTGGCACATTTGATCAGGGGTGGTGAAGTTTAGGAGCAAGGGTAAGAAACTTCACCGGCGGAGTGTCCGCCCGTAGAGTGCGGACAGTCCGACGATGCCACCGGCGCCCTAGACAGAAAAGATGAAGGTCACTGGAAGTGACCGGACGCTGGCCGGTCAGCGATCGAACGCTGGTGGCTGCGTCCGGTGCTGTTGTCGGGCGGAGCAGCAGACAGATACCTTGCGACCGGACGCTGGCAGGGTCCGGTCAAGCATAACCGGATGCGTCCGGTCGGCAAAAGTCGGTTCTAGAACCTTACTGTAAACGACCGGACGCTGGGGGTTCAGCGTCCGGTCAACTTCAGTGCAATGTCCGGTCAAGGCAGTTGACCATTGTAATCGGGACACGTGGCTAACTGTGAGTGACCGGACGCTGGGGGCTCAGCGTCCGGTCAACTGATCGGAGCGTCCGGTCAGCCCGCGTTATGCCCAGTGAAGGGGTATAACGGCTCTATTTCGTGGGGGCTTCTATTTAAGCCCCATGGCCAGTTCAAGCTCACTCTCTTGGCCATTTGCATTGACACAGCAACCTTGTGAGCTTAGCCAAAGCCCTCTCACTCATCTCCATCATTGATTCGTCATCATTGTGAGATTGGGAGAGATTCCAAGTGCATTGCTTGAGTGATTGAATCTAGAGGCACTTGGTATTCATGTTTTGCTGCGGGTTTTGCTTGTTGCTCTTTGTGGTTGCCACCGCCTAGACGGCTTGGTGCACGGTGGAGGATTGGCACGAGTTGGTGATTGTTCGTGGCCATCTCCGGTGATTGTGAGGGGAGTTGTACCTTCCCCGGCGGAGCGCCGAAAGGTAACTCTAGTAAATTGCTCATGTCATTGAGTTACCTCACTTGTGGGTAGGTTCTTGCGGTGTCCTATCGTGTGGACGAGGTTTGTGAAACACCTCTTAGCCGTAGAACCACCAAGTGTTGGTCGACACAACGGGGACTAGTATGTTGGCAAGCACGTGAACCTCGGGAGAAAATCGGTTGTCCCTTGCCCTTTGGTATTCTCCCGGTGATTGGTTTTATATGCATCTTGTGATTGGTTAATTCCTCTTCACGGCGGTATAATCATCCTACTCACTCATTTATATTCTTGCAAACTAGTTGTAGCAAGCTCTTTAGTGTAATTAGAATTGAGAGCTTGCTTTGCTATTCAAGTTTATCTAGTGGAGCTCTTTAGTGTAGCAAGATTGAGAGCTCTTAGTGAGTATTATCATAGCAAGTTGTGTGTGTATTGATCATTGCAACTAGAATTGTTGGATAGGTGGCTTGCAACCCTTGTAGAGCTAGAGCAAGTTTGCATTCCGCTATTTGTCATACTAATCAAATTGCTCTAGTTGATTTGTAGATTTTTAAACAGGCTATACACCCCCCCTCTAGCCATATTAGGACCTTTCACTAGCTCATCCCTCCCTCAAGCTTAAACTGTGGCAAAGCGGCCAGGAGGCGTCGGTGGCCTTAAGACACCACGTTAGGTCGCCATGGCGGTACGGCCAAGCATGGCATGACGACCATGCACAACGCACTGCACACCACGGGCCAACACTTCTTCCACCTCGCTGTCATGCCGAAGCCGCGTTGTCCCCAACGCACCACCCGCCATGACCCACAACCTCATTCCGTAGCCATGACCCCATCCTGCTGTAAATTTCTTGGGTCTTGGGTTACCCGTCGGGTTCGAGGGGGATCTTCACCCGAAACAGGGTTTGGGGCGGGTTCGGGTTTCCTTCTCGGTTTTGGGTGTGGGTCCGTGAACTCTCCACCCGCCCTGAACCTGACACATTGCCATCCTTAGTCTCCATAATGGCCCTCACCCTCTCTCCCTCTCGGTGCCCTCACTCTCCCTCTCCTCTCTCCCTCGACGTGCGGCAAGACGGGGCGGCGCTAAGTGCGCGCGCAGGCTAAAAGGTATAGGCGGCCTTCGAAGCGCCAAGTCTGAGCGCGGGCAGCGGCGGTGCTTGGCGAGCGGGCGCTGGGATGCAGCGGCGTGAGGCCGCGGCGACGCTCGGCGAGCGGGCGCGGGGCCACGGCGGCGCTAGGTGAGCGGCGCTGGGCCGTGGTGACTCTCGGCCCTCGACGTGGGGCCACGACGGCGCTTGGCCCGTGGCGAGGGGCTCGATCCGGCCAGAAGGAGGTCCCTGGCGGCGGATCTAGCGAGCAGGAGGTCCCCGACGATGGATCCGATGAGCTGCAGTGGCGACGACCCCTGATGGGCTCGGCGGGCTCGTGGATGGGCTCGGCGAGCCTATTCATGGGGTTTTTTTCTTTCTTTTTTTGTTTTTCCTGTTTGATTTACGGAGGCGGGCAAAGCAACCGCCTCCATTAATGAAGATTAATGGAGGCCTTTGAATGGAGGCGGTTGCAATGCCCGCCTCTATTAATCTAGTTTCGCCCATCTCGCCAACCCACTCTCTCTACTTGCCTGTTGCCATCACCTAAACGGACATTTAGACGTGTGCTCAAATGTGTTTAGATCACTATCACTGTGATGTATGTACTGTCTTTTTATCACCGTCTAGACCCCTTTGGCGCATAGGATTTTCAAAACGCAGGAATGCAAAAATTCATTATGTTAAAAAAATCATCACTATGTCGGTTGCTTTTAGAGCTGATCTGTGGTTTCAACCGACAATGATATGGCACTGGCAATGATGAGTGGGTACCGGTTCCTAGCTTCAGCCGACAATGATAGGATGTTTTGTAAAATTATAACTCTTTCATATGAGATCGGATCAAGATAAACTTTATATTAGAAACATAGAATTTAAAAAGATCTAAAACTTTGTAATTGACAACTTTTTAATTTGAGATGGTTACAAGTCCAAATATTCAATATAAGTTCTCGGATCAGATTTCAAAGATTAACAATGTCGAATGGAGACGAAATCAACATCGAAGTTGTAGTTCTCAATGAGATCTACAACTTTACAGTTAACAACTTTATCATTTAAAATCGTTTGGAGCATTAATATACAATACAAGATTCAAAATTGTGTAGTTAAAAAATAGTGGCAGCTATCGACTATCGAGGGAATGCAAATGTTGTGGTCTTGAGTTCATATCCTGAAAAATACATATTTTTTATTTTTACCACTTATAACTGTCCGTTATAGACCTGGCCCCATCATTGTCGATTTGTCGTGCCGGACGACATATGTCACACCCGGTTTAAAAAAAAACAAATGCACAACATATGTATGCCGGGATCAATTTATTCATACATATATCGACTTCATTACAGTATCATAGGAGGTTTGCTTACATAACGAAAAATTATTACAAAAATGACCCATGGGTCTGAAAGAAAAACTCATAAGCTACTAGCGAAAAGGGACGCCATCTCCATAGGAAGGTTGACCGGGGGTACATCAGCCTAACAATGACACCGTCTTCAAGAAAACGCCGTCTTTTGGAAACCTCCATCTTCTAGAAACTTCGTCTTCTAGTCCGAACAGCTGGGTGGGGTAGAAGGGGACAAAGAGGAAGGGTGAGTACATCGAAATGTACGCAAGTGTAGGAAAAATATGACATGAGGGCCAACATAAGGATAGGCTTACAAGGTTTGACACAAGCACTTAAGTGACACATCCTATTTTCCTTAAATCCTTATCACCTATTTACTAGGTGAATTCTGCCTTCTCCTCAAAGAACCAATCCAACACTTGGATTCCATCCAAACACCACACTTGAATTCCATCTAAGCTCCCAACTGAACCAACCATCCTCTGTCACCAAAGATCCACTAATCTCGAAGAAGTTGAAGCCGCTCTTGATCGTGAGAACAATTGATATACTAGTTTTACACTTTGCTAGAGGTTGCACACTTTCACCACGAGTCATGGATTTTCCCATCACGCTTCACACTATCTAGGTGCTTAGTGGGGTCACACTACAAGGCTTTACAAAGCTGTGGTTCCCACCCCTGTGCATTCACTAAGATTCACCGATTTAGGCCCCCTCTTGTGCCACCTAACTCTCCACAATGCATAGAAATGGACAACTAATTACTTAGCCAGGGCCAGAGCCATATAGCCCCATGGATGCGCTGTTAAGCCGGGTTATAGGCTTCGAGAACCGGTCCTTAGAATATAGGCAGGAACGAGCACAAACCCATTCCACCAATTCCAACAATTCACTAGAAAACATTTACCCAAAATCTAGCAACATACCACCACCAAGACCAACCATCTTGTCGGATTCCTATTCACCATGTTGCTAAAAGATTACCAACCCAAAGTTGCATAGATCATTAGTTAGTATTAACATTATAGCCTTGCCAGCCCAATACTGCAAGCTAAGCATTGACTTCTACCCATCCAAACCAGGTTTCAAGGATGATATAACAAGTTCTAGTAAACCCTAACATGGGATTCAAATTATGACTTTGCATGCAACTAATGGTCTAACTACTCTAACTCAAAGTAAAACAAATATAGGTGCAAGATGGTCAAGGACACTTGCCTCAAAACATTGTTTCAGACAGTTAATCTTTCCTTTTGGTTCAACCTTGATCAACTTCTTCGATAGAGATAGCAACCACGAGGAACAAGCATAACAAAAGAACCTAAAAACAGTACATAAATCATAAGAAAACATACTAGAAACGATTGCTAACGGTAGGGATTGTTTCTACGATCGGATGAGCGCAAAAACCACTAAAAACGGAGCTACGGTTTAAAAGTTATGGGCTTTTAAAGTTTTGGGGGCAATTTTGTAAATATAAGGATTTATTGTAATCACTTTTGAAGTCAAGGACCAAAATATAAAAGTTTTGTCCCTCAAAATTAATTTAGAAAAGTTAAAGAGTCTTTTCACAATTTTAATATTTTCAGAATTATTTTATCAGGTAAAACACATTAATGACATCATAAATGAAATTACAACATCATTAATCATTTTAATTAAAAACCAAGTAAAACTATTTTACATTTATTTTTTTGTGAACCAAAACAGATTGATGACATTATTAATTGAAATAATAACATCATTAACCTTTTATGGAAGCAAATAAAACATTTTAAACATCATTTTTATGGAAAGACACTTCTGTTTGGGCTGAAACAGAATTAAAGGTAGTCAACAGGGGATAGCTCGTAATTATCACAAGGCACAGAGAACAGTGCATTGATTCGAATAAAACTTAGAGGCTAGATCGCATAAAGACGATGACTGGTGTTTTGACATGCTGAGTTGGCGATGACCGATGATGTGGCGGGAGGTGATTGGGTGGAGAAGTGCTGACTGGGCCGTCTCCTTGATTTTGTTGACCGATGGTCAACAAAGGATCTGGAGCGCTTGTTGCTGATCGGACGGTGGAGGAGGCGTTCGTCCTGAGGAGGTCGCACGCCTGTCGCCGGTGTGGATCACCAGACGGCGGCGGCTCACCGGAACATCGCCGGGGTCGAGCTCCGGTGATTGGGGTGCTCCGGAGAGCTGAGGAAGAGGTATCAGGGGCCACGTAGAACTCGAGGTGGGTCCCATGAAGGTGGAGAAACAGCGGCGATGGAGATCGAGGCCGTGCAGCGGCGGCACGCTCCGGCGAACTCGGGGAAAGGCGTTGCGAGCGCGAACTGAGGCCAATAAAGTGTTGGGCGGGCGCGTCGTTCCCTTGCGGTGCCGACGGAGGAAATGGGGTGGCGAATAGCGGTGTGTGCGCGGAGATCAGCGAGCTTAGGCCGGAATCGGCCATGGCGGCGGCGGCGGCGATTAGGGGCGCTGCAGCGAGGGAGGAGGCACAGATAGGATAGAAGAGACGGCAGCGTGCTTTCTCGCTGCCGAGGCCATCCTTTATACGCGGAAAAGAGGAGGAGAACGGCAGCGTCACGAGCTCGCCTCCATGCCGTTCATGGCGGACGGGCTCGTCGCGCGCGCGGGATGGACAGGTCGCGACGCCACTGCGGCTGCGGTGGTGCTCGGTCTTCGCGGGCGCTCGGACGCGGGAAAGAGGGACGGCTCGGTCGCGCAGGTGCTTGGTCGCGCGGACGCCCGGCGTCGGCGGAGGGAAGGAGACGACCAGAGGTTGGGGATGACCTGTCCGACAGGTGGGCCCGGACGGTCAACGACAGGAGAGAGGGGAGAGGCGGGGCCCGTCTGTCATTGAGACAGAGAGAGAGAAGAGGTGCGCGGCGGGCTGGCCTGGTGCTCGGGAGTGGGCTTCGGCCTAGGGAAGAGAGGGGGAGGGCGCTGCGCGGGGTGGGCTGGAGTGGGCCCTAGAGGGAAAGGGTGGGGCTTTTCTTTTTTTTTCCTGTTGTTTTATTTTGTAAATTCATTCGAAAATCAAATTCAAAGGCTTTTGGAACCAAATAAATTTTGGAAAACTTTTTAGAATATTTATGAATTTTGGAAACTAAAATTTGAACTTGTTTCAAATAAAATTTTAAATACTTTATATATTTTATAAATAGAGCAAAGTCGAGTCGAACCTAAAACGTATTTAATAAATTATTTTTCACTCAATAAAAATTATGCAAGAGGCATGAATGCAACGTCCCATAAAATTAAATTTTAATCATTATTTAAAATTCACATTTTTCACAATTAAATTATAAAGTGCATAATTAAATCTTGGAAAATTTTAGGAAAGTTATAAAACTTTTTAATTTATTTAGTATTTTCTATTCACAACCCAAAATAGAAAATTTGGGGTGTGACAAAATACAGTGTAGCTGGTGGCGAATGAAGGAAGCCGTATCATCTACTTAGTTGATGTATTTGTCTATTTACGTTTTCCGGTTTATTACACTGTCATGTGGGCCCAGGTGGCC
The DNA here is from genome assembly GCA_904845875.1 of Miscanthus lutarioriparius. Classification (NCBI taxonomy): domain Eukaryota; kingdom Viridiplantae; phylum Streptophyta; class Magnoliopsida; order Poales; family Poaceae; genus Miscanthus; species Miscanthus lutarioriparius. Next base: position 86,630,419 of record CAJGYO010000018.1, read on the forward strand.
AGAGTCGGTAAGCGCACATAAGTGCCGCACTCGTACCCTGTTGGACATTCAGACATTGTATCGCAATCAGAATCGCCAAGGCTGAGGGGTTAACCTCGCCGGCGTCCTCATTCCGTACCATTCACTCGTGCTCACGTCGATTGCCCATTGCTTTAAGCTAAACCCTCCGGCAATGATGATTTTTTTTACCATTTGTCACTGCTGGAATGAGCCTGTCCACTACTGGAGCAGTTCCGTTCTGGCGTAGTGAAATGTAGAAATTTGAATGACCGAACACTTCAATATAAATTTTAAGACTAAGGATAGTTTAGCCAGAAACCTTTGAAAGCGACGTGAGAAGCAAAACAATGAGGTTTAGTTTCCTCTAAAATTCCTTTGAATTTGCCCAACTCATATATAAGAATCTGAAATGAATTGCGAAAAAAATATTCCTTTGTTCCAAACGATCTCATTGGAACTTTTCTACAGTATGTATATGACTTGAATCTTCCAAAATTTCTATGTTTCTCTCTATTCCAAAAGGAGCCCTGGTCTGTTTAAACCATCTAATGTTTAATTCATTGTTTAGACCCTAAATTGGACACTGAACTGCTATGCCTAAACTGTACGCTGCAGATACGCTACGTCTAGACGTGTTTAGACGAACAATGATGGTAGCAGATTTGGAAAAATGACCAAGGAACATATATGTCACATGTGGGACAAGGCTCGAGGATTGATTGGTGGATTATATTCCTTGGAAAACCTTTGAGGAATTTCGCACACACTTGATGCTGCGACTACAACCACAGCAAGGTACAAGACTCCGTGTAAGTCTTACAAAGTGTAAAAAAATCCTGCAACGCCAAGCCAATTAGGAGATTATGGTTCCTAAATTAATTAGCATCATATGAGCCGAGGTTATACAATATTGGCATTCCCATTATACACAACACCACCAGGTGAACTTTTGCATCTTCAGTCTTGCAATAGCCTTCTTCAGGTTCTATTGCTGAGCCCAAACATGGAGAAATGCAACATATATATAGCTCAGGCTATACAATATTGACACATGCAGACTCAGACTGCCGTGCAGGGCTCTTTCTCCACATGCTCAATTATGTACATAGCCTGTTTGTTGTTTAAACTGAGCAATACTTGAGACCTTGTTCAAAATATTATATGTACCCTCATACTTGTATACGCAAGGCTTTTCATGTCTGCTGATTCGCCTTGTTTCCAGTATGGATGAGAGAGATCTCAATGCCATGTGTGACCAAAATGTTGATATGAAGGGGATCCTTGCATGAGTATCAATCATGTTCTTGCCATGGACCATGACAAGAACATGATTGGTGACAGGGTGGTCACCTATTTATGTGTCATACATGGCCACTGCCAGTTAAAAAAAATTAGTCTGCCCCACCATGTGCCTAATAACCACATCCAATTAGAAAGGCGTAGATACTGTGATGAGTTGCGACAACCTCAAACCACTAACCTGAAAAGTAAATAAGTAAATAGTAGAAAAATCCAGAAGTAATCAAAACTGCAGCACAAATGATCATCAGAAAAACATCCCAACTCAGAGTGTCAGATAGATTAATTTTCAAATCATATTCATAATGTTTCAACCACAAGCAAAAAGGGTTTTCTAGGTCAGCTTAAGACTAGGATTTCCATTTTTCATCTTTCAGTTTGCAGGACAGTTTTTATAATGATTCAAATTCAATAGTGAGAATAATGTTACTCTGCAACCTGTGTAAAGTGAACTTTTACATAATGTAAACCCATGGTAGAATTGAGAAATTCTGAAGTCATATCATATACAGTGAGCAGATTACTGAGAGAAACTACAAATCAAGATTGGAACCAATTAAAATAATGCATTACAACCACATACAATTATTCAAATGACAAATAATCTCAGAATCTTGCAAACAGAAAAGTAGGAACCTCAAGTGATTACGTTCTGTATAATCATGTTTCTCATATGCACCACACAACTCACTTCTAACAAAACTACTAGATTCTTCAGGAAAATATGCATGATTAGCTTACATGCTTTCTATTAGCAGTGCATGAGATGGGACTCACATTGTGGAAGATGTAGCAAAGAATCTCTGTAAGAAAGCGTAATTATGTTACTTGCTCAAAACTGCAGTTCTCCTAAGGCAATTATAGTAGCAGAATAGACAGGTAATAGGCTTCTAAATTTGTCTGCAGAGCAACTAATAAACAAATGACAGTAGCATTATGTTAAAACTAAGTATAACATACATAAGATTTATTTCCAATGACAGTATGACGCAATGGTGGTAACCTCTAGAGAGGTAAAAAAATTAGGAGGTGAAGTTAGGCATAACTGTTTCCATTGAATTAACAGAAAGAGTAGGCAAAAGATGATTGCATGGGCAGAAGGAAAATTTGGACTGAGCATTAATAAGCCTCTCATTAACACCTGGTAAGTACGATGGCGTGCATCTAAGTTAACACCAATATTGTTTAAACAACTTGGCGTAGCGATGGTACCACAAATTAATTATATTCAGCTCGATCTGATGAACCATGATTTGGACACGAAAGTTGGAAATAGTGCACTGAAGAAGAGACTACGCTTGAAAAGTACACTGAAGAAGGGACTGAAGGGAGACAAAAGTAATCAGTATGTGTGGTGAATTAGTGATATGCATGGTGAGAGCGAGAATACCTTAACCATGGATGCTGAACCTGTCCTGAATTGTTGAACCCCTGTCCCCTTGCTGCTGGGATCCAGATGCTTGTTCAGAAACTGCAGAGCAACCAGAATCATCACAAGGATATCAGAGTAGCAGGCATAATAAACATAGGTTATTTTATTTACTGAAATAGTTTTTTTTTAAAGGCAAGATTGAATTGTGCCGGGGCTTATTGCTCTAGTTCGTTTCTTGTTATTGTTGTGGTGGAAGAAATGAACCGCCCTGATAACAAAGCGGCTATGTTTGCTAGACTGCATTGACTGGAGGAGAATACTGAAACCAGGAACAGTTTTGTCAGCAGAAGCTGTCATAACGCATTCGGCGATGGCTGCCGACACGGGAATGGTACGGAAGGAAACAACCAGTACATCTGAGTGCAGTATTGAGTCAGACTCTACCCGTTGCTCATCAGGGCTGACAAGAGGTTGGCGTCTCAAATGAGCAGCTCGCCAATCCCAGGCAGAGGCGCAGAGCGCCGTCAAATTAGCTGCGAACAGGGCGGGTTGAGGATGAGTGAAGGAGCGCGAAGAGAGCGTGAGGAGCGACATACGGATGCGCGCGACGTCGGGGTCATCGTCGGCCTGGAGGATGCGGTGGATGCGCTGGCCGAGCCGGAGGCGGCGGCGGCGGCGGTTGAACGCCGGCGGAGACGCAGTTTGTGGGCCGGCCTGTTTTGGATCCCAGCCTAGTACGATTCAGAACGGTGGGCCGCAGCTGGGCCTGTTTATCTTCCTTATCTTTTATTAGCCCAGCGCATACACGCATTCACGCATGGTATACAAAATTATAGTTCATTTGGTTTGATTTAATTAGTTTTTGTTTTTCTAAAAAGAATAGTTTGGTTTTGTGATAGTTTAGTGCTACTGGTATACAAATAATATGCAGTAAATTTTGTGACCTCTCATCATGCATGCATGTACCCGTGTTATTAGGATGTAATAATATGTTTTCTTTTTAATTTCGAACAACAAAGAGTCGTCACCAAGCCAATTGATCGTCTTCTTACACACCTAATTACAGTACCAGATATATTATCATACAGGACTATATTATTATTACCGTACCAGAAATATTATTATATACAGGTGTATATTTTTTATCACAGGAACACCGTACCAGCAACACGTATTTTCGTATTAAAAAAGCAAGGGAAATACAAAAAAAGAGAGGTACACGTATCTGTATTTAAAAAAGCGAAGGGAAAATACAAAAAGCAGAGATACACCTTGGGCAACTCACACACAGAAGCAACTAATTAAGTGGCAAAGTAGCTAGTGCCTAGTAATAGTGGCGGTTGGCCGCCGGAGCGTGCTGATGCAGCGGTCCAGCCGTCGTCGGCGGCGGCACCGTGGTGGCTGCCGGTGCTGGTGCGGGGACAGCAGCAGTAGTCGTAGTAGCTGCTGCTGCTCCTGTTCCCACGACGCCGGCGCCGGTGCCGGTGCCGTAGCCGTAGTGGTGAGTGTGACCGTGGTCGTGATGGAGCTTGTGCGCGATGGCCTCCTCCGGCCCGGTGGTACACAGCCGAGGAGGGGCTCCAGCAGGGACAGATTCAGATACAATTTTCAGTCCGGCGGTGCAAGTTGAGCGAATAGCAAGCTGAGCACTGCAGGCACATTGTTTAAGCATATATAGAGCATGCCATGTACTAGGAGTAATAATATATATATATATATATATATATATATATAATTTCTTTCCTTCTGCTTGTCTTATTTTTGCACAGACGACAGGGGACAACAATGGCCCGGCCCATAATTTTCGGCTAGTAGCCTAGTAATCTTCCGAGACTCTGGTGATCTTGGCCAAGCAGTTGTCCACCGGCCTCGGGTGCGGCAGGTACCTCACCCGGCACCTTGGGTTCGTCCTCGTCAGCCTGCATGCGATGCCATCATCAGCTTCGATTCGTTCTTAAAAAAGCAGAGACAACACTTGCAGTGTCCATCTTGTTCTTATAGCTTGCATTGGTAAACTCTGAGACGATGCAGCTTTACTTACTTGTAGCCCAGGAGGAAGTGGTGGAGGAAGACGGAGATCTCGAGCTTGGCGAGGTCGTTGCCGGGGCAGAGCCTGGCGCCGAGCCCGAACGCCAGGAACGTGCCGGCTCTCGGCGAGTGGCCCTCCCATCTTGACGGGTTGAACTTGGTGGGGTCAGGGTACACCTGGGGGTCCATGTGCACGCTCCGGTACCATAGCTGCACCTTCCACCCCTTGGGGATCAGGTACCCTGTTTCGTCGATTCAGGGTTCAGAGTTCAGAGTTCAGACACAAGTGAAGTGAAGTGATCAGATCACTTCTGAAAGAAGAATATGCAGGTGAGGTTTCTGAATGAAGTGCACCGTACCGTTCACGGAGACGTCTTTCGTGGCCTGACGGAAGGAGACGAAGGAGATGTTGACGAGCCGCAGCGTCTCATCGATCACCTTCATCAGATATTCAGATAGATAGATGTACACACACAGAGTTCATCATCAGTCAGTCAGTCAGTTCATATGTATGATTTTGCTGCATGCTTGGTTGCATTTGCATTGCAAGCATCGTCAGAGAATGGATCGGAGCAGACCTGTGAGAGGTACTCCATCTTCCTGAAGTCCCTGAGCGTGAGCCCCTGCTGCGACGCCGGGATGCTCCTCATGATCGCCTCCTGCTCCGCCTGGGACGAAATTTGAACAAGCATCAACCAACGGAATCTGATCTCTGCAACTGTGATTTCGCTGACAAAAAAAGATCGAGTCTTTTCAGGGTTCAGACCCTACGTACGCACCTTTGCCTTTGCGAAGATGTCCGGGTTCTCCTGCAGGAACACGGTGGCCCACATGGTGATGTGGCCGGACGACTCGTGCCCGGCGTTGAGGTACATGATGAGCACGTCGATGATCGCGTCGTCGTCCAGCCGCCGCCCGCGCTCGTCCGCCGCCCCGATCAGCCGGTCCATCATGTCCACGCCGCCAGAACCCGACACCACCACCCCCTTGGCCTTGGCGGCGCGCCGCTCGTCCAGCACGCCCTGAAGCACGGCCACGAGCCCCCGGCGCGCGCGCAGCGCCCTGCGGTACGCGAACCCGGGCAGGTTGATGGCCATGGCGCGCATCCCGTAGTTGAGGTCCGTGTAGCTCCGCTCCAGCGCGCGCGTCGTCGCCTCGTCCGCGCCGCCCAGGAAGATCTGCAGGATGATCTTGAACGTCATCCGCCGCAGCTCCGTTAGGAACTCGATACCCCTCCCGGAAGACGATTCGTCGGCCCACGCGCGCAGCGACGACGTCACGGTGCGGTCGATGAAGGGCAGGTACGCGGTGAGCGCGTCGAAGCCGTTGATGGGCGCGGCCGTGAGCTTGCGCAGCCGTCGGTGCTCGTCGTACGGCATCGCAATGAACGACTTGGGCCCGATCAGCGCCACCGTCGCCTTGGGCCACCCCGTCACGAACGCGTCGTCGTCCATCAGCACCTGCTTGCACGCCTCCGGCGTCGTCACCAGCACCGTCGGGCTGCTGAACATGAAGCCTCGGTACACGCCCGTGCGCCCGAACCTGCAGCACGTATCAGCAGCAATGGCGTCCAGGTCAGGTTAATTATTTGTTTGTTTGTTCAGCGCAACTGATTACTGATGATGAGCGAGCTCTCGCTCGTCAGACTGATCAAGAGCAGAGGCAAGAATGAATGATCCAGTCTTCTTCTTGTCCTCCTTCGTTTTCAATCACAGACAACTTGTGAACATGCATATGCAGCATCCTGAAACATCCCGCGCACATGTGCTAGATACATACTACATTTTGTACTGATGAAACAATCACTCGCCATTCATGAACATTGCGCAAGCAAAAGCAAAACAAGCGAATAATTTAATCCCTCAACTTGTGAGGACTCTGTTTCATTTTGAGCCATTCAGGGAAAACGGACAGCATCCATTCAGACTGCGTCGAGCAGCGACTGAGCAACACGTATGGGGTATGGGCCTCGGAACAGGAGGAATCTGAGCACTCCTAACAGAGATGCTACCTAAAGAGATATAGATATAGATGTTCAGAACATATTAGTGTATGCATCCAAGTAAAATATTGCAGACTGCTGAGCAGAGCAGCTGCACCGCTTGAAACTGAACAAAGCCAAGTCGCTTTGGATGGACCGACAGTGAGCGAAGAAGAATCGTGAGAGACAAAATTTAGTTTGGAGGACGATGGATGGGTTCCACAGAGCACGGCAGATCGATTAGATTAGATTAAACAACAACAATGTCTGATGCTTCCTTGGGCAAGATGAAAGCATGGAGATATGATAAGCAAAGCTGCTTTTGACAGCATATGGCTGGAAAATCAGGGCATCACTTGACAATAACAGAGCATTATACTCCTATATACTCCTACTACAGTCCTACTAGTGAGCACTACGTGTCTACTTATGCAGGAAGATTATGATTATTTGGGCAGTCAGGGGCCCCCCTGCCAAAGATGGAATCTCGCAATATAGTGTATGCTGAATGGTGGCATGGGAGAGTGGTGGCATTGCAATCAATCTGAAGGAGACATGTCTTTTGGGGGCAGTGGGGGCAGCGAAAGCAAGCATTCCTGCTCACGTCAGATCAGTGTCATCTCTCACTCATAACTGTCTGACTGACTGACTGACTGACTGACTGACTCTGATGACTGTACATGGTCTGAGCTGCTAAACCTGACCGAAACCACGACAGTGATTATTCACCGGCACCGGCACCGGCAGTGGTTTGTTACTGCTTTCCTCTCCTGTGGGACGTCGTTGTTCTACCCTGTCTCAGTCTGGTCTGGCTTTCTTTGATAATGGAGTATAATCGACGGCTCTCGTGCCTGGTCCGTTTAAAGGGTAACATAACATTAGTGAATTGCTTGCGATTGCAATGCATGCTTGCTCCCCTCCACACCCAAAACCAGGGATGGATTCGCATGCAGATACTGACTGTATGTTTCAAGTTTCATACATGCAAGAATGCATGTATCTGCAGACTGGTGCCTGATGAGTCTGAACAGTTTGAGTGAGGTTCATGGGTTGAAAAGTCCTCCGGCTCCTTGTGTTGGTGTAGTGTGATGATGCATGCATGCTTGGCTATGCATATGTATGGTGGTAAGATTTGATACTGATATCATCATAATCATATCATCACCAAAGTTAAAAGGGGGGCATCTTTTGTTCTTTTAATCTGGGTGCATACAGTAGTGTACCTAAAATAAAAGCATATATGTTTACCCATCATCAGTCTCCCTTTGATAGCATTGCACCGACTGGATTGCAGCAACGTTAATCTTGTGCCTTGTGTGTGTGTGCTCTAAGACAGTAGCTATCACGGTAATTAATTAATTAATTAATCCGTCAAGGCTCAAGAGAAGAGTGGACAGGAATTTTCAGTAACCGCTGTAAATTGCTGTGCAGGCTAGCTGTCTTCACTGCTAGTACTAGCTGACAGCTGTCAGCTACCACCCTGTTCGCTTGGCTTATAAGTTGTACTTTTTCAACTAACGAACAATATTTTTCTCTCACAACAAATCAACCAACAGTACTTTCAGCCATGGCTTATCAGCTAAGCGAACATGCAACGGTTGTCTCTTCCAGTGTTTGGTTGAGAGTAATTACTAGCTAGGAGGCGTAATTAGCGATACGAGAATTAACCACCCGGGGGGTAAATGGAAAGTATCGCGCGCTGGCTGTGGTTGGGCAGCTAAGCTACTCCCATCTCCAGGTGTCGAAGAGGACAATGACACGTGGGCCCCACCCGGCCCCGTCGCCCGTCCTCGGGATTAGCGCGAGGATTAGCGTACTGACTTACCGTCGGACGAAGGAGGCGATGAAGGCGTCGGGCTTGCCGGACTTGAAGGCACGGAGAAAGGCCCACATGCCGCCGACGACGGGCCACCCCATCTCCCCCGGCGGCAGCCGCGCGCGCCGCACCGCGCCCAGAGGCGCCTCCCTGTACCACCCGTGCGCCCTCCGCGCCGCGGCGTCCAGGAGCACCAACGCTGCGGCGCCGAGCAGCAGCGCCGCGGCCCACGACGGCAGCGCCGACGCCGCCTCCTCCACGCCGAGCATCCCCACCGACCGGACGATAGACGCGCGTGTGCGGTGAAATGTAATGATGGATGATGGCGCGCGCGCAGAGCGCTGTGCGTTTGTGAAGGGAGGAGAGACAGCCCAGGGCTGCACGCAGGCAGCGCCCCCTATATATAGGCAGACATCTTTCATATAGATTTTTGTTCTTATCTTAGACTAGACTGTCTCTGACAAAAACGACTAAAAACGATACACATTCACTAACGTAAGTCATATACAGTGAAAAGTCACGGACCCAAATCTCTGCCTTCTCCAACAGAGCCTGAGCAACCACACCACCGCCCCCCGCTAGATCTGCTCCGCCGCCACCGACACCCCCTCCTCGCCTTCCTCCGGCGAGGAGCTCGCCGGAGCAAGGCCGAGCGCCACAACCGACCCACCCCCCCACCCCAGACCCTGCTCCTCGCGGCGGCGCTGCCAGGCGCCCGCGGGTTCTACCTCCCGGGGAGCTACCCGCACAAGTACAACCCCGGCGACTACCTCAACGTAGATCCGGACGGGGGGCGCCGCGGCTGCGCCGGTGGCGGCGAGGGCGCGGGGCTTGAAGTGGAGGAAGGAGGAGCGGCGGGCGGCGTGGCGGAGAGGAAGAGGGCGAGGACGTGCGGGCGGAAGAAGTAGGCGTTGCGGCAGCTGGGGCAGAGGTTCAACGCCTGGTAGCCGGCGGCGGCGGTGGCGCCCGCGGTCGTCGGAGGGGGGCCCTGGTGGGAGAAGAGGATGTCCATGTGCTTGGAGTAGCGTGGGCAATGGGCCTCCGCGCGGATGCGGCGTGGCTCGGGCTCGTCGGTGGAGGAGGAGCTGCCCCCGGAGCCCGAGGAGGAGGACTCCCACTTGCGCTGCTCCTGGAGGCGCCGGTGCGGCGGCGGGGTGGACGGAGCTCACGCCGAAGCCCCCCTCAGCTCCCCCTCTCTGCTATGCTTTTGCGTCGTCGCGAGAGACGACGTTTTTTTGCCTATCGATTCGCCAGGTACCCAAAATGGCTGCTTTGGATGCATCCTCCGTTGGAGCGTGATTCTAAGACGCAAAACACTATGCATAACGCATTTTGCGTTTGGGTCACCCTTTGCCTACACCGTTGGAGACAGTCTTAGGGAGAAAATACTAGAGAAACTCTTCCATACAGAGTAAAACATACTAGTCCGCTTTTAATTAATTAATTAATTAAGATAATTAAAGTTCTTGGTAACGTATTTTGTTCTTGGACGTTTTATACTTTTTATATTATATAAATAAAAACCATCCAGCATGTATAAACGGAGCCGTTCATTTGGTGTATGTGCATATCTTAGCTTGTAGGCCGGATGTCTTGTAGTACTATGCACACGCAAGCGGCCGGCTTTGGATTTTAACTTGCTGTCAACCTTGCATGCCTAATAATAAGACAAGGACGACAACAATGTAAAAGTTAAAATAACACTCCATCCGTTTTAAATTATAAGACATTTTCGCATTTCTAGATACATCATTTTTCCTATGTACGTAGACATAGTGTATATCTAAGTACATAGAAAAAACTATGTATTTAAAAAAGTTAAAACATCTTACAATTTGAGGGTCCAACTTTCTTGGAGAGTCAAAAACATGTCAAATTTGACCAGATTTATATAATAAAATAATAGCATTTATGATATTAACTAAGTATTATCATTATATTCTTTATTAATTATATTTTCATATTATACCTATTTGATATCAAAAACTTTTGTAGTTTTGTTTATAATTTTGGTCAAACTTGATATGCTCCAAAAACAGTTGGAATGACTTATAATTTTGAATGAACATATATGAGTATTGAGTAAAGTACCAACATTCATATACGGAAACTCGTGTCGTCCTGGACTTATTAAGCTCCAATGTCATTATATGTCATTATGTTATAGTAGTGACTAATAAGAGTGTAATGATATGATTTTCCTGCTCTGCTAAACTGATTGACATATACAAGAGGCTGGATCTGGACAAGGGGAATCATGCGAAGATATGATCTGTTCTGAAAACCAAAAAGTCGCTTGTTGTTTTCCGGCACTTTTGAGAATCATCGAGGTGCTGCATCGATCGGTAAATACGAGTGACGGATGGAGACTTTAGCGTACAAAAGGTGACGAGCGACTGAGCGAGAGGCCAGTGCATTGCAACTCTTGGCGCATCATGTCGTCAGTCATGTACTAGTACTAGTAGTACGTTAAAAAAATTTGAATGGAGCTCAGAGCACAAACATACGGTACGTGAGCATAGCCTCGTACGTGTACGTGTCGGCACCTCGCACATTTGCCGGACCGGACGGGAGGTGCATGATATGTGTCAGATGTGTTCAAGTAACGAGACAGTGCAAATCCCACTACGGACAAAGTTCGTAAGCTGCAGTAGTTCATGGCTTCATGCATAAGTTTGTTGTCTCCTAGTGATATGCCACCGTCCGCTCAGATTATATAAATAGTTTTGTCTTTTCTATATACAAAGTTTTCACTATATACTTAGATAAACCAAAATGGTCTATAAATTGAAACAAAAAGAGTACATATATATAGTTTTCTACCCGGTTTCCTGTAAAAAAATAGACTGACTAATTTATTTTATTTCATTTTTACGTTAAAAAACTATTTTATTTTACCTTCTATTTTCTTTGTAATAAAACTCGTGTTAAAGTTTTTGATGTTATTTGGAAAATGATTCGAACTCCAATAACTTTGTTGAACTATTCCTACATGTACTATTATCCTATTATTAGACACTGCTTTTGTTAGGTGGATATAGCTTATACAACAACTACATTATAATTTTGGAAATTTTTAGAAGTCTAAGCCTTAGCATCGAGCCCTCCACGCGGCCAAGATCCCACCGCGCTAAGCTCACTGCAAAAGACCATGGAGATCTCAAGCTTTCTACTATAGAAACGGTTTTTGTGGACGTTAGCGATTCTTTTACTGGTGGCTTATAAAGAATAGGCACAAGTTGAAATAGAATTATGGACACATGGTTATAAAACCATATGTGTAATCCCATGGCTTGAGCCTATCCTGTTCAACTGCTAGATCTTTCCCTTCTTATACTACTATTTTATAAAAAAAATGCATATTTAAGCTCAAGAACAAACAACCCCATAGCTGGCCCTACCCTACCAAAAAAAGTGGCATCAAGATCATTTTGCTTATTTCTCCGTAACTAACTTTAGAGAAACTCCAAAAAACTCTTTATATACTTCCTTTTTGATAGGAATAAATATTTTGAGGAAAAAAGCACTCGGACAAATTTTTTAGTTAGATCTCTAAATATTGCTATCTTCTATTACTTGTTTCTCACTAGCCAAATGTGGAGAGCATAGATGGCTCTCAAAAGTGCACATAAGATAGAAAAACTGTTGCAATGTGTTAAGATACTGAGAACGATTCTTATTCAAATGACTCGCCAAATGAGCATTTTAGGGAACATTTTTGGAGGTACTACAAGAATGGTCGACATTTTTAATATGTGAATATCTAACTAAATAGGGGCTGTCAAGAATCCTGATATAAGAGATATCAATTTATTGTAAAATATAAATAAACATGGCATTGATCATTACCATGCAAACATTAATAGCATAATATAAGAAATAATATTACATGCATTTTTCATTCAAAAACTAGAAGAAGCATATGAAAACATAGATAATGTAGAGAATTATGTAAAACTTAATTGCACGCTATTTGGTTAAAGATGTCGTTAGTCCAATTCAGGACGGCTCAGTGATCCACATAGAGAAGGAAAATTAGTAGAAAAAGATAAACTTAGTATTCTCAATAAAAACATGAAATACATGTGTTGATTTTAAATAAAAAAAATTAGTGAAATGGAGAGGCCTCCATGGTCCATATATGTAAATAAACATATACTCCCTCCGTCTCAAAATAAGTGACGTTTTTTTACTTTTACACTTCTTGTTTGACCGTTCGTCATATTCAATTTTTTGTGTAAATAATAAAATAAATAAGTTAGTATTAAAGTATCTCTAATGATAGAATAAGTCATAACAAAATGAATAATATTTATATAAAAATTTTGAATAGGACGAATGATCAAACAAGAAATCCCAAAATAAAAAACGTAACTTATTTTGGGACGGATGGAGTAGTGAATAAAATTTATTAACGTTATGAACAATGTATATCATTTTGATAGTGTTATACTGCTATATTATACTAATACTAGCAAACATTCACGTGCGTTGCAATGGGAGAAAAAAAAGCTATCAAATGTCTAACCAGTTCGCTTCATCTTGTTGCACTACTTCAGCGCCCACGACACCTTAATTTGTATAGACAAACGAACGGGCTTGTTAATGTAAGCAAGGATCACAATGTTACTAATCTATTTATCTTTTTATCTATTTATAAAATTTAAAAACTATACTTTATTTCATGATAACCATGGCAACCATAATATAAGTTAATATTGGCAATAATACGACAATTTCCTATGAATTATGTATTGAATTAAAATACAATATTTATAGATTTTTTCTTTTATTATTGTAAGGCACAAAATATTTACTCGCAAATATATTATAACTTTAGTTTTCATTACTATCCATGTTTTGGTAGTTAGATATCAAGTTCTGTGACTTGTTTTAAGGATCCATAAGAATATGTAATTATAATATTTTATTAAAGTCAGCAAGGGGTTAGTTGTCATCATGTCTCGGTTTCCACGTGTCAGCCTTTATCGAAAGTGGCACTGGTATATGCAGACAACTTAGATATTTGCATTGGTATGTGTGGATAGCTTGGAGAAATATTTGTTTTGATTAGATTGGATGACAAACTGCTCAAGACTAGTTTACAGTTTAATAACTAGTTAAGCCATCGGCTAATTCTTGTCATAATTATAATTTATTTATATTTAAAACTAACTACTTAGTAATAGAAATATTTATTTATTAAGTAAGGATCAAAGTTTCAAAGACCCTAATACTGTATTTATTATTTATCTATTTTAGTAGGGAAAAACAGAGTTACTTCATCATAAAATTAGAAATAAAAAATTAAAACACAGAAAGGACAACATGGCAAAAACAATCAGGGGAAATCACCATGGGCCGGGGACGCCACTTTCACCAAACCCTCAGGTACGGAACCCAAACAAGCGGTAGAAGATAAAAAAAAAGAGAAAGCAGCGGAAGTAGAAACTGAGACGGAAATGGAAAAAAGGAACGCGAACACAACACGAACACGATGATTAGGTTGGACGAAAATCTAAAAGTGGCAGAAACTTTGCTCATTTATTATTAGGTATAGATTAAGCCTATTCGTCTCACAGATATATGTCAATCTAAGTTAGTCCTAAGTTAAATCTTTTTTGTAATTTTGATTACTAATATTTATAAAAATATATTTTACTCAACGGTTGCTTAATTAATAATCACATATTGTCAAAGTATTTTCTATACGAATTTAGTAATGTCAAGCTTCTTTAGAACTTTAGATATGGATAGACTATGTATATTAAACTAAATTAAAAGGGTTTTGTTGTTTGTGTTGCTTTTCCTACTTATCTTTTTTCCTCTTATAAAAGAAATCGAGGTAAATCTCCTACCGTCTTTTTAGGAAAAGGACTTACATTCCTAGCTAGTCGGCGTCCATCAGACTATCACCCTATACAGCTAGCATTGTGATAATAATAAAGCAACAAAGCTCTGTATATATATCTATATGAATGTAGTTTGAGAGACGGAGAATGAGATGCCTTGTGTTGTGATCCTTACAATTATCAGCACACACCCACATAATAATACTTTTTAGTATATATATACTCCCTCCGTCAAAATTATAAGTTCTGGCTTTTCTAGATAGCTACATTTTGCTATATATGCACCTAGATTTACATTATGTTTAAATACGTAGTAAAAGTTATGTATATTTAGAAAAGCCAGAACCACTTATAATTTGGAAACGAGAGAGTATTCGTTATATTAGCTCGCTCGCACTAGAAGGGGCATGTGCCGATGCTCTATAGTGACGTACATTTTTTTTCAACGTGAGGAATCTCCCCATTCCCATTGAACATCAACGGAAATACAGAATTCAAGAGTTATCAAGGAGTAAGGACTAGAGAAACTAGGAAACCTTACAACCAGCTATGACCAAGTCTAACCGGCCTGTTTTTATCGTAACCACATATGCGTCCACAGTGACGTACATGTACTTGTAACATCGTCATCGTATCTTAGAGCTCTTATGCTGCAGCGTGCACGTACATACATGCACGCACGTATATATAATGGTGCACATCGATTGATAGAATGAGGGAGGCTGATAAACTAAAGGCACGTTTGGTTTCTTCACTAGCATAGCTAGCCCCAAGTGGGCAAGATTTTTCTTACCAGACTCTGCCCGGTGGAACCATTTCGTCTCTCTTGTGCTAGCAAGCTAGGGAACTTAATTAGCTTGCCCACACAAGCTCCGTGGTCCTCTGGCTAGAGATAGTCATCTGAGTGAAGGATCCAGGCATTCTCACTAAAGAAGCAAAAAGTTTACCTAACGCTAATAAGAAATACTCATATTAACAAAGATGTGATTGTGACTGTGTGATAACCGAGTCAAAAGAGGCATCTTTTTTACATAGGAATGGGAATGGGCGAGGTTAGCTTTGAGGCATGGCTTGGCCCCTACCCTGTCCCGTTGTTCTCATCCCTAGCTAGCTGCCCAAATGGAATGCATCACTGCATCATCACCGTCGTCGATGTGACCGGCATCAACGACGATTGGCTGGCTGACCCTGACTCGGGCCCTCAACAAGTTAAGCCGGCCTAACACAGCCCTACCAGCAAACTGACCACCGACGTACTACTCTTTCTCTGCCTTTGGAAACCAAAACAATGCAATGTTTGAATTGTATATTTTTGCCCATGCATGTTGTCGTTGTTGTATCTTTATTTAATTTTTATTTGTTATTACTGCAAGCATCATTGGAAAACATATATATACGCATTGGTTTAATTGGAAAACTTCTAGCGCGGCCTACAAATAAATAAACACCGACATAAAACATTCCCTACTTAACAAGCTACTAGAAAGGTAGGCCTTCACGGTGGATTAGCGGGATGGCAGAGGAGCAGCATGCAGCCACGCACGCAGTACTTGCACCCATGCACAAAGGCGCCACGGTGTCAATTAAAGCCTGCTTCTTTGTTTATTCTTGACTGAAATGAGCTGGCTGCTAATAAAAGGGGGGAAAAGGTGCTGTGCGCAGCTCGTGGAGTGAGTTCATTCAGTCAAATCCGGCAGTGCACGCAGATGCCGTGCAACATTGACAGATGTAGTCGTCGTCTTCAACCTTCAGGCTCTGAACCATGACAAAAATTCTTGGAGGGGCTCTAGAGGAACTCTATGAGATCAACGGCGGTAGGGGGGCTTGAGCCCCCCCTCCCCCCATGCCCCACCACTTGATTCGTCCCTGCTGTGCAGTACAACCATCGTAAGGGCATATTTGGTACAACTCTTCAGTGCTCTAGTTCCTGCTACAAAGGAAAGCTAGGAGGAGCCATGATAGTTGGTTGCGTCGGTGGGCCGGCGCAGCGTTGGCGCGTCAGTGCCTAAGCTAGCGTAGGGTGAGGGCGATGCCCTTAAGCATCGCATACACCACAAACACGAGTCCTCCACCACCCGCGCATGACATGAGTGCAAAGCGGGCTTGCCTGAATACCGTTCTCGGGTCGCGCGGCCAGTGGTGGTGGAATGCTATCAGCTGGGAGGGGCGACATCGGCGGTGGTGGAATGTTACCAGCTAAGAGAGGCGGCGGCGGCGGTGGAATGCTACCAGCTCGGAGCGGCGCTGGCGGTAGAATGCTACCAGCTGGGAGAGGCACCAGCGGTTGAGCATACTTATAGGCAGAAGAGTGAGGCGGTCGCATAATAGGTGTGTTGATCGACCCCCTCTAGGTGACCCGACCTCACGATCCACCAGCTTGCTATGATCCACGACTCATAGTAGCTCCTGAAGGCAGTTGATAGTTGGGGATACCATTATCACATCGCTTGTGTGTGCATCTTTGCATGGGTTTGTGGGCCCTTTCATCCAAGTGACTTCTATCATGGCCACTCAGGTGAACCAACGTTGATGATCCTTGGGTCCTCCTTGTTGATCTAGAGTGTGTTTCCTTGTTGCATGTGAGTAAAATTGGGGGAGAATGGACCCATGAGCAGTCCCTATACTTGCGTGATGCAAGCATGAAGAAACAAATCGATGTAGAGTCGCAGCTAGCAGACGGGTAGTCGGCTTTCCTATAGCATGCATGCTTGTTTGTTGTCGCCCTTGGCCTATAGTTATTACGAGAGGGACATGGTTATTACTCACTCCGTCCTAAGATATAAGGCATGCATATATTTCAAAAGTAAAGCTTTCTAATTTTTATTAATAATTAGCCTAATCATATGAAAAGTTTATACTACAAAAGTAGCTGCATTAGATATGTATTTTAGAAATACTTTCTAATGATGAAACTTTTGTTTTTATAAATTATAGATTGTAGTATAGGTAAAAATATGTTGTTGAAGACCACACCATTGCCAAAACGCACCTTATATTTGGAGATGGAGAGAGTAGTTTTTCCCATTTATGCAGTGCTAGAAAAATTAACTATAAACTAAATAAAGAGAATATAATATATCAAACAATTAGATGCATGCGTGAAGCTAGTGGCCTCTAGGGACCAACAAGCATGCCTTTCTTGGTAACAGGCCGGCATGGGGTGGTCGATCATCATCAAGAATTAAAGAATAAATAAGCTGCAGGCTGAAGATGATAGATGAATCATGTTGTCACATCTATCGCTAGGCGTAGGACCACCATGGTAGCTTAGCCGCCCGGTGGTCCATTGTATTTGGAACAATGCAATGCAAAAGCAAAGGGACGGGTCGAGCAGGAGTCGTCGTGATCGCGGCGACACAAAATCAATCGAGATCACCCACCAAATCTCAATCTCTCACGACGACGCATTAGAGGATACACATCGATTGGCCGGGATTGAATTATTAGACGGGTACACATCGATCCTAGGCCACACGATTAATTGCGCATGCTGCCGCATGACCTCGACACTGCCTTTTTCTGGTAACACCGTCGTTACCTTTTGTTGCCGCCGCCGCAGGATCGATGAAAGGCTCATTGTATGTGCACGTTTCTTGCTCCTAGCCCCTCCTAATAATGTACACGTTATACTTGCTTAATGTGGAAGGAGAGAGAGAGAGAGTGTGTGTGTGAACAGAAAATTTTGGGTGGGGATGTACCCACGATGGCCACGAAGGCACCGTGATAACCTGTCGTTGATTCACGACACGTATCTATGAATAGACAGACATCAAAAGCCCATAAGAGAGTTGTAATGCGTCTTTCTAAATTTATGCAATGGTTTTTGTTTCCAATTGCTCCTTCCGAGTATATATTAGTTCATTACGTCACTACTGGATTCAGGTGCTTTGCCGAGTGCCACTCGGCAAAGGCTACTTTGCCCTCGGCAAAGCCTTTGCCGAGGGCAGCACTCGGTAAAGAGCCTCCGGTAAAAAATCCGTCGGCAAAGAATTCTTTGCCGAGCGTCTTTTATCGGGCACTCGGCAAAGTTCTTGCCGAGTGCAATCTCGACATTCGGCAAAGAAAAGTGACCGTCACAGCGCCGGTTGCGTTAGTACATGCTTTGTCAGAGGCGCTCGGTGAAGATTTTTTATTTTTTTTTCAAAATTTCTTTGCCGAGTGCCCTACCGGGGAGGCACTCGGCAAATATTTTTTATTTTTTTTAATAATTTCTTTGCCGAGTGCCCTGCCAGGTCGGCGCTTGGCAAATATTTTTTAATTTTTTTTCGTAATTTCTTTGCCGAGTGTCCTGTCAAGGCGGCACTCGGCAAATATTTTTTTTAAAAAAATCTTTTTTAAAAAAAATCTTTGCCGAGTGCCCTGGCCCTGGCACTCGGCAAAGAGGTTAATTTTTTTTGATTCTATATTCACAAACACAGCATATAAGAGATATATATAATATCTGTGACATCACAAACACAATATAGCACATATATATCACATCTATCTCATCACAAAGGCAATACCACATATATATCACATGTCGATCACACAATATCTCACATACACGACATCACAAGCATAATAGGTCCAATATCCATCGAAACAAGTCGATAGTCGATCATAGTGCATCACATGTCCATCAAGCGGTGAAAAAGAGATACAAACTACAGGTGGGGAGGAAACTGAGTGCCTAGTGAAGAAAAAGTGCCGTCGCTTGCTTGCGCCTGAGATGGGTTATTCAAACCCGTCGACGGAGGCTGCATAAAGGACAAGAGATTGCATCTGTTAGAGTGGTCATCTAATGAAAGCACTAGTTGAAGCAATTTGGTTTCATACTCACAGGACTAGTTATAACTGGCGGTAGCGGTGGAGCGAACTGCGGCACAACTACACCGTGCATTTGCCCAAAGTTCTGCAGGAACGTCGTAATCTCCGCTAGCTGCTTGGCCTGCCTTTCCCGCTCGGCCCGCTCGGCCTGTCTTTCCCGCTCGGCCTGCTCGGTCCTCGCCGCCAGGTCCCGCAGCTCCTGAGCCATCCTCTCGTTGTCGGCCTGCAATATTTCAATCGAATGTTTCAGTAATGCAAAGGTAACTAAGTTATTTAAAGATCAATGCACGAAGAGTTAAACGGGACTAACCTGAAGTGCGTCGACCCGCTGCTGTGAAGGGGACGGCCGTTGGCGTATGACCAGGCCTCCGCTCGGGGTCTGTGCTCGGATCTGGGAGAGGGAGGGAATCTCGCTGGGCTCAAGGGTGCCATCGCCAATCCAGTACCGTTCATGCTTCTTGCCTTGTCCGAGCCTCATGACCATCGTCCCATCGATGTCGTCGGTGCTCGGATCCCAGTCTAGCCCATGGACCGACCTTGCCTCCGACGTGTACGAACTAATGCGGGTGTGGACACTCGGGTTGCTATAGGACCCGGGCGGGTCATCCGGGGTGAAGGTGACAGCGGACATCGCCTTACCCTTGCGGGCCAGACCATATGCCATGAAATTGGAGATGGATTGCCCACCATGTGACGCCGACTGCGAGAAAGACAACAAGATGATTAGAAGAAACATGCAGAATGGAGCGTCAGAATACTAAAAATTCACGTAATCATGCTTGCTTGTACGTGCCAAGGCTGCGACTGCCTTGATGGTGTGTGGGGCCTGTCGCTGCCATATGCCGCTCTCGCCCCGCCTCGTGGTCCTAGATATAACCCTCTGTGAACCACCTGTCCACGATCATCACCCAGCAGTCCCGATACGACTCGCACCACCATGGAATCATCTACATGTCATAAAGAATTTGAGATGTAAGAAGAACAAATTAAAGCTACTTAATCTCAAAACGAATCAGTATTATTCTTCTTCATTTACCTCAAGGTACTGTTCTCGGGTCAGCGTCCTCTGTCTTGCCTGTGTCTTGGTGATCTTCTCACCAAGGTGCTTGGTGTAGTACTTGACGATGCAAGTGAGGCGCTCCTCGTAGTGCATGTTGGTGATTCGTTTCCTGGCACTTTTCACCATCACCTTCTCCGCCCTGTCCTCCTATCCCTCTTCACATCTGGAAAAAAGTCTACAGACAGACACAATGTATCAATTCATTATGTCAAAAAAAGTCAAATGAATGCGATGTATTGATCAAAGTTGTGCGAGCGAGACTTACCCAGAACTCTCTCCTCACCCGCTCCTGCTTATCTCCACATGCGTCGGGGGCATCTTTGTAGTGGTCCCACGATTTGGCTGTCTCAGTGTTCCCCCTGTGCGTGACAATGCTGGGGTAAAAGTGCCTGTACACAAGACCCAGGATGTGGTTGGGGTTGCGTGAGTCACTAGACGACACAACCAGCTAGTGCCTGCACAAGTCATTAACAAACATTATTAGTTTCTCTAACAATTTTCAACAGGTTATATAAAGTAGCTGTTATAAAATCTAAAGTTACTTACCTGTCCCCCTGGGGGCGGATCACTGGGCGTAGGGGAAGAAGTGGAGGACCCAGAGAGTTTCGAGGGACCTCGCAAGTAGATCCTGGCCACAGTAGAGGAGTCTGAACCAGCTATGCCTCCAGCCTCGCCGCCCTGCTGTGCCTCGTCTCCCTCGTCGCCTGTCTGCCGAACCAGCTCCTCCTCGTTCGAGGAGTCCAAGGTACATGCTCCTCCTCCGGCACATCACGCGGCCTGACTAGAGGAGGCCGGCCCCTCCTGCTGCCGCTGCCGCTACCGCTGCTCCTGGCCCTTTGCCTCCTCCCATCCAACGTCCCCTCTTCTACATCCGAATCTGCATCGTGTGCCCTCATGAACCTCGAGTTCACGTTCCTTGGCACACGACTGCCCGCCATCTTTGTTCAATCACCTGCAATTAAAAAGAAACAAACAAGGCATATTAGTACATGTGTTAAAAATAGATGCTAAATAAATAAACAAAACACGATTACAAAATAACATACTATTACATGTATTAGAAATAATCATCATTATTGGGATTATCTGGATCATATGTCTCGTCATCACTATCAAAATTATCCAAATAAACAACACTGTCCGAAGGTTCAATGTTGCCTTCATTGTCATCGTCTAAATGTAATCGCTCAAGCATTTCTATGTCCTTGGCATTTTGCACCTCATCTCCTTCTTCCTCGTCATCGACCCTTTCATTGTCTACTTCCATTCCGATCGCCTCGGTTAAGTCTATCACCAACCTCCCTAGTAGCCCATCTTCCTGATAGAACTCTCCTTCATATGTGTTTGGGTTGAAGTTGTAATCTTCATCGTTTGGGACAGCTAGTCTACCATGTGGCGATACCTGGTGCACAATAGGCCAACCCTTAAGAGCCTTGTTGCCTTGGCACGCATATGGAAAATAATAAACCTGCACGGCCTGGTGAGCCATAATAAAGACATCTTTTCCTTGATAGACGGAATCTTGTCGAATCTCGACTTGACCAATATTAGGGCTCCGTTTCGTTAGTCGAGGATTGAACCAGTGGCATTTGAACATGACGAGACGAAGAGGGTTCGAACCATAAAATGAAAGTTCATAGATTTCTTCGATTATGCCATGATACTTGAGGCCATCAGTGCCGGGAGTACAAACTCCGCTGTTTGTGGTTTTTCGATGGGGCCAAGCTCGCTCGTAGCTTGCTGTGTGAAAGCGATATCCATTCACATCATAACCTGAATAAGCTTTCACCTTATTATCAAAGCCGTTTGCAACCTGTCTCAACTCCTTACTCATAGTTGCATCAGTTTGGGCCTGCAAGCGCAAGAATGAAAGATTGCCGGACTAAGTACGTGAAACTCGAAATCTCGAACTAGGTACGAGGTAAATTGGACAATACCTTTGTTTTGAACCAAGAAATGAAATTAGGCCTCCCTGCTCCCGGACCCTATGAAAGAAGGGTATCGGTTTGCCGTGGGGTAGGACCCCTTGGTTGATGCCAGGATACACGAATAAATTCCCTGTGCAAATGAGAAAGAATCAGTTGGATGCAGAATAGTGACGGCGTATTGAAACAAGTTCGTTGAGAACTTACTCAATGAATGGCTTCACCTCGGTTAGGTTCTACAACACATATAGCATGATACTACGCCACTCTTCATTATCCAACCTCTTATTGGTCGATCCACTTGCGCTTCCGAGTTGCCCTTGGAAAAGGCTGAGGTTGGATTCATTCACGTCAGCATTGTAGCGAGGGAGTGGATTATGCATGCTAGGAAGGTTCGTTGTGTAGTATAGCTGTGTGAAGTTTGTCACCCCCTCCAGAATGGAAGCCTCTGTAATGGAAGCCTCAATTTTGGCTTTATTTCTACATTTTTTGCGAACGGCCTTCAGACATCTCTCGATTGGATAGCACCAACGGGCCTGCACGGCCCCCCCATACATGCCTCATATGGGAGGTGCACAATCAAATGCTGCATCGACAAGAAGAAGCCAGGTGGAAAGATCTTCTCCAACTTACAAAGCAACTCAGGTGCCACTTTCTCTAAGTTTGCAACCACGGTCCGAGATAGCTCCTTGGCACAAAGCTGGCAGAAGAAATAGCTCAACTCTGCAAGCACTAGCTAGACATGCTCAGGAACATAGCCTCGTACCATCACCGGAAGAAGTCGCTCAATCCATATGTGGTAGTCATGACTCTTCATCCCGTTGACTCGCATAGTGCCTAAGTTCACTCCCCTGCTCAGGTTCGCTGCATACCCATCAGGGAACATTAACGCCTTGATCCATCGTAGTACTTCCCTCCTTTGTTCGGGTTTCAAGACGAAATTGGCCTTAGGCCTTTTCTAGTTCTTGCCGTTTGTAGGAGGCCGCATCTCTTGCTGTGGTCTATCACACAACGTCGCCAGGTCCACTCTAGCCTTAGGGTTGTCCTTAGACTTGTCAGTGTCCATGAGTGTTGCCCAAAGTGTCTTGGCAATATTCTTTTCAATGTGCATTACATCAATGTTATGGGGCAGTAGGAGGTCATCGAAATAGGGGAGCCTCGTCAAGCCGGACTTATGAGTCCACATGTGTTGCTCACCATATCCCACAAAACCACCTTCTTCATTGGGCATGAGAGCATCTATCTGAGAATGAACCTCGGCACCAGTCTTCAAGTGCGGTCTAGGGTCCGTGACTGCGACACCTTTCCTAAAGTTCTTGGTGTCTTGTCGGAATGGATGGTTGGAATCTAGGAATTGACGATGTTGATCGAACGACGAATACTTGCCACCCTTCTTCAACCAAATGAACCTCATAGCTTCCTGGCATATTGGGCATGGAAACTTCCCCTGAACACACCAGGCGCTGAATAACCCATACGCCAGGAAGTCATGCATGGAGTATTGGTACCAGACGTACATTTTGAAGCTTTGCTTTGTAGCTCGGTCGTATGTCCATACCCCTTCATTCCAAGCTTTGATCAATTCATCAATCACAGGCTCCATGAACACACCCATATTCTTCCCTGGGTGTCCAGGAATTATCAACATCAAGATCACGTTATGTCGTTGAAAGGCGACGCCAGGGGGGAGATTAAGGGGGATAACAAACACGGGCCTACATGTGTAAGGGGCGACCATCATGCCATAAGGATTGAACCCATCTGTTGCCAGCGCGACACGTACATTACGAGCCTCATCAATCTAGATCACTTGCAAAAGATATTTAACTCGTTTTGATCCAAGGGCAAGCTTCTTCACACCTCCAAGTGAGGGTTATCATGCACCATGTTGAGTTAAACACTTATTACTCATTTTCTAGATCAAACACTAGGTTCACAAGCCCACAAACATATCATATGCTACCACTAGATCATTTCAAGCATACAAGCAATAGTGGTACCATACAAGCATTAAATTCATTTGATTTTCATGAATGAGCCTATTTAACATAAGGAATAACTAGATGCACTAGACAAGTCCTTAGCAATTGATGAATGACATGTCAAGCAACTTTACCTTGCTTTGCTCGAAGGAGAGACATGTCATATAATGGGGGTGCATCAACACATATTTGAGAAGTCAAGCATGTTTAATTTATTCCTTAGCTTGCAAAACCTTTTCTCATCAAGTGGCTTGGTAAAGATATCGACAAGTTGATCATCGGTGCCCACACTCTCAATGCAAATGTCCCCTTTTTGTTGGTGATCTCTTATGAAATAGTGGTAGACATCAATGTGCTTTGTTCTTGCATGTTGAACCGGATTGTTGGTGAGCTTGATAGCACTCTCATTGTCACATAGCAATGGCACTTGTTTGAATTTGATTCCAAAGTCACTTAAAGTAGCCTTAATCCAAAGTAATTGAGCACAACAACTACTGGCCGAAATATACTTTGCTTCGGCGGTTGAAAGTGCTACACTATTTTGCTTCTTTAATGATCAAGGCACAAGTGATCTTCCCAATAGTTGACATGTGCCCGATGTGCTCTTTCTCTCAACTTTGCATCCCGCATAATCAGAGTCTGAATATGCAATCAACCAAATCTAGCTCCTTTAGGATACCATAATCCAATATTTTGTGTATGCTTCAAGTACCTCAATATTCTCTTTATTGCCTTCAAATGACTTTCTCTTGGTGAGGCTTGAAATCTAGCACACATACATACACTAAACATCACATCCGGCCTTGATGCGGTCACATAGAGTAGGCTTCCAATCATAGACCGATACATCTTTTGATCCACCATATTGCCACTTGCATCATTATCCAAGCTTCCATTTGTCCCCATAGGTGTACTAATGGCCTTTGCATCCTCTATGCCAAACTTCTTGAGCATGTCTTTGATGCACTTACCTTGACTTACAAATATACCATTCTTCAATTGCTTTATTTGAAGACCAAGGAAGTAACTAAGCTCTCCAATCATAGACATCTCAAACTCACTTGCCATCATCTTTCCAAACTCCTCATAAAAATCTTGATTAGTTGATCCAAATATGATATCATCAACATAGATTTGCAACACAAATAAGTCCTTGCCAATCTTCTTGGTGAATAGAGTGGTGTCAACCTTGCCTATGATGAACCCTTTAGAGAGTAGGAAATCACTCACCCTATCATACCATGCTCTTGGTGCTTGCTTCAAACCATACAAAGCCTTCTTCAACGTGTAAACATGGTTGGGCTTCTTGTCATCTTCAAAACCAGAACGTTGCTCAATATAGACTTCTTCATTGATGTACCCTTTCAAGAATGCACTCTTCACATCCATTTGATACAACTTGATATTGTGGGCACAAGCATAGGCTAACAAGATCCTAATTGCTTCCAATCTTGCAACCGGGGCATATGTTTCTTCAAAGTTACGACCTTCAACTTATGTGTAACCTTGAGTCACTAATCTTGCTTTATTCCTTACAACAATCCCATCTTAATTTTGTTTGTTTCGAAAGACCCATTTGGTTCCTATCACATTGTGTCCCTTATGCCTTTCAACTAACTCCCATACTTGATTTCTTTTGAAGTTATTTAGCTCTTCATGCATAGCATTTATCCAATCAACATCCCTCAAAGCTTCATCTATCTTCTTTTGTTCAATGGATAACATAAATAAGAAGTGTTCACAAAATGACGCCAATCTTGATCTTGTTTGTACACCTTTTGAGATATTATCAATTGTAGAATCCAATGGATGATCTCTTGCAATATTGGTTGGTTGAAGCACTTACACTTGATTGCTTGCATTTGATTGATCACTTGGTTGAGATGATGTACTAGCCACTTGTTGATCTTGCACTTGACATGATGAACTAGCTTGATTTTGATCATGAGAATCACTAGCTTGCACATTTGAGTTAGAGAGCATTTGATTCTTGTCATCTTCAACTTCAATCACTTCTCTAGGCCTTATGTCACCAACATCCATCTTCTTCATTGCATTGGCCAATTAAGTGCCTCTCATATCATCTAAATTCTCATCTTCCTCTTAGGAACCATTGGTTTCATCAAATTCCACATCATGAACCTCCTTAAGAGTATCATTAGTCAAATTCTAAACTCTATAAGCCTTACTCATAGTGGAGTAACTAAGCAAGAAACTTTCATCATATTTCTTCTCAAACTTGCTCAATCTAGTGTCTTTCTTCAACATATAGCATTTACAACAAAAAACCCAAAAGTATGCAATATTATGCTTTCTTCCATTCAAGAGCTCATATGGTGTCTTCTCCATCATGGGATGACAATAGAGTCAGTTGCTATAGTAGCAAGCTGTGTTGATTGCTTTAGTCCAAAATGAATGACTCACATTGTACTCACTCAACATGGATCTTGCTATGTCAATCAAAGTTCTATTCTTCCTCTCAACTAGGCCATTTGATTGAGGAGTGTACTTGGCCAAGAATTGATGCGTAATTCTAAACTCATCACAAATCATCAACTCTTGTGTTCTTGAATTCACTTTCATTGTCACTTCTCACTTTCTTAATGGTTGTTTCAAACTCATTGTGAATTCTCTTGATAAATGTCTTGAAGGTTGCAAACACATCCCTCTTGTCAACAAGAAAGAACACCCATGTATATCTAGTGAAATCATCCACAATCATAAATCCATACTTGTTGCCACTAATACTTGTATATGTAGTTGGCCCAAATAAATCCATATGCAATAACTCAAATGCTTTAGATGTGCTCATCATGCTCTTCTTAGGATATGTGTTACCAACTTGCTTCCCGGCTTGACATGCACTACATAGCTTATCCTTCTCAAATATGACATCTTTCAAGCCTCTAACTAGATCATGCTTAATCAATTTGTTCAATTGTTTCATTCCAACATGACTGTAACACCCCGGTGTTATGCCTACATTTAGGCACTGCAAATCACGCATATCATGCATCATCAAGCATCCAAATCATACATGCTTAATCGTGTGAATAACAATTGAAACATTGCTTTGAAACATCTGAAACATGCGTGAAAACTTGGATGTTGCATACACCTGTTTAAGGATTGTTTTACCCAGAATTTTTCTTGCTAGGTTAGCAAAACATGTTTGGCTACTATTGTAAATCATCTAGCAATGTTTAGTTCAATTTTTGGAGCAATGTTTGTATTCTAATTAATTCAAAATTTGGCTTCAAAAATAAATTCCAAAAATTAGGGTTTTGAGCTAAACGCAGACTTTGATCTTACAATTCAAAATATAGAAAGAATTTGGCTGTGGTCCTAAAAGCAAAGTTGTAGAGAATTAAATTCTAAGCAACTTTCATTTTTGGTACATTTTCAAAAGAGGTCATTTTCTTGCTCAAAATAATATTTGAAAGATGGCATTTAAAAATTCCTTGAAAATACAAATGAAAAAGGCTTTTTCCTCCTTCGCGGGCCGCCGCCTCGCTTCTGGCCCGCCTGCCGAAGCCGGCCTAGCCAGCATCCCCTGCGCGCGTGCCTCGCCTCGCTCGGCCCAGCCCAGCACCGCGCCGCGCTGGCCTGCCTCCGCGCGCCTGCCCGCTGACGCGCCGCGCCGCGTGTCCCGACCGCGGCAGAGCGTGCCCGCCGCGTGGCGGCCATGCGCCGTCGACGCCGTCGCGCGTCGCAGCCAGCCTGTGCCCGCGCCCACGCGCCCGCCTACTCCTGCTGGAGCCGGTGCGCTCGCTCACTCCATCCCGCGCTGCCTTCTTTCTTCTCCAGAGCCGAGAGCCCCAAGCTCTGCACTCGCCGCGCCCGCAGCTCCGCCAGCGTCGAGCTCCCGCACCACCGCGCCATTCCCTGATTCCTCGCGCCCGCAACTCCGCCTCGCCTTTCTTCAAGTCGCGCTCGCGCTTGCGCCGCCCTCCGAGCACAGGTCGAGCCTCCCCGCGCCTCGCCACCGACGGCCATGGCGCCGCCGTGCTCGGCCGCCATGGAAGCCGTCTTCCTTCTCTTCTCCCGCCTAGCCTAGCTACCCTACCGCACTCGTCGTCTCCTCGCACATCCCGTGCGCTCGCTAGCTCGCCCTGCCGTGGCCGGAGATGGCCGCCGGCCTCGTGGCCGAGGCGCGCCGCCGCGCCAACGCGCACCCCGGCGAGGCCTCTGCCTCAGCCAGCCAGCCGGGCCAGCCAGGCCGAGCGGCAGTGGGCTGGCGCCCTGCCAGGCCGCCGCGCTCCCCTTTCGCTCGGACCGCGCGGGCCAGATGCGGCCATGGGCCAGCTGTTCCCCACGGGCCGGCCCAGTATTGCTTAAATGAATTGTTTTCATTTATTCTTTATTATTTGAAATCTAAAATGGTTTGAAAAATGTTTGGGTGCTCAAATTTGCTCCAAATTTGTTGAAACAAATTTTGCTAGGTTCCTTATCACCAGATCTACTTGGGAAAATTATTGCATGTCATTTTTGGGATACTTTTCTGTAGAATTTTATTTAATCATGAATATTGCTGATAACTTGAAAAATTTGTAGAAAAATCTATAGGTTTCAGAAAAATATGATTCCAAGTTTGTTAATCTTCTTATGTCATGTACTTCCTAGGAAAAATATGTTTCATGCATGTGCTGTGGGAAAATTTTGAGGTGTAGTTCAAGTACCTTTAATGGCTAATTTTTGTTATTTTTGTTAGAAAGCAAACTTTGTATAAAACATGCATGTGATAAATTTTGTACAGTCATTGTATGCTATGTAGAACATAGGAAAAATTCTAATTCTGTTGTTTGACACTTTTCACAGTACAAAGTATTTTCATGTTCATGATCATGCCATAGCTTGTCATTTTTGTGTAGACTATTTTACTTATCCAAATACCATGAAAATTTTATGGTAGTCTACTTAGAGTAGTACTATGCTACTGTAATTTTCTTAGATTTTTATAAGCACCAGAAATATAGGTTGCTGTTGTAGCCCTAGTTTCAAATGAAATAAAATAATCCTCTTTAATGCAAGTTAGTTAATAATGTGATCTTTGGTGTATCTTTGAAGCATTTAATAAGATGTGTTGACTTAAACTATTGGTAGTAGAAGAGAATGCAGTAGATGATATGTGCTTGTGGTATATTTTCTTGGATGATGTGACTACCTTGCATTGAACATATCCATTGTATTCATCTCATCCGATGCACCGATTGCATAGGCACTTACACGCATTGCATCATATAGGATCGCAAACCGAGAACCCGATCGTCAATCCCGAGGAGCCCGAGGAGCGATTCGAGTGCAGCCGCAGAGAAGTGCCGAAGTCGATGAGGAGGACGTTGAGGAACTTTTGAGTGCCCCGATCACCGTCCAAGAGCTCCTTTGAGAGAGGCAAGCCGGAGCATCTTTCTCCGGTTTGCAATGATTTCATTAAATGCTTTACTTTAAATTGATGCATTACGTTCGGGAGTTGTTTTGCAACCGTTCTTTGCATTATACCTTGTTTACCTTTGTTATACTATATCCTTGTTACCACGGTATCCATGGCCGAGTCAATGCTTAGGTGGCTTAGACCGGTAGAAGTCGGGTGATTTCTGTCACCGCGAGCTATAGGTGGTTACGGATCTGCTTGGATAACTATGAAGTCATGATATAACTAAGTGCTAAATGAAGTTGAGACCGGACGGAGACTTGCGAGTTTTGGACTGTAGTGTTTCCGTCGTGTCGATTAAGGACCGACCGTTGTTGGGCCTCGAGTCATGTTGAACGATGCCTTACATTTAGCTGGGCGGATAAAGTACCTTCCGACCGCATGAAGCGGGAGATTTTTGGGGCGAGTAGATTGCCCGCATGCCGCCTTTGTGCGGCGGCAGGTGTGGTAGGACACGGGGCGGGATGATAAGACCAAAGTGCGATCGGTCGACCCCCCGGTACATGTGGTTCTGGCAAACTCGAGATACCGGAAAGTTGACTCAGTGATCAATATCTCACTTTAGCGGGTGAGTGAGGTTTGTGTAAGGAATAAATCACCAGCTGGTTAGGAATCGATTCGAATCGCCATCGCTCCTGGATAGTGAGCACTTGACTTGAGTGACTTCATCATAGTAAATGTTTATGGAACACTTGGACAGTTATAGTGAATATGACAGTATGAAAGTTGTTTAATGATCAGTGGTTATCATTAATTGCTTAATCACATGTTCACTCTAGTATAGGTGCAAATCTAGTCAACAGGTTCATAATAATTAACTTGGCAATAATGCTTTTAGAAAGGTTCTTGAAATGCTAAAAATGCTTCTTTTGCAAATGAGTCAGCTACCCTACTATAAAGCCTTCATAATCCTTGGTGTCATTTGTTTTCGGTTATGTTGGGTAAGTCTAGCTGAGTACCTTCTCGTACTCAGGGTTTTATTCCCACTTGTTGCAGATGGGCAGATGTATTATGGCTATTGTATCAACTGCCTTTATCCTGCGATGGGTGATGCTTAGGACCATGGGCATGGTCATTCCTTACGTCTCGTCTAATGCTTTTGTTGGAGATGATCATTCGCTAGCACTATATTTGAACTCCGCGTGAGTGTGTGTGGGTGAACAATTGTCTTCCGCTACTTTTATTCGAACTGGTTTTGTAATAACTATGTTTAAACTCGATGTATCTAAGATTGCGAATTTTATGTGTAATATGTGATGGTGACCGCTAAACTTATTACGATCTTGCATTTGGAATGGAAGTTGGTTTGAAATCCTTTGTGATTTCACGGACTACCGGGTTATACTGGGCTTAAGTTTGCTCAATAAATGCACGCTTTCTGGCGGATGATTTTCTTACTTAATTTCGTATAATTGGTCGGTTCATTATGGTGGTATCGAGCATGGTTTAGCGTGTTACTTTGTTCACAAGTGTATTTAAAACAAAAGGCATTTGGAAAATGTGATTTTAAAAATATAAAGTGTGCCGGTGATCATATCCCTTATGCCCGATTAAGGACTTTAGGTGGCTTAATTAAATCTTGATTGGGGTTCTTGCATCATATTTCTCTTTAAATCGCTCATATGGCGTGCTATTGTATGAGTGCCACTTGTTTGAGTGGTAATGTATGGATCATTTGCCCTCACGCCTCGATAAGTGTGAGTTGTGAGAGCATGATCGGATACACCGCCGATCTAGGGTGAGTGCTTACATGATCTTTGGAGTAATTACATGTTCTACGCATGTTTTGAGGTATCTCATGTATGGGTCTTCCGTCTATGGAGGCGATGCCGTCAATAGGACGATGGTTCGGGTAGTTACTACCGTTGTACACGATGTCTGGGATTCGTAGAGGCGTGTAGATAAAACTTTACTGCTTTTATGCATTCATTGGGAATTGGGCTGAAATGAATCTTCTGCAGGTACATAATAACGCTATCGTGTAGAACGTATTAGCTACGTATTGAGAGATCATTTGTATGCCACCGAATTCGTCGTTAGAAATTATTTATTTCCTAAGTTTGTGAGAACGTACGGCACGTTCATACATCATGTTACTTGTGCATTTCATTCATGTCATGCATTCCTCCCCTTATAAATTGATTCTCTCATTTTGATAAAAGTGGTATCACCTAAAATATGTTTCCCCGAGATAATAAGAGAACTTTTGCTACAGATGGCCCGCACGAAGCAGACCGCCCGTAAGTCCACCGGAGGAAGAGCACCTCGACGTCCGTTGGCCCTGAGGGAGCACCGCACCACGGACACCTTCTTGAGCGAGTTTGGCATGCCAACTTTGCTTTGGAGAGTGCCCCATGATGTGGGGTACCCAGAGGGTCAAGAGCCGGTGTACTCTTGGAATGAGAGCCAGTTAGCAGAGGATGGACTAGCAGTGGTGGAGATCACGATTCCTGCTCTCGGTGATGCTCTAGATTGGGATGGTTGGCATTTGGAGTTTGAGGGTCACACTCCAGCTGAGGGTGCAGAGGGAGCAGCCTTCCGTGTCATCCGGGACATTATGAGCAGATTTCCTAGTGAGCTTGCAGCAGCTCTAGCTGGTACTTTTCCTAGGGATGATCCTCGTGATGCCATTTGGGTTCAGCCTCAAGGAAGTGCATTGGTCAGAGGTCCAGCTGAAGGACAGGCTAGCAACAACCAGGCAATGAGTGCTATGTTCGCCGCCATCAGAGCGTATGAGGGTCTCGAGAGTACCTACTGGACTTTGACTGGCTTGCGCAGTGAGGATAAGCTCAAAGGGAAGAAGCAGAAGAAGAGACAGGCACGTGCTATAGCTAGCTTGCAGGAGCAGTTGGCTGATATGAACTTACAGCGAGATCAGGCGGTTGAGAGAGGTGATAGAGCTATGCAGCGAGTGCATACGTTGACTCAAGCCAACAACAATGCAGACCGCATGATTGGACAGTTGGTTCAGGAAAGGAATGAAGCCTGGAACGCAAGAAACCTTCTGCTGCAGAGAGTCGATGAGCTAGAGGAATACAACGGCAACCTGCACGAGGAGTTTCATGCGCTCTACAATGGGGTTGGCCCATATGCTCCATCGAACGCCGCTAGCATGGACATCGACGACGACAACCAGGACGAGCCTGTAGTTTCGCCTGGGGGCGATGGTGACGTCTCTGATCCCGACGATGGCCCCGAGGAGTAGGCTAGTTGCCTTGCGCTAGTATCTAGGTCCTGTCGCAATGACCTTTCTTTTGTTGGCATGTAACCTATTGTATGTTGCTTTGAACGTATGAGACTTGGCATATGATTGGAACTTGATTTAGAATGCAATATCTTAACGCATAAAAAGTCCAGTGTATGTATGCTGGCAATTGGATTGTATGGACGCGATGTTGGCCGTTGAAGTAATTTGATTAAGTGCTGTTGTTTTAATTGGGATGCGATTGTTGTGCCTCTGATTTATTGTATGAATTTATTCTCTCCAGTAAATTCAGTACGGCATAATTTTTCATTCACTCGCAATTATTACAGCTTCACTCAATCATTCCTTGTTGCTGAAAAATGCAGATGACAAACACTCGCCGAACCACGTATGTGGCCGCTGAGACCGGTGCTAATGGTGCGGGGACCGGTGGTGGTGGTGATGGTGGAAACCACGGCAACAACAATGAGCCTCCCCATGAACCACATTTGCCACCTCCTCCCCCGTTTACCCCCGAAATGTTCCTCGCACAGCTGCTCGGGAGTCAGCGCAATGCGAAACAATCCCAAAAGAACATGGAGGATTTTCTGCGAACCATCGCCAACAACGTTCAACGTGGTAACAATCAAGGTGGTGGCATGGGAGTGAACCAATATAGCAGCTTCAAGGATTTCATGGACACCAGGCCGCCAGTATTCAAGGAAGCAACAGAGCCACTTGATGCTGAGGAATGGATCAACACGATGGAAGATAAATTCCGTGTGTTGAGGATGACTGAGGTTCTGAAAACGGAGTATGCTGCACTTCAATTGCAGGGACCGGCGGGAATGTGGTGGAAGCACCATCGCACCACCTTCCCTCCAAATGCCCAGATTTCTTAGAGAGAGTTTGCTGAGGCCTTCCGTGGAGTCTATATTCCACCCGGGCTGACCGAGATGAAGTTGGGAGAGTTTCTGGCTTTGAACCAGGGCACCAAAACCGTGACGCAATACCTGCATGCCTTCAACAACTTGTGTCGCTATGCTCCCGACATGGTTGACACAGATGCTAAAAGAATAGCCAGTTTCAAGAGGGGACTCAATCCAAAAATGATGAAGCATGTTGGTACCAACAACCGTGTCAGATTCAATGACTTCATCAGCGACTGTCTGAAGCAGGAGAAGAATAACAATGCCAGCACTGCAGCCAAGACACGCAAGAGAGCCTTTGAAGGTGGTCCGTCCCAAGCTAGAGCACCTATTGGAGGTCGTCCTCCATATCGCCCATCGGCACCTGGAGCTAGGTTCAGGCCACCTCAGCCAAGAAGTCAGAATTTCCGTGGACCTCAAAAGCCGTACAAGATGGTGGTACAGCCCAACAAAGCGTACGTAAATTACGGTACAAAGGCGGTTCAAGGAACGTGGGATCTCTGCCGAGGACGGTGAGAGGACCCTGCTATAACTGTGATCAACCGGCCATTTCTCGAGGTTTTGTCCGTACTACCAAGAAGAAGCGGCGGACTTATAATGCTAGAGTGCATAGTACCATAGTGGATGAAATTCACGAGGAGAGCCGAATCCTTTCTTTGGTAAGTTTCACATCAACGAAAACCCTGCGGTTGTTCTATTTGATTACGGATCATCGCATTCTTTTATGAGTCAAGCATTTGCACAGAAACACGAACAACTATGCACAGAATTGGGTTATGGTTACCGTATAAGTTCAGCAGGGGCTGATGTTTTGACTAACCGGATGGTTCGAGGGGCAACCCTTGAATTAGGTAGCAGGAAGTTCCGAGTGAACTTGATAGTTATGCCTGGATTAGTTTTGGATGTCATTATAGGGATGAATTGGATGAAGGATTGGGGAGCAGTCATAGATCTTTGGAAGTGAATACTTACCCTTAAGGATCCCACAGGTGAGGGTACTTTCCAAGTACCATTGCCTCGGAGAACAGACCTTATAAGTGTTACATGTGCTACGGCAATGTTGTTCCTATTCATCGATTCGGTAGTGTGTGAATTTCCGGATGTATTCCCGGATGAGTTTACGGTCTTCCGCCGGATAGGGAGATTGAGTTTGGAATTGAGTTAGTCCCGGAACAGCTCCGATTTCAAGGAGACCATATCGGATGCCTCCGGATGAGTTAAGTTGGTGAAGAAGCAATTAGAAGATTTGTCAAAAAAGGGGTTTATTCGGCCAAGCAAGTCTGAATGGGGATGTCCCGCTTTGTTTGTGAAGAAGAAGAAAGAGGGCACATTGAGAATGTGTGTAGATTACAGGCCACTCAACGCTGTGACCATAAAGAATAAGTATCCCTTGCCTCATATTGATGTTCTGTTTGACCAATTATCCAAGGCCAAGGTGTTCTCAAAAATAGATTTGAGATCCGGTTATCATCAGATCAAGATAAGGCCACATGATATACCGAAAACTGCATTTTCCACCAGATATGGGTTGTATGAGTATCTTGTCATGTCCTTTGGCTTAACAAATGCTCCTGCATACTTTATGTTTTTGATGAATACAGTTTTCATGCCAGAATTGGATAAGTTTGTGGTAGTGTTCATCGATGACATTCTGGTGTACTCCGAGAATGAGAAAGATCATGAAGAGCATCTGAGAACCGTTTTGACCAGACTTAGGGATCATCAACTGTATGCTAAGTTTAGCAAGTGCGAATTCTGGTTGAAGGAAGTTCCTTTCCTTGGTCACATTCTGTCAGAGAATGGGGTTTCAGTCGATCCAAGTAAGGTGCAAGAAGTTATGAATTGGAAAGCACCGACCACAGTTCCTGAGATTAGAAGTTTCTTAGGATTAGCCGGTTATTACCGTCGCTTTATACCAGACTTTTCGAAGATTGCCAAGCCGATGACAAGCCTCCTACAGAAGGATCACAAGTTTGTGTGGACAGAGGAGTGTGAAGCAGCTTTCCACACTTTGCGGAAACTGTTAACCACTGCTCCTGTTCTAGCACAACCAGATATCGAGAAACCATTTGATGTGTTTTGCGACGCATCGAAGACTGGATTAGGATGTGTTCTTATGCAAGAAAGGAGAGTCATTGCTTATGCATCACGACAATTGAGAAAGCACGAGGTCAACTATCCAACACATGATCTTGAACTTGCTGCAGTTGTGCACGCCCTAAAAATTTGGAGACATTATCTCTTTGGGTAATGTGTGCAACATTTTCACAGATCATAAGAGTCTTAAGTACATCTTTACCCAACGAGCTAAACATGAGGCAGTATGAGATGGTTGGAATTGATCAAGGATTACAACTTGAATGTGCAATATCATCCTGGAAAAGCCAATGTAGTGGCAGATGCTTTGAGCAGAAAGTCACATTACTTGAATGTGCAGCCATTACTTGAAGATGGGTTCGATCTAATGCATCCTACAGTGTTACATAGTATTCAGATTAGTTGCTCTTTGGAGAGTAAGATAATAGAAGGCCAGAAAACCGACAAGGGGATATTTCACATCAAAGAGAAAATAAAAGAAAAGCCGTCTCAACACTTTAAAGTGGATGAACAGGGCGTGTTGTGGTTTGACGACCGTCTTGTGGTTCCCAAGGATCGAGAGCTTAGGAATAAACTCATGGATGAAGCTCACCTTTCTAAGCTATCTATCCATCCCGGAAGTAGTAAGATGTATCAAGAACTAAGAGCTCGTTATTGGTGGACCAAAATGAAGAAAGAAATTACAGCATATGTTGTCAGATGTGACACATGTTGTCGAGTGAAAGCAATTCACATGAAAACCTGGCTTTGGTATGTTGCAACCCTTGTCAGTCCCTAGTTGGAAGTAGGACGATATAAGTATGGATTTTATCATGGGTTTGCCCACTACTCCAAAAGGACATGATTCGATTTGGGTAATTGTGGATCGTCTTACCAAGACCGCTCATTTCCTACCTGTCAAAACCACATATCGACCACCTCAATATGCCGAGAAGTATATCGCAGAAATTGTGAGGTTGCATGGTATACCAAAGACCATAGTATCTGATAGAGGCTCACAGTTCACGGCTCACTTTTGGGAACATTTACACAAAGGCTTAGGAACTAGTTTGATTAGCGATGCCGCTTATCATCCTCAAGCATGATGGTCGGTGAGCAGTGAATGCTTTGTTTTGGAGGATATATTAAGAACTGTGTATTGTCTTCTAAGGGATCATGGGAGTCATGGTTACCGTTAGCTGAATTTTCTTATAATAATAGTTACCAAGAAAGCATCAAGATGGCCCCATTCGAAGCTCTATATGGCAGAAAATGTAGAACACCATTGAATTGGGTCGAACCTAGAGATAGAAGGTATTATGGCATTGACTTTGTAGAAGAAGCGAGAAGAAAGTTCATATTATTCAGTGAGAATATGAAAGCTGCCCAATCACATCGGAAAAGCTATGCTGAGACAAAAGAAGGAGACCCCTTGCATTTGAAGTTGGTGACTATGTTTATCTGAAAGTCACGCCAATGAAGAAGAAAAGGTTTGGAATCCGAAGAAAGCTTGCCGCTAGATTCGTAGGACCATACAAGATCTGGGAACAAAGAGGTCCGGTAGCCTACAAGTTAGAGTTACCTGAGACAATGAGTACCGTTTTCCCAGTTTTCCATGTATCACATCTCAAGAAATGTTTGCGTGTTCCGGAGGAAAGAATAGAACCTCGAGGTATTCAACTCAAATCAGATTTGGTGTATCGTGAACAACCAGTCCGGGTGTTAGACACTAAGGAACGTGCTACTCGGAATAGTGTGGTGAAAACATACAAGATACAGTGGGATCATCATGATGAGGGAGATGCAACTTGGGAAACAGGAGAGTATCTACAAAAAGCTTATGAAGAATTTTATAACAAATGGTTCGTAACCCAAATCTTGGGACAAGATTTTTATAAGGGGGGAGGGCTGTAACACCCCGGTGTTATGCCTACATTTAGGCACTGTAAATCACGCATATCATGCATCATCAAGCATCCAAATCATACATGCTTAATCGTGTGAATAACAATTGAAACATTGCTTTGAAACATCTGAAACATGCGTGAAAACTTGGATGTTGCATACACCTGTTTAAGGATTGTTTTACCCAGAATTTTTCTTGCTAGGTTAGCAAAACATGTTTGGCTACTATTGTAAATCATCTAGCAATGTTTAGTTCAATTTTTGGAGCAATGTTTGTATTCAAATTAATTCAAAATTTGGCTTCAAAAATAAATTCCAAAAATTAGGGTTTTGAGCTAAACGCGGACTTTGATCTTACAATTCAAAATATAGAAAGAATTTGGCTGTGGTCCTAAAAGCAAAGTTGTAGAGAATTAAATTCTAAGCAACTTTCATTTTTGGTACATTTTCAAAAGAGGTCATTTTCTTGCTCAAAATAATATTTGAAAGATGGCATTTAAAAATTCCTTGAAAATACAAATGAAAAGGCTTTTTTTTTCCTCCTTCGGGCCGCCGCCTCCGCTACAGCCCTTTGCTGAAAGCCAAGCCTCCCTTCACATCCCATCGCGTGCGTGCCTCGCCTCGCGCGTGACCACCTGCGCGCCTTGTGCTTTGCCTCCAGCCTATTGCCCGTGACAGCCGCGCCGCGTGTCCCGACCATGGCAGAGCGTGTTCGCCCGTGGCGTGGCGACCATCGACGCCGCCGTCGGCCTTGCGCTGCCGGCCGGCCACGCCCGCGCCCGCGCCCGCCTACTCTCTTTGGAGCGGTGCGCTCGCTCACTCCATCCATCCCATGTTGCCTTCTTTCTTCTCGAGCCGAGAGCCCCAAGCTCTGCACTTTCCGCCGCGCCGCAGCTCCGCCGTCGAGCTCCCGCACCACCGCGCCATTCCCGATTCCTCGCGCCGCAACTCCGCCTCGTCTTTCTTCAAGTCGCGCTCGCGCTACGCGCCGCCCTCCGAAACGCAGGTCGAGCCTCCCGCGCCTGCCATGCAGCCATGACGCCATGGCGCTGCTCGGCCGCCATGGAAGCCGTCTTCCTTCTCTTCTCCCGCCTAGCCTAGCTACCCTACCGCTTTTCGTCGTCTCCTCGCACATCCGTGCGCTTTAGCTTCTTCGCCTAGCCGTGGCCGGAGATGCCGCCGGCCTCGTGGAGAGGCGCGCTTGCTAATCAGCAGCACGCACCCGTGAGCCTCTGCCTCGGCCCACCAGCCCGAGTGGCCGGCCAAAGCGGCGATGGTGGCATACTGCCAGGCCGCCGTGCTCCCCTTTCGCTCGGACGCTTGGGCGAGATGCGACCATGGGCCAGTTGTTCCCCACAGGGCGGCCAAGATTGCTTAAATGAATTGTTTTCATTTATTCTTTATTATTTGAAATCTAAAATGGTTTGAAAAATGTTTGGGTGCTCAAATTTGCTCCAAATTTGTTGAAACAAATTTTGCTAGGTTCCTTATCACCAGATCTACTTGGGAAAATTATTGCATGTCATTTTGGGATACTTTTCTGTAGAATTTTATTTAATCATGAATATTGCTGATAACTTGAAAAATTTGTAGAAAAATCTATAGGTTTCAGAAAATATGATTCCAAGTTTGTTAATCTTCTTATGTCATGTACTTCCTAGGAAAAATATGTTTCATGCATGTGCTGTGGGGAAAATTTTGAGGTGTAGTTCAAGTACCTTTAATGGCTAATTTTTGTTATTTTGTTAGAAAGCAAACTTTGTATAAAACATGCATGTGATAAATTTTGTACAGTCATTGTATGCTATGTAGAACATAGGAAAATTCTAATTCTGTTGTTTGACACTTTTCACAGTACAAAGTATTTTCATGTTCATGATCATGCCATAGCTTGTCATTTTGTGTAGACTATTTTACTTATCCAAATGCCATGAAAATTTTATGGTAGTCTACTTAGAGTAGTACTATGCTACTGTAATTTTCTTAGATTTTTATAAGCACCAGAAATATAGGTTGCTGTTGTAGCCCTAGTTTCAAATGAAATAAAATAATCCTCTTTAATGCAAGTTAGTTAATAATGTGATCTTTGGTGTATCTTTGAAGCATTTAATAAGATGTGTTGACTTAAACTATTGGTAGTAGAAGAGAATGCAGTAGATGATATGTGCTTGTGGTATATTTTCTTGGATGATGTGACTACCTTGCATTGAACATATCCATTGTATTCATCTCATCCGATGCACCGATTGCATAGGCACTTACGCATTGCATCATATAGGATCGCAAACCGAGAACCCGGTCGTCAATCCCGAGGAGCCCGAGGAGCGATTCGAGTGCTTGACCCAGGAAGTGCCGAAGCCGATGAGGAGGGCGTTGAGGAACTTTCGGT
This sequence comes from Miscanthus lutarioriparius, assembly GCA_904845875.1. Lineage (NCBI taxonomy): Eukaryota > Viridiplantae > Streptophyta > Magnoliopsida > Poales > Poaceae > Miscanthus > Miscanthus lutarioriparius. The sequence goes on from CAJGYO010000018.1 coordinate 86,670,457, forward strand.
GCCCCGATCACCGTCAAGAGCTCCTTCGAGAGAGGCAAGCCCGGAGCATCTTTCTCCGGTTTGCAATGATTTCATTAAATGCTTTACTTTAAATTGATGCATTACGTTCAGGAGTTGTTTTGCAACCGTTCTTTGCATTATACCTTGTTTACCTTTGTTATACTATATCCTTGTTACCTGGTATCCTTGGTAGGAGTCAATGCTTAGCTGGCTTAGACCGGTAGAAGTCGGGTGATTTCCTGTCACCTGCGAGCTATAGGTGGTTACCTGGATCTGCTTGGATAACTATGAAGTCATGATATAACTAAGTGCTAAATGAAGTTGAGACCGGACGGAGACTTGCAGAGTTTTGGACTGTAGTGTTTCCGTCTGTGTCGATTAAGGACCGACCGTTGTTGGGCCTCGAGTCATGTTGAACGCATGCCTTACATTTAGTTGGCGGATAAAGTACCTTCGACGACCCCATGGTGGGAGATTTTGGGCGAGTAGATTGCCGCAGACGCCTTGTGTGCGAAAGCGGTGTGGTAGGACACGGGGGCGGGATGATAAGACCAAAGTGCAGTCGGTCGGCCCCCGGGTACATGTGGTTCCTGGCAAACTCGAGATACCTGGAAAGTTGACTCGGTGATCAATATCTCACTTTAGCGGGTGAGTGAGGTTTGTGTAAGGAATAAATCACCAGCTGGTTAGGAATCGATTCGAATCGCCATCGCTCCTGGATAGTGAGCACTTGACTTGAGTGACTTCATCGTAGTAAATGTTTATAGAACACTTGGACAGTTATAGTGAATATGACAGTATGAAAGTTGTTTAATGATCAGTGGTTATCATTAATTGCTTAATCACATGTTCACTCTAGTATAGGTGCAAATCTAGTCAACAGGTTCATAATAATTAACTTGGCAATAATGCTTTTAGAAAGGTTCTTGAAATGCTAAAAATGCTTCTTTTGCAAATGAGTCAGCTACCCTACTATAAAGCCTTCATAATCCTTGGTGTCATTTATTTTCGGTTATGTCGGGTAAGTCTAGCTGAGTACCTTCTCGTACTCAGGGTTTTATTCCCACTTGTTGCAGATGGGCAGATGTATTACGGCTATTGTATCAACTGCCTTTATCCTGCGATGGGTGATGCTTAGGACCATGGGCATGGTCATTCCTTACGTCTCGTCTAATGCTTTTGTTGGAGATGATCATTCGCTAGCACTATATTTGAACTCCGCGTGAGTGTGTGTGGGTGAACAATTGGCTTCCGCTACTTTTATTCGAACTGGTTTTGTAATAACTATGTTTAAACTCTGATGTATCTGAGATTGCGAATTTTTATGTAATATGTGATGGTGACCGCTAAACTTATTACGATCTTGGTTTTGGAATGGAAGTTGGTTTGAAATCCGCCGTGATTTCATGGACTACCGGGTTATCTGGGCTTAAGTTTGCTCAATAAATGCGCTTCTGGCGAATGATTTTCTTACTTAATTTCGTATAATTGGTCGGTTCTGTTACAATGACTAAGCCTTCTATGCCATAACCAGCCCATGCTAGACTTAGTGATCAAACATATTGACAATTGAGCTTTTCTAGCATTGAAATCAACCAAGTATAGATTCTCATATTTAAATCCTTTAGATATCAAGTTAGAGCCATCTACACTTATGATCTCTACATCATCAACTCCAAATATGCACTTTAAACCAAGATCATAAAGTTGAGCTACCGACAATAGGTTAAAGTTCAAGCTCTCTAGTAGTAGCACATTAGAAATGATCAAATCATTGGATATTGCAATCTTACCAAGCCCCTTGACCTTGTCTTTGTCATTGTCACCAAATGTGATACTATCAACCCCATCACTATCATTTTCATTGATTGAATTGAACATTCTTGAATCATCGGTCATGTGTTGTGTGCACCCACTATCAAGCACCAAATGTCTTCCTCCGGCTTTATAGTTTACCTACAAAAGAAAATCAATTTCTTTAGGTACCCAAACTTACTTGGGTCCTTGAAGGTTAGTTACTAAGGTCTTTAGCACCTAAATGGATTTCTTCTTTGAGCCCACAATTGGTGTACCAAGAACTTAGCCTTCACACCATTGGTAAGCATGTAACAAGAATCAAAACAAATTGAGGATACATTAGCATTGTTCTTGTTCTTGTTCTTGCAATATTGCTCTATGTGCCCAACTTGCTTGCATCTATTGCAAAATCGACCATTGCTCTTTACAAAGCTAGCTTTGGGAGTAGCAAAAGGCCGCCTTGTCTTTCTTGGGGTATAGCCTAATCCCTCTTTGTTAAGAGAGAACCTTTGGCTACCCAAGCAATTTAGCAAGCGGACCTCACCGCCATAGGCCTTGCCTAGGGCGTGAGTGAAACTCATTCACCTCTCTCTTGAGAGTCTCATTCTCAATAATTAGTGCAGCATCACAAGTGAAACCATCACTAGTAGTAGAGGTAGGAGTGGTGGTGGTGGTGGATGATGAGCTACAAGAAGGATTAGTGGGATCAATAATAATGGATTCATAAAAGATTCATCAATTAAGTCACATGTTATGCCCACATCACATGATACTATTACCCTTTCTTTATCTTGTTCAAGAAGCAAGGGTGAGCCTTTTAAGCTTGGTGTGAGCTTTGCCAAGCTTCTCATGGGCTTCCACTAGCCCCTCATGAGTAGCATTGAGCTTATCAAAGGATTGCTCGAGAGCATCAAGCTTCTTTTGCAATTCTTTGCACTTCTTGTTCTTCTTTTTAATTATTGAGTCGGCTTGTTCTAGCATGTTCATTAGTTGTTCATTAGAGAATTCATCATCACTATCATTTTTACTTTCACTATCATCATTTTCACTTTCATCACATTTTACCTTGGAGCCCTTGGCCATGAAGCATAATGAAGTGTCAAATAGTGAGGGCTTGTTGTTGATAGCGATGCTTGCTAGAGCCTTCTTCTTGGATGCCTTGTCATCATCACTTGAATCATCATCGGTGGAGGCATCACTATCCCATGTGACAACATAGGATCCACCCTTCTTCTTCTTAAAGGTCATCTTCTCCTCCTTCTTTTCTTTGTTTTCTTTCTTGCTCTTCTTTTCATTGTCCTCATTGTCACTATTATAAGGACACTATGCTACAACATGATCGAGACTCTTGCACTTGTAGCACAATCTCACATACTCCTTATTCTTGGAGTAATCTCTTCTCTTTCTTGAACCATAGCCCTTCTTCTTCATCATTTTGCTAAACTTACGCACAAAGAGAGCTAGTGCTTCATCATCACTATCATCATTCGAGCATTCTTTATCACTTGATTCTTCCTTCTTAGCCTTGCCTTTGCTCTTGTTTTTGGAGGATGAGGTGCCGGCCTTGAATGCCACACTCTTCTTGTTGTTGTCTTCCTCCTTCATAATTTCTTCACCTTCACTATTATATTGGTCCTCGATCATCACATCACCAAGCACCTCATTTGGTGAGACATCCTTCAACCCACCTTTAAAGATGATAGTTCTCAATGTCTTGAATCTCTTGGGCAAACACATCAAGAACTTGTGAGAGAAGTCCTCATCCTTCACCTTCTCACCCAAACTCTTGAGATCATTGATGATAACTTGGAGCCTATAGAACATCTCTGGAATAGACTCATCATCCTTCATCTTGAAGTTGGATAGCTTGTCCTTGAGCATGTAGAGCTTGGCACTTTTTATCGTTGAAGTGCCCTCATATGTTTCCTCTAATCTCACCCAAATTTCACTTGTCTTCTCAAGATCTTTGATTTGCTCAAACACCTTTAAATCAATGCCATTGTATATAGTGTTGAGTGCCATGGTATTGCATTGCTTGTTGATCTTGTTATTGTCGGTGAGATTGGTAGGGTCAAGAATCACAAACTCATTCTCTACCACATCCCACACCTTGTCATTGATTGAACCAAGGTACATCTTCATCTTTCTCTTTCAATAGTCAAATGATGTGCCATCAAAGAACGGTGGCTTACCCCAACATGGTTGAACGCAATTTGAGCCATCTTTTACACCGAAGGTTGTTAAGCCATGAATCAAACGGTGACCACGGCTCTGATACCACTTGAAAGGTCCTAATATGGCTAGGAGGAGGGGTAAATAGCCTATTTCAAAATCTACAAGATCACTAGAGCAATTTGATTAGTATGATAAATGGCATAATGCAAATTTGCTCTAACTCTACTAGGGTTGCAAGCCACTTATCCAAATAATTCTAGTTGTTATAATCACTAGGCACACACAAGAGCTAAGTTGCTACTCACTAAGAGCTCTCAAACATGCTACACTAAAGAGCTCCACTAGATGAACTTAAGCTACAAAGCAAGCTTTCAATTCTAGCTACACTAAAGAGCTTGCTACAACTAGTTTGCAAGAATATAGATGAGTGAGTAGGGTGATTATACCGCCGCGTAGAGGAGTGAACCAATCACAAGATGAATACCAATTCAATCACTAGGAGAATACCAAAGGGCAAGAGACAATCAATTTTTCTCTCGAGGTTCACATGTTTGCTGGCACACTAGTCCCCGTTGTGTCGACCAACACTTGGTGGTTCGGCGGCTAAGAGGTATTGCAGGAACCTCGTCCACACAATTGGACACCGCAAGAACCTACCCACAAGTGAGGTAACTCAATGACACGAGCAATCCACTAGAGTTATCTTTCAGCTCTCCATCGGGGAAGGCACAAGACCTCTCACAATTACCGAGAGATGGCCACGAACAATCACCAACTTGTGCCAATCCTCCTTCGTTGCTCCAAGCTATCTAGGTGGCGACAACCACCAAAAGAAATAATAAATCCGTAGCCACAACGATCCCCAAGTGCCACTAGATGCAATCACTCAAGCAAATGCACTTGTAATCACTTCCAAATTCACTATGATGATGAGTCAAAGATGGAGATGAGTGGGAGGTGTTTGCTTAGACTCATAGGATGTCAAGTATGTCAAAGTGCCAAGAGAGTGAGCCAAGGGCCGGCCAAGGTCTATTTAAAGACCCCCAAGAAAATCCAACCGTTATGCACTTCGGGGGTGACCGGACTCTGTGACCAGACTCACCTCTGAGTCCGGTCAGGTGCGTCCGATCGCCCTAGCCGGCCAGTCACAGCGCGTCACGTCGTCCTCGTTCAAATTTGACCATTGACGTCTCTACGCGCGCCTCAGTCAATGACCGGACATGCCACTACATTCGACCAGTCGCCACACTCCCGAGCGTCAGGTTAGTTCTAGTAAGGGTCCAGAGCATGATTTTCTCAACCGGATGCGTCAGGTCCAAGCTGACCGGACGTGCCGGTGAGTTCGGTCGATGCTTCGCGCGAACAGCTCAGCTGCGTCAGCGTATGTCACTACCGACCGGACGCATGTCCTACGCGTGTGGTCACTTCTTTGCTGCTAAGTCTAGTCAGGACTTGGCCTACTCGGCGGCGCTCAACACTGACTGGACGTGCCCTGGGGTGAGTCCGGTCACCCCAGCGCCAACGTCCGGTCCTGCACCTTCGCCTTCTTTTATTTTTCTAAGTCCACAACCACTTTGCCCTTGCTTCCAACTTGCTAATCACAAAGTGTAGAACTTGTGTGCTCATGTGTTAACATTTTTCAAAGCATTTTACAAGGGTCAAAGTTAGCACACTAGGTTCTTAAATGCATATGCAAAAGTCATGTCCCCTAGTGGCACTTGATAAACTATTTAGCCAAAGATTTCCCCTCTTTATAGTACGGCTATCGATCCTAAGTCACTCACACCCTCTATGGTGTCTTGAGTGCAAAACAAAAACCTATCTTATACCTTTGCTTTGATCTTCTCAGTTTTTATTTTTCTCTTTCTTCTTTTCTAAGTTAGAGCTTGATCATCATCAACACTTGTCCATCTTCATCTTCATGAACCTCAACTTGCTTAATCACTTGGATTGCACCAACCTAGCTCATATCACCACTCATGACAAAGATTAGTGCTAGGTTTCATCAATTATTCAAAACTAAACTAGGGCTTTCAGGTGCCTTTTATTCCCGTCTCTGAGATTTATAGAACACCTCTACCCATTCTAGCGGCGATGGAAAAGCCAATTCGATATTGGATTAATGGACCATTATCTATATGAAAGGTCTGAACAACCACTTCCTGAACCTCATAATTTCAGAGTGTCTCTTTAAGCCAAATGATTGGGTCAATTACCTATGGTACATTTAAGAATCACATATATATGCATATCAGAAAAATATATTTATACAAGCGTATTTGACACATTAATTTATTGGAAACATATAGGGTTGCTTACTATGCTTGGATGATTAAACAGTACATCCAGCAACACTGGATCGAATCCCATCCACTTGACATAGCCGCTGAAACCTATGACTTCTGGCGGAGGGAGACGACTACGTCCAACCATCTCTTCTCACTAAAGTCAATATATCAAAAATCATATCACTGGAGACAATATTTTTCATACACGAAAATGCATATCACTAAAGTCAATTTTTTTCATAAGTCTACAAATATCAAAATTCAAGTCACTAAACCCTATATATCAAAAATCATATCACTGTAGTCAATATTTATCATATACCAAAATGCATATCACTAAAGTCAATTTTTTCATAAGTCTACAAATATCAAAATTCACATCACTAAACCCTATATATCAAAATTCAAATCACTGTGGTCAATATTTATCATATACCAAAATTCATATATGTATGTCACAAAATTCATATCAATAAACCCTATGTATCAAAATTTAGCATCTGTCCACATCTATCCCTAATAATAAAGAGGCAAAATTTCCGTCATTTTTTTAAATCCATCCATTTTTTGCCCACCTCCTTCTAACTACCGTGTTGTCATCAAATAAAGTGAATAGGAATCCTAATAGTAAACTACGGAGAGGAGAAATTGTCCTTGTTGATTCCGAGGTGGTCATGCAATAACCTCCTTCGGAAGGGCAACAACCTCGCTCTGGTTTCCATCACGGAGTCATTGAGTCAAGGAAAGAGAATACAGAAAGATGGAAATAGAATACGGAATATACACGATTACAAAAATAGGAAGACCACAGTTATTGTTTTGATCTATTGTTGTTTTGGCCCAAAATGGCATGGACGAGCTCCGGGCCTAATCGACACGTGGGCTCTTGTAGGTGCCTTCTTCCCCATCCAAAATCCCAGCCATTCATGCAAACTGAACAAAGTACTACCTCCGTTCCACATTAAGTAGTTGATCTAGGCTAGATGCAGGAAGAGGTACGCAGTGCAGTCCTACGAGCGGTTGCCACGAAGTAATCGTTCGCACGAGGAAGACAAGAACAACCAGATGTTATCACCAAGCTCAGACATGATGACCTGCTCTAAGTAGTCGTTCTAGGCTCGCCACAAGAATAGAGTCTGTCATGCGATCCCTCGAGCGATTAGCGCAAGCGGTCATTCGCACAAGGAAGACAACAATAACTGGATAGAATCACCATGAGATGATGAACAGAGCAGTAGCAAAGCTGCCTGAAAGAGGGAGGGATGAAGCTGCCTGAAAGAGGGTAGAAAAAAATTTGTAATTGTACTACTGCTAGTGTTAGGCCCACGTATCTCTTATTATCGAAGCAGGAAGCTTTGGCCAGCAACCAGACGGTCCACGTCGCCCCAAAATCGTCTGTCCGTCAGATTCTGCAATCCACGGTGCATATTGCCTCCATCGATCGCTACAGTCCCTCGCCCCCGCTATGAAACCCTCGCCGTCTCTCGCCGACCCCGACGCCCTCCTCCTCTCCGCTCTCTCTCTCTCTCTCTCTCCCTCCCTCCCTCTCTCGATCCATGCCACCATGGCGACGGTGCACGGACCGCATGGGCGGATAAGCGCTTGTTGTGGCCGCCCTCCTCCTCCCCCTCCCTAGACGCGCCGCTCACATGCGCTAAGCGGCGCCAAGATCCTTGATCGACAGACCGCGGCCCCGCTTTCGGCGGCCGCGAGTGGCGCCCGGTCCGCCCTAGCAGCCCCGGCCTCGGCTCTGGTGGCGCACTGTCCCGCAGAACCGGGCCTAGGGCGGCCGGCCCCCGCCGTCGCGGCCACGCCGACCTAGGGTTTCACGTCTCCATCGATGGCCGTCCCGGATCGGCCGGGCCTCGGGCCTCGGCGCGGGTGATGCACCGGCGCAGAACTGGCCCCGGCGGTGGCCGCCCCCGTCGACGAGCGTCTCCTTGTGCCATCGCCCGAGCATCTCCCTACGGAGTCTCCCCACCTCCGTCGCCGGTGGGCCCTTCCTTCGTCTTCCTATTACAGGTTCTTCTCTCCCTCACCTATTACGGATCTGGGTCCCACCCAAGGCAGAGCAGCCTGCCTTCTTTTTATGAGGAGGCCTACGGCAGCAAATCTGACATCGCGCGCGTTCCATAATTCGTTCATGTGGGCGCGGGTTGTATATAATGCTCTGTCTGTTCTTCTTGGAGCTGTCGGTTCCTCGCACGTTGTTCCTATATTTTTATGTCGATCGAAGTTGAGAATCCTTGTCAATGTTTCTTGATCCATGATTTTGCTTTTGAGTGGCGGCTCACCGGGAGCGGGTGGCCGCACCAAGGGATCGATCTGTGGTGCATTGATTTGTTTTAGGTTTGTAGTATCTGCTTCCATATATTCCATTGTTGATTTGAGTTCTATTGATCTTTCCCTATCTATTGCGGTAGGTGTGTGTTAGGATTGCCATCAGATGCTTCATGTGCTCCTCAAGGTACCACCCCTCACAGTCCTTGCGATTTCCTCTACATCTCTCCTAATTAGGATCATGTAAATTATCAAGATTGAGTACTAAAATGTCCTTCAGTTTACCAATATCACTCGAGTGTTCTGCTTAAGCAAGACAAACAAATGTTCTACATCATGTTACTATTGCTGAGCCCAGTGACTGTGATGTATAAATATAGCATCAAATTCATTGATTCGAACACAGCAAACATACCTCTTGTCGCAGCTATGTTTATGTTGTCCTTGCTTCCTCCTACCTTCCTATTCTAAAAAACTTTGACAGATTTATTTTCTTTGTTCCTAAACTGATGCTCCAATTTGTGCGCACATTTTCTACGGGTTTCAGTATGCCACGAGGGTTTTAACTCAGCTTCGTAACATTGAAATGATTTCAGGTATGTTACAGCTATCAGGTTTTTAGTAGTGTGGAAGTTCTTAATCACCAGTGTTAGCTTACAGTGCTTTGTGTGGCCTTGAGGTTTTAAGACGCTGTTCTAAATTTTGCGTTGTAAATTCGTTATTACCACGCATAGAAAGTGCCATCATTTCAAAAGTATGAATAGTAGATGTGTCCGGCACCATATAAAAAAGCTCAAGTCTTTCGGTTTTTGTGCATAACATATCTACATTAAACTCCTAATATTGTTTCCATATAAAGATTAAATATGTTTTTTATCTGCGCCTTAATCAGGTGATTTGCATGCGCGCGCGATGGCGCACCCAATGGACTAGTATATTTTATTCATTTGCCCTTTTGAAGGCACACATCACGTCCTGGTCAGGCTTATTTAAATTGAGCACCTTCCTTTTGTGTTTCTCATGTGATACTAACCCTACTTTCCCTTAGCATTAAATATGAACCTTCAGAATTTCTTTGATTAATCAGTAAAGTATGGATGTGCTAGGCCCAATTAATTAAACAGTAAGTACCTGCCGTGTATACATGACATGTATATATAATATATATATGCACGGGCATCAAACGCCTTAGGAAGTTTGGTTCAAAAGGATCAAGTGAGCCAAAGACTACATATTGGTTACCGTAAAAAACAGTACGTAGTAGTGCAAGTGCTGCTTCTCCTGTACCTTTGTAGAGTGGTGATAGAATAATGTTCCTCGGTATCATCCTACAGGCAGCAAAGACACTCCGAGCAAATGCTGCTGGAATATACAAACATTACTTTGATTGTGCCCCCTGTTCGTTTTGCTGAAATTTAGCTTATGCTAATGCTTATGCTGATTTGTTACGAGAAAAAAAAATACTATTATTTCGCTGAAAAGGACTGTTAAAGTAGTTCAAGCGTGGACGGACATGCGGTACATCTAATCTACGGGCTCCTTTGCTTCCCTTCTGGCGCTGCCCCCCGCATCTGCGGGGCCAGACGCGCCGAGACGGTTTACTTCCTAAATCAGCATCCAGGAATTGCCCATTTGGAAAATATATTGCTTTCAGCAATTTTGGTGCTTACTGATTCTGAATTTTGTATAATTCTCCAAGCTTGTCGAGCAAGCAATGCCAGATTAAACATTTCAATATCCTGAAATCCAAGAACACCAAGATACTTTGGTTGTGTCATCTTCTCCCAAGACCCCAGCATGTTTTCCTTTTGCCATCCTTGCTGCCCCACCAAAATTTTCCAGTCATTGCATTGATTGCTTGGCAAAGCCCTCTCGGCAACCAGAAACAACCCATAGAATATGTGGGAACTGCTTGAGCTACAGCTTTGATCAGGACTTCTTTTCCACCAACTGATAGGCTTTGCTCCATCCACCCTTTACCTTACTCCATACTCGATCTTTAAGCTATTTGAAGACACCTAGCCTGTTCGCTGGTTAGTTTCTAGGCTGATAAACCCGGCTGATGCTGTTTTATTGTGAGAGGAAAAGATTGTTGGCTAGCTGATAAGCCCTGACTGAAACCAACAAACGAAAAGACCGACCACCTTTTGATCTTCCCACGTCAGTAGGTAGCCCCAAATAGCGTTCAGTAAGTGCCTCATTAAACACATGAACCTTTTCTTTCACCGCCTCCTTTATGCTCTCACTGCATTTCTTGCTGAAGAGAATAGATGATTTATCATAGTTGATACGTTGTCCTGGGGCAGCACAATAAGCAGTGAGTATCAGTTCAGTCTCTTTCGCAGCACATGCCTTTGCCTTGAAGAACAACATGCTGTCATCTGCAAACAATAAATGACTGATATTAGGAACATTTTTAGCCGAATTGAACAGATGAACACTGTATATCACAGACAAATCCCCCAAAATCGCAACCAAGGCCGAGAAACAAACCCAATGTTTGCCCTTTAACCAGCCCGAATTGCGAGTGAGAGACTGCTGCAAGTGTAAATCTGATCAAAAGGGAGAGAAAAGGGTGATTCTCACACTAACAAACAGTGGGAGCAGAAGAACCCTAGCGGCCTCCCCGGGGAACTCTTGAGTTATAATCCCTCTCTCATATCACTCTTTGCTTGTGTGGCGAGTGGAAACTAGCTGAGAAGCAGCTAGCTGAACTCAGACGGCGGGATGCCTTGCTGGCGGCGAGGCGTCGCTCCGTCCGTACGAGTCGCCGCGGCTCTGGAGGGCTCCAGACACAGAACACTTATTAAACACGTTTTCTTTGGAGCTTTTTACATGTACGGCTCTGATAGCTTTTTTTTTAACTTACCTGTATGCCCCGAACCAAAATTCTCTTTCTTCTGGCCTTTCATCTATTTTTGTCACTTAACGGTGTTAAGTCAAAAATAAAATAACAATTTTATCCTGGTAAAAAAATAAAATAAAATACAGCTTATAGAGTCCTGCAATTTGATCTTTCATGAATTTGAGCTAATGCTCCATGTATTGAAATTATAGGGAATCAAGACACAAATACATTGTGATCTGAAGTCATGGTGAACTGAACTTTTATTCATATAAAAAAATCAGTAAATGCAGAGTCTTGTTAAAAAACATCATTGTTCTCAAATCTAATACAAGATCATGAAATTGACTCTAATCAAGCGCATCACCACCAAATCGAAAATAAACTGCGGTACCATTGATGCAAGCTCGTTCTTTGCGCCGATGATGCAAAGCATCGCATAATAAACTCGCTTGTCGTCGCATTGATCTAAGCTCGTTGTCTGCTCTGATTTGGGCAGCGGCGCACTTGCCGTCCCACGCTGGGTCTCCCTATTTGCCTTGTCACAGGCTCACCGCCACCGGCTAAGCTCCCTTCTGGCGAGGCCCCGATCTCGGCCTCATCTCTGGACGAACTTCATTTGCTCTTCTAGCAGAATCCGATCTTGAGGATGGCGCCAGTTGCTCATGCCGTCATTGGAGAGTCTTTGCCGCGGGAGGGGCACCTAGTGCCGCGCCGGGCTGGCCCTTCATTGGAGGTGGCAGGCCGCTGTGGCTTGGTAGCCCCGGACGGCCCGACCCAGCTCCACTCCACCAGCAGCCGGCGCCGCCCGCCTACACCACTGACGCCGAGGGTGGTGGGAGTGGGTCCGGGAGGCTGGATCGGCGGGAGAGATCCGGTGGCGGCGCCCTCCCATTTCGCTCGCTTCGCTCGGTCTCGGTCGGGAGTTTTTTTTATCACGTCTCGGTCGGGAGTTTTGCCTCTGTCTCAGGCAGAATAAACAGAAGGGCAATTTAGACATTTCGCGTATCTATAAGTTGGGAAACAAACTGAATACCACGGAAGGCCACAGAAGGAATCAAATTTTGTTTGGGGACCATACCGGTAAGTTAGGAAAAAAAAGGACCATACAAAAAAGATGTATTTTTTCTAGGGTGATACAGCTAAAAAGCTCTTTTCGCTACTGGTACCTTGATAAGGACCAGGTTACATCTTTCTCGGCCGGTCGGCCCAATCTGCTTTGTTAGTTCACGGGCCTAATCGATACGTGGGCTCTTATAGGTCTGCTTCTTCCCCATCCAAAATCCCAGCCATTCATGCAAACTGAACAAAGTACTGCCTCCGTTCCAAAATCCCGGTTGGCCCGATATGCTTTGTTAGTTCACGGGCCTAATCGGTACGTGGGCTCAAACACAGCTGGGCCACCTCACGTCCCTGGTGGTCTGCTTCTTCCCCGTCCAAAATCCCAGCCATTCATGCAAACTGAACAAAGTAGTACCTCCGATCAGCACTATATTCGTATTATTTGATTTGATTTGCATACCAAAACTCAAGTTGATGTGAGAAAAGTTGATAATTCTCTTATACGTTAACATGATGAGCCATTATTATTCATGATCGTCCGGGAAATCGACCATCTGCTCGACCAAGGCGATCAGCACTATATTCGTATTATTTGATTTGATTTGCATACCAAAACTGTTGATGTGAGAAAAGTTGATATAACTCTCTTATACATTAACATGGCGATATTCATGATCGTCCGGGAAGTCGACCATCTGCTCGATCAAGGCTTGGGCGAGGTTGGCGCGGTTGGCGACGTCGACGGCGTCGTTCCACAGCGCCCGCTTCAGAGCGCCATCCTCGTACGACACGCGCTGCCAGCAGTCCCCCGCCGCGTCCATCACCCTGCCGGCGCACTCCAGGTAGTCGAACAGCGCCTGGAAGTCGCACCGTGCCGTAGTCCATCACGCAGTACCGGGCGAGTACTCCGTGTCCCTCCCCCCCCGACGACGGAGTGCGCTGCGCGCCTTGGCGCCCGCGCTCGCGGCGGCGGTGCTGGCCAGGTCCATGGCCACCAGCGCCAGCTCCCGCGTGTCGTTCGCCAACGCGCTCCGGTTGTCCGACCGGAGCATCGTCTCGCAGAATTCCTTGGTCAGCGCTGTCCGGGGTTTTCATTTTCGAAAATTAAAATTTATCGGAAGTCACAGATAAAGAGGATAAACAGGATATATCGGACCAAATTCAGATAAAATTTAATTTGAATTTAAGTAAATTTAAATAAATTTAAATAAAATATGTACGAAAAAATAAATATTTTTTTATCGGCATTTATGGATAAAAAGAATATATCGAAAATATCAATAGCCTGAAACCACGCCGTCAGCCCGAGCCCGTAGGTAGTGGTGCGCCTCGTGGCCCTTGGCTTTCTCGCACGCCGTCGCCACCAGGTCGCCGTTGTTGGTCATGGCAGACACCGGCGGCGGCGGCATGCCTGGCAGCTGGGCGTCACGGAGACGGGAGACTCGACTCTGGGCATCGGCAGGAGGCAGCTTCCGGCGGCGTCCGGCGGTGACGGCGCGACGCGGCGTTTGGCGAGTCGATGTCCTGCCTCCGGCCTTCCGCTTCCTGCTCCGCTGCTCTTACTGTGCTGCTGCCGTGCTGCGGGAGCCGAGAAGCCAAATGATCGGGGACGGGGAGACGACGGAATACGGCTGCTGGCCTGCTGCTGCTCGTCTCATTAGCTTCCTCCTAATTGGCCTTCTGTCCTGCTGGCTTGCCTGGAACTTGGCCTTAGAACTAAGGGCTACTTTGGCAGCCCGTTTCCCCAGGGCTAGTCTCCCCCGTGCCAATCTCTCCCGGGCCAAATTTTTGCGCACTTTGGCAGCCCACCCACCCGAGGGTCGCAGCCCGCTTCCCTTCTTTTTTCCACGCGGAAGGAATCCACGACTTCGTGAGGCGGGAGGGTTTCCGTGGCGACGCTCGCGAGCAGCGTAGCTTCCTCCTTCGCTTGCAGTCTTCACGTCGCGAGGCCGTCGCCGCCCGGCATCCCGTCGACGCCGCCGCCCGGCAGTCCGTCACCGCTGCCACTCCGCCTTCTCATCGCGGTCCGCCAGCGGTGAGACCGCCTCATCCTACATCTCTGTGCCTCCCGCTAGGGGTTTCGGATTCTTGATCCGCTCTTCTCACTGGCTGTCCCACTAGGCGGTGAGGTGGCCGTGGCTGATTAGGGTTTCGGCGCCGAGCAACACGACATGGGAACCGGAAGCTGGGCGCTCTAGGGAGCAGGGTGCGAGATCTGAGGGCGCTCGTCACCTCTGTGCTTTCTGCTGTTGCTTCGGTAAGGACTCCGCATACTCCCTCTCTGGGTATTTTATTTTTGTGCATTTGTATTGCGGGATTGGTTAGTGTCAGCATGAGATGGCAGTTGCTGTGGAGGGGAGATTGTAATTGCTTTGGGGAGGAGAGATATAATATATTAGCCTAGTAGATAAATTAGCCTAGCATGGAGCTGTTGAATTATACATTGGATGTTCTTTCTTGCCTGCTGGAGCTCTTGCAACAAAATATATGTTGCTATTTAAATTGTATTCACTCCTGACTCAGAGTTACTTGAATAGATGTTCCTGAGTCCTGACCACTTTAGGTTTGTCCTAAATTAAACTTCTTTATATTTAACAAAGTTTATTGAAAAAATACACTTGCATCTATAATATTGATTTTCACCATTAATTATGTCTTGATAGTGGTGCATTTATTTGGTGCTCTAGATGTTAATATATTTTTCCTAAAAACTGAGCTAGGCAAATTTGACCCTATGGTTTGCAAAAGAGGGAGTAGCGTAATTAAACCTGCAAAGCCAACACCGTACCTAGGTTCTGAATCAGAAGGATCTGAAGGATTATTGTCTACTTTGTGCCATGGTTGTTAACTTTTACTCTCGCTGACACTGGTGTGCTGGTACTAATTTGGAAGCGTAATTAGATCGGTTGCCAAAGTCAGCAAATTCATTACGACTCTTGGTTATGATTTTCTTTAGCACCTACTGGTGCAGCGTTTCTGCTTTTCTGATGAAGCTAGGCTCAAAACCTTGCATTGAGGTGCACATAGCTCAGTTCTCAAGTGCATACGACTCTAGCCAGTTACCGTTGGGGGGTACATGAACATTAACCAGGTTGCAATGTAGGACAGATGCCTTTAACCTGGCACCATCCTGTCTAAAATATGACAGATAGTATTATCTGAAGCAGGTCGTCTCTGTATGAATGCATGATAGGTCTTGCCTACTCGGCACGAGATCTTAAGCAGAGTGTGCCTTTTTAATTTGATGGCAGCGTGGGATCTTAAGCAGAGTTTGTTTTTTAATTCCAGTGGCGTCCATACTCGTCAATCACTCAATCTAATAATTTGCGTGCTAAATCTCAGACAAGTGCTTGCTAAATCTCTCCGACTAATAAGGGCATGATGCTTTTGTAGGAGTGATTTTCTGCTGCATCTTGGGACGGGGTGACTGGTGTCAGGTTAGTCCCCCCACTGTTGCCTGCTGCATCTGTTGTTTTTTGCTCTGTGCTGGTGTACAATGATTCCTGTTGCATTAGAACTAATGAAATTTCCTGGATACTCTTCTGGATTTCTCACTAGCAGTTTTTTTTCCTGCTTTCTAGTCTATCTGTATGGCTGTATCTTGAAGTGTTACTCTCACCGTATTGTTCTCTTTAGCATTTTTGAGTAATAAGTTAAAAAGATTAATGCAAGTTTTTTTCATGAGATGGTATGAGAAAAATCCAAGCTTTCCTCACAATAGCTCTAGGTTGTTAGCTTATGACAGCCCCTATCTTTTATTTTAGGGCATATATGAAACTTCACTCTGAAATAATTGTATATGCTAACCATTCCTCTGAAATAATTGTATATGAAACTTCACCATCATTGCCAGTCCCTCCAGTTGAAGGCAGTGCCAGCCTCTGCTCTTGATTCTTTATCTTAGGACAAGAGCCCAAGGTGATGTGCCTCTTGCGATGACTAGTCCCAGCAATCTTTGAACCAGAGCTGTAAGCAAAGGTTTGCTTGCGAGCTTTACGCAAGCCCTTGTGGCCCTACCAGCAGCGGCTTCAATAGTGAAGTGCTCCCATACCAAGGACTTCTTTCTCCTTCGTCTGGTTCCAGTAGTAGGAGGGGTTGTTACCTCAGAAACAACCAACTCATTTCCTTGAACCAAATCATCACCTTGGGAATGGTAAAATCAGAACATTGTCGAAGTGCAAAAATGGCAGGGGTTCGATTCTTGACCATAACAGCTAACCTTATCAGGCTCCTCTCCTTTCAAGAGGATTGCATGTCTGATCCCCTATCTTGAGGGATCTTAAAAATTCACAAGGCATGACTCATATTACACTTTTCGGATGTCGTGTACATAAAATTTGTTCATAGGGATAGATAACCTTGAGCCATATGGGCTGATGACTACACAATTGTACTGTGACTTGCACTTGCCAATCTTTGCATGCCATCGATACTCTTTGTTGCTTTGGTATTAGGAAATGGTTTTGGTGTGGTTATCTTTCTGCACTTTGTGCAAAAAATTCTTAGCCTGAACTCGATAGCTAGTTGTAAACATGGTGATAACATGCTTCTTTTACCTATATGCTCGTATTTTGACCTTATCTTGTAGGGCCTCACAAAAGTTCATTTTTTTGTGTGTGTTAATTGAGAGAGAGTTTGGTGGAGGCAATGCATGATTTGAGACAAGAGAAGTGTGGTCAATTTTGGTAGTGCATGTTGGACATTTCAGGCTTCTATGTATTGGATCAGTTTGGTAGTGGGTTGAATTTGGCACTTGAATTAAATTTTCTATCTATTGAATTTGTCAAATAATTTTGGTCTTGTGATTTTCCATGCATTATGATCATGAAAATGATGTGGTTGGTATTGATCTTTGGTGATTTCATTATATTATTTAAGAAATTCAGATTTTTCTTGATTTTTCAAGACTTTGTTTTCAATTTTGTTGCCATACTTTGGCAGAAGTACTAGTACTTTGGTAGAAGTGCTGCTGTACTTTGGCTACAAGACAGCAGGTTCGTGTTTTCTCTGCGATAGACATCCTGTTGCCGAAGTTGTGTATTATCAGTTCAGTTCGGTTCAGTAGGCCTGTTGCCAACCAGCACGTCGGCATGTGGACGTTCAGTTGTCTAGTACTCCTGCGATAATGCTATTCTTGTTTCCCCTGTGCCGTCAACCTATTGCCAAAGGAAGACGTGGAAAGTTCCCCCACTGTGGTTACCAGCCCTGGGAAGAGGCGGGAAGAAGTCCCAAAAAATCCACATCAGGGGTAATCATCCCTGGGCTAATTGGCCCCTGCTGCCAAAGTAAGCCTAAGGGGGGCCATTGGGGAGGCCAGCCCCGCCCCCCAATTGTTCTAATAATGTCCATGTATCTAACTACCTAATAGGGAATTAGCAAGCCACTGGGCTGTCCCCCCCGGACACCGAGGAGCACCACGGCGAGTGCGGTGGTGAGGAAGGGCATGACCATCGATCGAGCTGCCATTGTATAGTAGCATGGATATGTTGGTGAGTGACTGAGTGCAGATTTATTTGTAGGGCTGGCTAAGCTTCGAGAACTAGTGTAGCTAGCACAAGTAATACTAGTAGTAGTGTGTATTAATTAATGTGAAACATGTAATAAACAAGGTGACGGTTCATCGGTATATCCAAACAGGAGGCCGATTCACGCGCATTAGTGTCAAATGTTGGATTAAAAAATAATTGCTACTCCACCCATTCAAAATTATAGGTTCATTTAAACTTTTCTAACTTTTAACAGGACTATATAAAATTGCACCAGACCTCTATGGCATCAAATTAGTTCCATTAATTTTGCCATAAAATATGTCTTGGTAATGGTGTATTGGTATCTGGTATTGTAGATATTAAACTATTTAAAAAAACTAGTAAAAATTTGAGAAAATTGATTTGAACAGAACTGAAGTGACGGATAGTTTGGAACACTAGGAGTAAATGACAAGTAAAAGTGGAACCATGATGCTAATTGGGTTGAAACTAAATAAACAACGGTAATGCGACGTACAGCGACTTCCTCCGGACGAACGTGTGGCATGACGTGCACTACAACTTTGTCTTTTTTTTAATTCCCTGCTCATTTCCATGTCTCTTATTCTCATCCACTCATTACTTTCTTATCTGTTTCCAATGCGTTAACGTTCTTCTCTGCTCTGTTTCCCTTTCTCTACTTTGCTTTGTTTCCCCAAGCAACACAGCCAGATCCTTAGGCCTAACTGCTCGTGAAGACGAGGAGGTACCTAGAGGTGCGACCACCCGCCCTCTGCATCACCACCGCCCGTGCCACCCCCACCCGTCCCTCTGTGCTGCGCCACCCAACTCTGTGCTGCCGGCAAGACACCGGTGATCTCCATGTGCCAACCATCCGCCCTCTACGCGCGCTCGTGCTGCCCCCACACCCGCCCTCTGTGCGCCGCCGCCTAGCTCCTCGTTGTCGGCGAGCTCGGCGCCACCAACGAGCACACCGGTGACCTCCACACGCCGACGAGCCTCCATTTGCGAGCAGCAAGAAGATGTTTACGCTGAAAGAGCATGTTGCAAACGTATATTTTGAGTGTTTCAGGTGTTTTAGAGATATGTTGTAGGTGTTTTATATCGATGTTGCAAAAGTAGATTAAGATGTTGCATATGTTGCAATGCATGGTTGTACACGTATGTTGTAGAGGTCTGTTACTAATGTTTCATCTATGTTATAAGACGTATGTTACAAATGTGTTTATTAGGATGTTGCATATGTTTCGCACATATGTTGCATGTGTTTTATCTAGATGTTGCGTATGTTTGCAAATGTTTTTAAGTGTTTTTAGGTATTTTTTTCAAGTGTTTGAGAAGCATGTTGCAAATATATGCTTTAAATGTTTTAATTGTTTTTCAGACATACGTTGAAAGTGTAGCCACAATGCCCAGGCCGGCCATCAACAGCTTCAGAGAAGAAAGCCATTAGCCATATGAACAAGCCCTCACAAGCTTAGCTCAGATGCAGCATAGCAAACTGAATGATCAGCGCATATTTCTTTGTTTTTCGAAAGCCTGCATTGGTGCGTGCTTCGTTAATAAAGAGAAATAAGATTCGTACCACGCCCGGGACTGCAACACGGTGAGATACCGTTAGCTACCAAGAAAGACACAGACACAATGCACCGGCTACCAGGAGCTGTAAAGGCGCACTTAGGAAACTAGTGTTGCGACTAAAGAAGCTTGCCGGTAACGCCTGCTAGGAACCCTGGGCGGCCAGCGACGCGCGACTCCCAAAGCAGGCGGCAATCCAGGAGTCCGCGTCCATGATCTGCACATATCATATCCATCTCCTGCACTTAAAATTACAAATACAAGCTGTGTGTTGCAGGTGCACCTGGACAGGGCCATTCTCTGTTTCTTTTCGACTAGTTTCTTTCTACATACACACACTCTGCAAATGGCAAATTGGCAATGGATGGATCACAACAAACACGACAGACTGAATCTACACAACACGCACACTCAGATATGCACACACTTCAACCACACACAGCAAGTGTTTTCTGAATCCTTTTTGGACGTATGTTGTTGCTTCAGCCTTGAGGACTGAGCAAGGATGTACACACACCACTATGTACCAGTACCACACAAGGATTCAGTCCTACCATCTCATCACTTAGCTTCTCGCCTCCTGCGTCCCAAAGCAGCCTGAAAACAGTCAATCAGAAGACGTTCATCATGAGTTTAGTTTGTGACAAGGTCGATGCCAAATACTCGACGACGAATTGAATTAGTGATGGTGATCTCATCAATCTCAAAACTTACCACAGACCAGGTCGACGAAACGCTTCAGTGGATTGCTCTGTACTCTGCTGCTCACACTGCTACCTTGGTTTGCCTAGTGAGACGAAAAATACAGGATAAGGCAGCTTATAGATATAGTATCATCGATCCAAGAGGATGCACCACAAGGACGAACATCATCATTTAGCCATGCCTGCCATGTTTCCTGAACTTAGCAATTGGAAGAGAGAGCATGAATGTGAGTGCACCTGAGTGTTCAGTTGAGCGAATATGGCCTTCACATCTTCAAAAACTGCATCAGGGGATTTGGCGCCATCGACCTGCATAGAGTACAAAGGGATATGTGAAACATGCATGGAAAATTTAATTCAGTGAGATTAGGTTAGTTAAAGTTCATATTTACTCTACAAAATTGCAAATTTTGGCACAGTGCACGTTTTCATATAAAAAACCCTGCAAGTTACCTTTCGAAGCTTTCCCCTTTTCTCATAGTACTGAACAACAGGTAGAGTTGACTCCTGGAAAAGTTCGAACCGTTTCCTAATAGTGTCGATGTTGTCGTCATCTCTTCCCTGTATGTAGACAACCCAAAAGAAAACAAAGCAATGAATTAAGCAAATGAGACAAAAGTTACAAGCTTGTGCTGAGAAATCACAAGAGTGAAACCTGATTCCGGTGTAGAATGCGCCGCTCCAACTCTTCCTTTGGGCAGTCGATGAACAGAACGAACTCGGGCTCAATCCCAATCTGGTAACAACAAGACATGACAAAATTATAGCGCTATTTCTACCATGATGAAATCATACATATGACTGATGCGCAATTGCTCCTTTTATTAGAATCAAAATAAATATATGCCGATAGGTAGTTCAGAGTCAGACATCAGGAAAAAAAAACAGGCTTACAACACTCTCATATGCTTGGCGGTTCTCTTCGTTTCGAGGAAATCCATCGACAAGGAACTTATCATTTCCACTCTGAAGCATGGCCTTCAGCAGAAGCTTGACGATGAGCTCGGGCGGCACAAGTTTTCCTTCATGCATCAGATTCTTTACCATCGTACTGAGAGAAGAAATTTTTTTTTGGATATGTCTGAATGGTGCCCACAACATATATACTCCTATGTGCATGGTAGAGGCTGGAACTTTGTTCCATTATCTAAAAAAATATACTCCTATGTGCAGAGCAAGCTGCTTTGCAGGAACTCAGGAAGAAAAGATGTTACCCTTGTTCAGTATCGGATTTAGCTTCTTCACGCAGAAGGTCGCCAGCGCTCAGATGGGTGAAGCCAAACTGTTTGACAATGTTGGAACACTGAGTGCCCTTGCCACTGCCTGGGCCGCCTGCGCAAAAAAGTTCAGATCATGCCTGTGGTAAAGTACTATGCACGCTACATATACAGTTGTTCAGTGTTTGCACAAATGATACACAAGCATACTCGCAAAAACAAAAACAAAAATTGATACACAGTCATACCATACCTAGTACAAACACAACCGTTATCTTTTTCCCAGGAGGAAACGACCCAACTTGACTCTGCATCCAACAACCCATTAGCAAGTTCTGAATCCAGATGACGTTTGTGTGTGAGACATAAGAAACTAGATAGCAATGAGTGGTACGACTGATGGGGCAGCATTCACAAGTACAGGGAGGGTATCGTCGTCAGAGCACCGGATCGTCAGAGTTACCAGTTGATGATGGATTACATACCTTGATCGCATCTGCCATCCGGGAGCAGCGTGTGGATGATGAACAACAATATGGGTGGGTAAGTAGAAAAGAAGCTCAATTACTGAGATCGACTGAATGCGAAATTAAACCTGTTTCAGAACATGTGAGATGTGAGTGTGTGGGCAATAAATAAAATAAACAGGGGAAGACATTCAGACAAGGTGCACATTGGAAGTAACCAAGAATTATTATAAGCAGCTTTGTTTCATTTGATTGGAAGCAAACAAGCACAATCGTCCAATCTTTCTAGTATGAGGATTCAGGAGCTGGCAGGTTCAAAATTTGCTTTTCCTTTCTTTTCATAAATAAAAAAACTGAAGGAAAGAAAAGAAAGAAAGAGATTGACGCCGACGATGCGTGCTGTCTGTACTACTACAAGCTAGAGGCTTCTTCAAGTGCCACATACGCATAGGTGAGCTGGTGTAATCCATCTAGAAATGTTTTTTTCTGTTATTTTTTTCATTGTTTATTTATGTAGGATGTGATCTGCAGAACAAACTTAATGGCAGTCGCAAAAAAAAAAAAAAAACTTAATGCCATCTTCTGATAATATGTAAAAAGAATCATCCAACAGACGCAGTAATGTGATTTTATTTTATATACACTACCTTGTATACAAGTTAAATATACAATACAAAAGGGGAACAGAGCCGAAATGAAAAAGAAGAAGAAGAAACGGAAAAATGATTCATTATACGTACGTGCTTGAAACTTGAAAGAATATCCGAGGAGCTACTAGCGACCGAGCAGGAAATGAACCAAATACATGCAAGTTAGAAATCCATATATTATGCATACAACTTAAGAATGAAGCGATGATGGGTGAGTGAAGATCTTAGTACCATGTATGTCAGCAGAGGGAGGGATTCTTGCTTGGTTTCTTGCGGTGATTGATATGTGGAGCTGCCGTTGGCCGGCAATGGTGGCGGAGGAGGCCGGACAGGGGAGATGTCGGGAGCCCTCCAGAAGAAGCAAAGTGACATACTACTAGTTGCAGCAAAAGGAGAGCGCGGAAGCTGAAAAAGAGAGGCAAAGCTAGTTAGTGCTGGGATTCCCGTTCTGATTCCGATTCTACCGGGAGACCACTTGGCAAAGACGCGCAGGATCTGGTCCATACCATTGCATCTAATCCGTTCTTGATTCTTCTTTAGTGCTAAGTAGGAGTATTTACTAGTAGTACTTGTCTATGTCCTTTTCATCTAAATAGATACAACCAAAGGTGGGGGATACTACACAATCTTTTATCTAACGCCCATTCACCCGTCAGGTTCCAATGCATGTCTTCTACTTGATTAGTTTCTTTTGCGTAGCTGATTAAACTCCCTCTCCTAAATTATAGTGGTGATGTCATTCTGAATGCCAAAAATATACCTAGTGTTTGATAAAAAAAGAATTCTAACTCTGAAGGGCCAAGAATAAAATACTTTATCTTTATAGTGTCATATAAAAAATTCTCTCTAAGTAATAAACTAATAATATACTCCCTCAGCCCTAAAATATAAGGGATGTAAATTTGTCCTAAGTCAAACTAATTTAAGTTTGATCACATTTATAAAGAAGAGTATTAACATCTACCACATCAAAAGATGTACTATAAAAATGTATTTCATAATGTATCCAATAAAGCTAATTTAAGATTTTATGTATTTTTTCTATAAATTTGATCAAAATTAGTATAGTATCTTATACTTCATGACGAAGAAAGTAATAACTATTAAATTTGTACAACTATTTAACGTAAAACCGTCTTTGTCGCCTCATTTTTTTGTGGTATTTTAAACATTATCTTTGAATATTACAAGACGGACGCGATAGAAGATCAGGCATGGGCGAGGGCAAGGTACCAGTACCATACCAGCAGCAGATGAGGTGGTGATGACTGATGAGGTAGCTGCTTTTGGCAATGGTGGCGGACAGAGCAGGCTTAGGCGAAGCCCTCGAGAAGAAGCAAAGCAAAGCAATGCCAGCAGCAAGAGGCAAAGCGGTGGCCGGTGGGATTCCGATACCGATCCCAACGGATTCTGAGCCTAGAGAACGTCGCCTTGCCTCGACTCGTCTCGCCGAATCCGATGCATGCACTGCACTGCACACGCACGCCACCACTGGTTTGTCCAAACGCTGTCAACATTCAGAGGTCTTGTTCTTCGGACTATCCAACAGCTCCAAACCACCACCGAGTTCTCTGTTGGTTGTTTCTTTTTCCCGCTTTTTTCCTGAAATAAAATGGACACCCTGTTTAGATCTACCGTGTACGAGTTTTCAACCTGTCATAGCTTCGGCTCTCTGTTTGTAGTAGTCACTTTGAATGGATGCCTTATATCATCTATATATATCAATTTATTCCATCATCTTCGAAATAAAAAGAAAAGGCAGTTGCCGCTACAAGCGTGTCCATTTCCAGCTTCTTCAATACGGCCCACGGCCCAGCAAGCAATGCAGCCCAACAATGCTGTATCTTTTGTTTTGTTTTGTTTTTTCTTCTTTATATTCATGGTTCAAACCCACTGCCCACTTACTTGCTGACTGGCCGACGGGCCATTAAGAAGCGACCAAGAAGGTTTTTTAACCTAATAAAAAAAGTACAGTTTTTTTTCGCAAGGGAAAAAATATCTAAAGTAAATTTTTATTTATTATGGTGAGGAAAGTAAATTTTAATCACTGTTCTGCCTTTCTTCTTCTTCTTTTACCTATATTGGTAGAACGCTACAGCTACATGTTTTTATTTGATCAGAACAATTTATTTTTTGGATGAAATAATTCTTACAATGAGGTATAGGAGGAAGAATTCTGCTAAATCTTTAAAAACGTGGCTGTTCCCGTGCGTGGTGCTGACCGACGCGGCGGCCGCGGAGCTGAGCGCCCTGCTGCACGGGGAGCTGTGGTGCAGCGTGGCTGCGGCAGTGGCAGCGCCGCTGCACTTGCTGCTGACGGCGAGGTCGAGGACGACGACGAGCCGCATGCGTGGCCGTTGGGCCGCCGCCGTCGACGCCCTAGCCTGGGTAGCGCTTGTGGCCACTGCACACACATCGAGCTCAGCTCCTTCCCTTTTATTATATAAGGTCACTGTACCACACACTTTTTACAGCGAGTATAGAAGAGTCGTTATAAGTCGTTATAGCGACCGATCATCGGTCGGTATAGCCCTTTACCAACCGACGTCATTAGACGGTGTAAGTGGCGTCGGTATAAAGTTATACCGACCGACATATTTATAGCGACCGATAGTTGGATGCTCTTAGTTATACCGCCACTTGATCTGTTACAATCTTTATCGACCAATGGTTTGATGGTATATATCTTTTTACCGACCAACAATCCATCGCTGTGAACTGACATGATTATATATAATTAATTTACATTTACCATATAATTTCAAGCCTATTCAACATCCACACCAATCCACATTACTCATTAACCGCATAATAATCCATAGCAATTCACGTTACTTATCAATCGCACGTGGTTAGATAAACATATCTCAAGTTTTCATTGAAGCCAACATTTGTACTT
Organism: Miscanthus lutarioriparius; assembly: GCA_904845875.1. Lineage (NCBI taxonomy): Eukaryota > Viridiplantae > Streptophyta > Magnoliopsida > Poales > Poaceae > Miscanthus > Miscanthus lutarioriparius. Next base: position 86,695,908 of record CAJGYO010000018.1, read on the forward strand.
GTACAGTTGTACATCTTTACAAAAGAAAAGGTACATAGGCAACCTAGCTAGCTTGGTCAAAATGGCAGCCACAAGTCATATGTTGGCTTGCACAATCTAATTAGTTCACTACAAAATGCCTCAACTCCAATTACTCAAACAAAATATCATCGGTGAGTATTTTGATTGATCTTGCTGTTGACATTATCCAACATCTCACAACCTCTAGGTCCTCCTAGCTGAACAAAGTCAATGTGACATTTGTTAATAGAACAGAATTACATAAAGCAACAATACATCTCTGCATCGACTAAATCTAAGTTAAAAACGAATATCAAAATCATCTAGATTTCTGTAGTCTCTGTTGCAAGAAATGATAAAACATATTTGACATTTGTTGCTAGAACGTGTCATGACCATATTTGAAAATCAAGTTGTAACAGGAGACAAGAGGGTTATTCTTGTTGCTAAACGACAACTAAACATTTCCCATTCATTTACCTGACATAAGTTAACACAGGTTAAGATAAACCATTCAACTATATCTGTTTCATAAGAGTTGATTGGAACCACTCGATGCATAGAACTACCTTGTCCAGAAATATACCTTGAACCCTATGTAGGTTCAAGATCGAATGTATGCTTAGCAATGCTTAGACCGGTAGAAGTCGGGTGATTTCCTATCACCTGCGAGATATAGATGGATACCAAAGCACGGTTGGCTATATTTGCTATTGTGGAAATAACCATGTGTTGATGAATAAAAAGGAGACCGGACGGGATTGTGATAGAGAAGCACAAGGCATGAAGGTCTTGGTGCCTATTTATCCCCGTCTGTGTCGGTTAAGGACCGATTCGCTGTATGTCCTCATGTCATGTTGAACGCATGCATATCACTTAGTTGACCGGATAACTCGTTCCGACTGCGAAGCCGAGTAGCACAACTCAGGACAGAAGCCGGGAAGTGAAAGTGCGCACTCTGGTGGTAGTAAGGATGTGCGGGGAGCCATTGGCGTAAGTCCGAGGGCAGATTGATGTCCTGGCAGAGTGGATTCCCTGAGAGTGCGGCGCTGCTCAGGCCCGCGAATTTAGTTCCTGAGTTGTACCAAAGGTGACCTAAGACTACCTTGGCGTAGGTATGTCTGGGTTTGTGTTAGGAATAATTCCCCAGCTGGGTAGGAATCGATTCGAATCGCCGTCTCTCCCGGATAGTGAGAACTTGACTGAGCAGCGGCAACATAGAGTAACTTAATGAAAACTTGATGGCTATGATGATGATACTCACATTACTACATCGGCAATGGTTACTATTGCCTGTTACTAAATGATATTTCACATGTTTCGCATAGGTTAGTTGCTAATCTAGAGATGAATAGCTATAATTAACTTGGTTACCGAATTGTAAAATGTATAGCTTAACTATTGGCTTTTATGCAAAATTTTATCAAGCTAGCTCCACCTATAAAGCCTTGCATAATCTTTGGTGTCACTTTATTTCTGGTTTATGATGGGTAAGTCTAGCTAAGTACATTCGAGTACTCAGGGTTTATTCCACCATGTTGCAGGCGAAGTTCTTGGGTTGCTGAAGATGGTGGCTAACCGCCGGTGGGCCCGGTGACTCTATATTTATTTCTCATCTATATGCTTTTATCCGAGGATGTCACTTATGCTAGCAATGTATTTGGAACTTATATTAATGTAATCATTTAAAAGCTATGTTGTTTTCACTAATCGGTTTTGAAACCCAAACTTGTACTATTATTTGTGAACCCATTTATAATATTATTTCTGCTGCAACTCTGTGTATGTGATGTGTATTTGCTTAATCACTCGATCTTGGTTATGATGTTGATTTACCGAGGTACTTCGTGACACTCAGCGGACTACCGGGTTTATATAAGTGAAAGTATACACGCGTCAACGTGCTAAACTGGGACAACCGTACTTGATCTTGTATAAATGGGGCGGTTCTGTCACATGATTTACCGAGACGGTTGGGTTAGAATGCCCGCCTCAGTGAATACTCATTAACCAAGGCAGTTGGGTTAAGTTGCCCGCCTCGATAAAGCATTAACCGAGGCGATTACTGAGCTGGCTGCCCTGCCATGAATAACCGAGGCAGGCAATCGGCCCAACTGCCTCGGAGGCCTATTTTGAAACGCCTCGCAAAACATTTTGTATAGTAGTGTCAACACGTGGTCCAGTAAGAACCTGAAACGTGCAAGAACCAGAGATGGCCACGTTGTGCAATAAGAAGGTGACACGTAACCGAACCATCTCCAATGCAACCGATTATAGCATGTACACGTAGAAAGCATCTCCAACGGAAACACCCGCCAGCGTGGCTACCCCCTGTCACGCATGCCAATGCAGTTCTATGATGATATGTTTTAGTCATAGATCTATCTAATTCTATGACGAATTTCTAGATTCGTCATAGAAGTTCATGTATGACGCGACTTCTATGACGAACCGTTTTTCGTCATAAATTCACCATAAAACTGGAATTATGATAAATTTGGCTCCTTTTGTGACGAAAGCTGATCGTAATAGAAGTGGATATTCCTAGTAGTGTAGGCCAGCAACCGCCTCCGTTAATACTTAACCGATGCGGGCAATGTAACAAAACCACATCGGTTAATGCATATTAACCGAGGTGGTCGTCCTAACGCAACCGCCTTGGTTAATGTATTAACCGAGGCGGTCACCTATAAGGCCCGCCTCCGAAAAGGCCGAGGCCCAATAGGCCCAGGCGAGGCCCGGTAGCCTCCTTTGGATATAAATACATCACCTTAGGGTTTTTCTTCTCATTCACTCCTCTCCCAGACTGAGCTGAGCAGTGCCCCTACCCCTCCTCGCCGCGACTTCATCGCGCTGAGATCGAGCCGAGCGTGTCCCTTCCCAGCTCCCCCTCCACTCTCTCTCTCTCTCTCTCTCCCTCCATCGTCGGCGCTTGCCCCAAGCAGCTCACCTCTTCCGGTGATGTGACCCCTCCCCTCCCCTACCCCCTCCCCCTCACCCTCACCGAGCGGATCTGGAGGCTAGAAGGAAGAGCTCACGTATGTGGCGGCCTGGCCGTCTAGTGGCGCAGCCTCGTGGGCTAGGCGGCCTGGCCTCGCCCCTCCTCCCCACACCCTCCTCCTTCGACAGCAGTAGCTCATCGGAATCTGGCGAGGAGCTTAGATCCAGCGGTGCTCGTGCAGCGGTGGCGGATCCGGTGAGGACGAGCCCGGATCCCGCGAGGATGAGATCGGATCCGGCGGTGCTCATGCGGCGGCAGAGGATCTGGTGAGCGGCCCCTCCAGCGGGCGCTTCGGCAGCAGCACGAGGCGCTCCGTCGAGCAGAGCGGCGCCCCTGGATGGGCTCAACGGCCCCATGGGTGGGCTCATTAGTTTGTCCATGGGTTTTAATTTTTTTTATTTGATTAACCGAGGCGGGCAGGCCAACCGCCTCGGTGTCATTTTGCCCGCCTCGGTTAAATTTCCTATAGTAGTGTTTATGGATCTTGTTTCTTCTGGCAAGGTGACAACCATAATAAAAAATATAGATTGGCAAAATGGGAGATCCTTTGCTTACCAAGGGATCAAGGAGGCTTAGGTATCACAAATCTTGAAGTGCAAAATAAGTGCTTACTTAGGGGCTATTTGGATTGTGCCTCCCAGGCAGCTCATCGCCCAGGCAAGACTCCTAGGCGTCCGATTTTGGACGCCTAGGACCAGGATCTTGGCTGCCTGGTAGGCATGTGCCTATGAGGGCACCATCCAAACGAGCCCTTAGTAAATGGCTTTACAGACTCATTAATGAAGATGGGGTTTAGCAAAGAACTTCTGAGGAAGAAGTACTTGAAAATAAAACTTTATGTGAGGCACAATGGAAACCAGGAGACTCACTTTTTTGTCGGGCCTTATGAAGGTCATGGATCAATTCCTATAGTTTGCCACCTTTAACCTTCATTCAGGTGAACAAGTAAGGTTTTGGGAGGATAAATGGTTTGGAAATACCACACACTACTACAGAAATCTTTTGCGAGGCGGGCAAAAATGATTTTTCGAGGCGGGCAAGCCAAACGCCTCCGACCAAAGGTCACGGTTAATCAAGCATTAATGGAGGCGTTTGCTTGCCCGCCTCGGTAAATAAATCAGAAAAAATAAAAAGAAAAAGCCCATCGACGAGCCCTCTAAGCCCATCGACGGGCCCGCCAAGCCCAATCCATCGCTGCCGCTGCCCCGTGCCTGGCGCGCCACCGCCGACGCCGCCATCCTTGTAGTCTCCTAGATCCGGCAATGGAGTAGCGGCCGCCGTGGATCCCATGGAGCTCGGCCGGCCTAGATCCGCCGCTAGGGCGCTCGACCGGCATGGATCTGCCGTCGGGGAGTTCGGTCGGCCTGGATCCGCTACCGAGGACCTCGGCCAGCCTGGATCCGCCGCTGGGGAGCGTGGACGGCATGGATCCACCACCGGGGAGTTCGGATCCCGCTGCCGCCACCAGATCTGTTCGAAAGGAGGAGGTGGCGCCGTCGTCGGGTGGTGGATCCACCGCCTCTCGCCGGTTCTCGCGCGACGAAGCTGCTGGAGAAGGGGGCTACGCCCTAGAACCCCTGTGTGCCGCCACTGGAGGAGGGGCGCTGTCGCTGCTGCCTGCTCGGTGGAGGGGCGTCGCCACCGCTGCCTGCTCGGTGAGGGGTGCCGCCGCCGCCGCTGCTCGGTGGAGGGGTGTCGCTGCTGCTACTCGGTGGAGGGGTGGAGAGGCGCCGCCACCACCACCGTAGGGAGAGGGAACCCGCCGCCCGCAGGAGAGAGGGAGGGACCACCAGGAGAGAGGGAATGTCGGGTGGAGAGAGGGAGGGAGGGAGTGCCGTACGCTGCGCACGTTACGGAGTGAGGGAGCGCTGGGAGGGAGCGGGTGCGGTTGGGAGGGAGGAAGTGGAGTGAGCAAGGAACCCTAAGTCTTGGTTATATATGAGCCCGGTAGAATAATGAGTATGGGCTTTGTCTAGGCTGGAAGCTGGGTCACTATTTACCGAGGCGGGCCTTATAATATGACCGCCTCCGTTAATGTATTAACCGAGGCGGTTGCGTTAGGCTGCCCGGGCGGTCGCATTAGGCTGCCTGCCTCGGTAAATTGATTTTGCGAGGCTGTTGACTGTGACCACCACGATTAATATAAAATGACCGCCTCGGTTAATACCAGGCATTAACCGTGGCGGTTTAAAAGCGTGTCCGCCTCTGAGCCCAATTCCAAAACACCTCGTAAAATCTTTTGTGTAGCAGTGACACTTAAAGATCAGTATCCATCTCTTTTTAATATTACAAGAAAGCATATCACAGTTGCACATGTTTTCATCACTACACCACTTAATATTACATTTCGCAGAGCATTAGTGGGGGATAAACTACTTAAATGGAATGGTTTGGTTGCAAGAGTGGCATTCGTGCAACTCTATGATCAGCAGGATTCCATCAAATGGCTCTCACTAGTACAGGGGTGTTTACTGTGCAATCCTTGTGCAAAAGAATTATAAACCAAATTGCTACACCTTTAAATAAAGCGCGATGGAAGTTAAATTACCTCTAAAAGTTAAATATTTGTTTGGTCTACATCTACTAAAGGGGGTGATCTTAACAAAAGACAACCTCTTATAGCGAAATTGGAAGGGTGACAAGAAGTTTTGTTTTTGTAGCGACAACGAAACCATGCAACATTTGTTTTTTGAGTGTCATGTAGCACGGTTTGTTTGGTGGATTGTTCAGGTAGTATTTGGCTTATCACCTCCAATGAATATAACTAATTTTTTTTCCATATGTGGTTACAACAAACGGAACCAAAACTGCGGTCTCAAGTTTGAGTAGGGGCGAGTGCATATTTTGGTCTATATGGTTGACAAGAAATGATGTAGTTTTTGATAGAAAAAATGTTACACTCTTATTTATAGGTTATTTTCAGGGTTACCTTTTGGATATGTCTTTGGTCCGCTCTTCAGGAGGAGTACGACCAATCTAATTTGAAGTTGGTACGTCGAGTACTGAAGACTACAGCAATGGAGATTTCTGCCTAAAATGAATGGCTGTCTTTCCATAGCTCACCGTTTGGCTCTTTTACATCCTTTGCTTTTTCTGTTGCTATGTTGTTTCAATAGGCTTTAGTTTCAATATCGGAGGAGTATGTAGTTTGTGGTTGAACTTCCGATGGGCCCAGTAGTCATGGTGGGCTAGCAGTGGTGGGTAGGGGTAGCCCAATGAACTCCTCGTGGCCCAAGTGCCCAACGGCCATTGCGGTGTGAGGTCGAGGTATGGTCGCCGCATGTGGCCGCGGGGACACTTTTCTGCCGTCCGTCCATCCTGCGGGCTATTAGACTGGAAATTGGAGGGGAGAAGAGCATCTGAATCAGGGCGTCCAGCTTCTTCCGTGCTTTCACTTTACTGAAGAAATTATTCCCTACGTCCATAAATAACTAAGTACGGTAAATATTTGACTAGATTTTGTTTTCTACCGTAAATTTGACTAGATTTCTAGAAAATACGTGCAACATTTACATCTCCAAATAAACTTGTTATGAAAACAAATTCAATGATCTATCTAATGATATTAATTATATACCATAAATATTAATATTTTTTAATATAATATTAGTCAAAGTTATTTTTTCAAAGCGAGAATGACAGTTATTTAGGGACCAAGAGCATAAGCATGAATATACTTAGAGATGGCAAAGCTCCGTGTGTGTGTGTGTGTGCCAGCATCAACCCTATCTATATATATAGTCACTTGGATGATCTGTATCTCCAAGATTTATTCAATGGTGCTGTTCTAATATGCCTTAGAAAAACAAATTCATGCGTTGTATGTATCGGGACATGGTAACATGGATTGGACTCGTGTACATGTGCACTCGCGCGTGAATAATGTGAGGTTGGTATTGGTTTTACCGTTGCTGGTACAGCCTCAACAGCAATGTCTAGCAATGCATGAGAGTTCACAAGATTGTGATTAATTACAGCACACATTGAGTCATCGATCCATTAGCTGTGGCTGCCTACGTACGTACTACTGTGTGGCTCCGATCCGTTAGTTGCATGCTAGCTGTTACCTTTATATATATGCACTTGTTTATATATAAACAGGACGATCAACACTACCTTTTTGAAAGAGAATAAAGTATGTAGATATTCTAGTAGTAGTCTGGAAGGCTGGCGCACTAATACAACACATGAGTCTTGCAACTATTAAATCATCTGTAAATCAAGACCTTGGCTCGATCTGACAAAAACAAATGAATCATCATATCTTGGTAAGGGTACCAACAACCGAGCATATTAGTATGGAGCATATTTGCACATACTATATATATATATATATATATATATATATATATATATATATATATATATATATATATATATATATATATATATATACTCTTGTCGTTTCTACTGTGCAATCCAAAGAACACTTGAAACAGTAATAATCACCAGCTAGTAGCTAATATTTTAGTAGTAGTGCTTATTTTAGTATAAAAGACCTCTCAAGCTAGTCCTTCGCATTCGTTGCATCCCCACCGGCCCGGCCTGCCGGCAAGACGCCCGGGCTGGCATGTGATCGAACCTTTGTCTCTTTGACCTGACTCGATCAGTGAACTGAATCAAATGTGGCAGTACGTATCAAATTCAGGAATGCAGCGCTGTTTCTTCGGGTGGCTTCAAAACAAATATACAGTGTTATCTTAAACACTAAACGATAAATATGTTGGAGTTGTTCCAAATTCACTCCAGGATATAGGCCAGGCTTCTGACGGAGCGAAGCGGAGGCCCGTCGCCGGAGGCTTGGGCCGGAGCGTAGCGGAGTCTGAAGCCGGCCCATCAGGTCTCGCCCCTGTGTTTGGGGGGTGCGGGCGGAGCCCCACGGTAATCTGTCTGATATATATACACCCTTGCTAGGGTTTCGTGGAGACTTGATTCTCTTGTAAGCCGCCATAGGCGTGTAACCCAAAACTCTTAAGATAGTGAGATTGTTGCTGGCTGGTGCCCGTGGTTTTTCCCCTTCACATCGGAGGGGTTTTCCACGTTAAATCGTGTGTCTCCTCTGTGGTTTGATTCTTTACTTCATATTCCTATACGTCGTTCGTAACAAAATAACCGGTCACTTTTTCTTTAGCGTTTAGCAGGTCAATTAGACGTTTTTTTAAAGGGCGTTATGGCCAAACAGGAGTCTTTATTATTTATTTAATTTTGTATTAATGGTCACCATTTGTACCCCCAAACACACCACCGTATACGTACTAGACTTTCGATGAGACAGCACATGATATGTGATGAGATGGGATAAACCATTTTCATTTAATGATGATGATGACGCATACATTAGCATTATTAATTGGAAAACATATTACTACCATTTGAAGTTTGATTAATCTAAAAGCATCGAACTGCGTGCATCCATTGGGCGGCTGGCACCTTCGTCTTTAATAGGCAACTAACGGTACGGTGGCTTTGCAGTAAGCGCAAAAACCTTTGGATGCACCCTAAACCCTAACCAAGGCCTTGTTTAGATTTCAAATTTTTTCTCTATCTCTCCATCGCATCAAATCTTTGGACATATACATGGAGTATTAAATATAGATAAAAAAAATAACTAATTACACAGTTTGATTGTAAATTACGAGACGAATCTTTTGAGCCTAGTTAGACCATGATTGGATAATAATTATCAAATACAAACGAAAGTGCTACAGTGCCAAATACTGATTCCTAACAGCTATCTAAACAAGGCCCAAACAACAGCCAGTCTTTTGGGCATCCCCTAGCTAGCTAGGGCATCAACGCTAGCTGCATGTGCTATCGATGTCTTGACTTCTTGCTGCCACCTGCAACTGCCATCATAGCATATGATGAAAGAGATGTCAACTCCCTCCTTTTACAATCGCCTTGACTATCAGGCCTAAGGAGGCCACTCTGAATGAATGAAAATCAGGGCCTTGTTTAGTTTACATCAAAATTCCAAGTTTTTTCACTCTCTCTCCATCACATCAATTTTTGGACGCTTGCATGGAGTATTAAATATAGGTAAAAAAAAAACTAATTACACAGTTTAGTTGAAAATCACGAGATGAATCTTTTGAGCCTAGTTGGTCCACGATTAGACAATATTTACCAAATAAGACGAAAGTGCTACTATTCATCGGGTTGAAAAAATCTTCAATCTAAACAAGGCCCAGGTTGTGGATCCTCTCTCTCCCCTTCCGTCGACTCTATCAAAAAAAAAAAACTTTTGTTCATCTGGTCATGCTGCTTTATTCTTAGCTAGCATGCACATACTATATATACTCTTGTCGTTTCTACTGTGCAATCCAAAGAACACTTGAAACAGTAATAATCACCAGCTAGTAGCTAATATTTTAGTAGTAGTGCTTATTTTAGTATAAAAGACCTCTCAAGCTAGTCCTTCGCATTCGTTGCATCCCCACCGGCCCGGCCTGCCGGCAAGACGCCCGGGCTGGCATGTGATCGAACCTTTGTCTCTTTGACCTGACTCGATCAGTGAACTGAATCAAATGTGGCAGTACGTATCAAATTCAGGAATGCAGCGCTGTTTCTTCGGGTGGCTTCAAAACAAATATATAGTGTTATCTTAAACACTAAACGATAAATAACCAGTCACTTTTTCTTTAGCGCTTAGCAGGTCACTTAGATGGTTTTTTAAAGGGCGTTAAACGGCCTAAATGTTTTTGTGTGAATAACACTAAAATATACATATTTTTGTATATAAAAATCAAATATGCTAAAAAGTCCTCCTAATCCACGTCATCATATATTAATTAACATTGTTATTTGGTTCGGTGCAAAATGTGGTAGTTACAATCTTTATATTAACTAAATGGTAAGTTAAATGCACTATGTAAAAAAAGCACATCACAAACACGCGTTAAGCGACATTACTGGCACAAAAAAGCGCGTCTGTAATAAGACATCTATCGTAAGATTTTATTACATCTGTAATAAGGTACTAATGTAGACGCGTCTGAGCTAATGCAAACGTGCGTCTGTAATAAAGTAAACACATGTCTGTAACAAAAGTTATTTCCGACGCATGTTACAGAAAAACGTCTATAGGTTTTCAAATGCTACATACGCACGTTGTTTCTAAGCGACTGTAGTACAATAAATACTACAGAAAGGAAAATCTAGCCAGGCGTGCGTTAGGTAACAAAAGTAAAATTTAGCCATGCCTTTTCTTTTATCTTTCCTTTTTTGGTTATTCACATAACAAAAGGACACAGAGCCAGAAACGTACTTCCCTCCACGTTGACTGGTGTCTGCTGGACGATTATTATAGAAAACAAGCATACCGTTTCGAAGAAGGAAGTAAGGGTGGTAGGCCCGCCTGAGGTATGAGGTATGCCCTCCTCATATGAATCGGCTGATATTGTCTGTTCGTTTGATTGTTTCCGTGGCTTATAAGCCGACTAATGCTGTTTTATTGTGAGAGAAAAAAATTATATCATAACCAGCGAACATGGTGAATCATTATTGTTGCACTGTTTGCCACCGAGTCCAACAACGCATGCACTGGGGCCCACAGCAAAGCAATAATTAATTGCATTAATTTGAGTATGGCAGCACACACGAGCTCACGGTCCCTGTTCATCTTCCCCGGCGAGCCCCTCTCCCCCACCCACCTCGACTACAGCATAAGCCGCCGGCGACCTCCTCGCCGGGCGCCCACCCCCGGCGGACGAGCCCGCCCTCCCCTAACATCGCCGGCGCTCGCCCCCACCGCCTATCCCGCCCATCCGGATGTCCTCCGCCGCCGCCAACCCTAACCCTAACACCCGCTGCCCCGCCGCCCGCGGCCGGTGGCGAGGACGCCGCCGCACCGCTCCGCCCACCACCCGCCCGCTTGTCCCCGCCCCCGCCCCGCCCCCTTCTTCCTCGATTACGGTTCGCGGGGGCGTCGTGTGCACCGTTTCAGTTAGTGGCGCCCCCAGTTTGATGACACCATGCATGGTGCCACCGCCCCAGTTCGCCCTAGCCGCACGACTGCCGGGCCGGCCGGGAAAGCTAGGGTGGTGGAACTTGGAAGACTACTGGAGGGCTGGGAGGGAGTGTGGTGCGGAGCGCGCGCGGATACATGCTAGGGCTTACTGGAGCTAGCGGCATGGTTCGGGAGACCCTATCATTCCCTCCGCCCCTGCTCGCCCAGGCGCATATGCGGCCAGGTCGTTATACTGACTGGTGCAAACATGTCTAGGTTGGTACCGTATGTTTCTTTATGTTGATTATTAAGGCACGCAGTTAATGATGCCAATTAATAATTAGCTCGCTGCTGTTATTAGGCGATCGAAGAATTAGTAGTATTAGATACTTATTGCTATCATATGATATGATGCATACACAAGTCGGGCTTTTAATTAAGTATATATAGTGCAAGTGCAGGGTTAGCTTATCACGATGAATTCTAGGTCATGTATTGATCTGCTGGTACTAATCGCGAACATGCATGCGCGATGCGATTGAAGGAAGAATGTTCTTATAATTAGGAGTGAAAAATCGTAGGAACTTACTTGATGGATAAATTACGGCCCTGCCGGGCTTTGGCGGTAGCTGCGCGCGGGTGCCGTGTCAAAGGTACCCTGGGGGAACAATGTCCTCGAGGCCCGAGAAAACAATGCCATCATCTTGTTCTGCGGCGGCAGCGGCTGCAGGTGGTGGAGGAGGAGCCTGGACCTCGAGGAAGCATCTATGCCGTCGGAGGTGCGAGGTTCCGTTGTCGCTCCTGGCGCTCAGGTGCTTGTGGCACCTGGGGCATTCAGCACCTATGGCTCTGCCCTTCTCATCAGGAATTTTTGTGAAGAAGTCCCACACCTTAGAACCAGGACGCCTCCCCGGGCCGCGGGTCGCCGGCGACGACACGCGCCCAGCTGCTGCGCCTGACCTACTACTATTGGTGGCCATGTATGATGTATGTAACCCTTAGATCGATCGGTACTGGTACTACTGCCCCTGAATACCATATATATGCACACACCAGAATGTGCTGCAATGCGTCATCATATCAAGAATCACTTGCTTCTTGTTGCTTTTTTCCGCCGCGCAAAGCTTTAGTTTGCCCCTGCAGAAAAGAACCGGGCCGGGCCTCGCGATTCCCATCTATCTACCTACCTATAATACATATGATTGGTTATTGTTCGTAGATAACTCCTCAATCGACGGAACCCAAAGTAGGAAGAAGTCCCACACCTCGGGTCTTGTTTGCTGGTCTGGTTCCAGCGAACCAGCCGGCTGGTTCTCCTCTGGAGATTCAGCTTTCGGCCGCTACAGTGTTTTCCTCTCCGGAACAGTGTTTTTCAGCCAAGTTTCAGACCAGCGAACGGGGCCCGAATGAAGATTTAAGGAAACAAAAACGAGGCATACACATGGAATTTATGAGTTGAAAACTTTGATGGATATACTTGGGTTGATGACTACGGTAGACTAAAATAAATATTGTTTTGCCACACATGGAAATATAATTTCCTGTGCTGCATATTTGGGTTCATTGGAATTTTTAAAAATAATTCACCGGCGGGAAATATCTAGCAGAAAATTTTAATTTTCGAAAACAATATACTGGCGGGAAATTTTAAAATTTTCAAAATAATTTACCGGCGGTTATGCTAATAAACCATCTCTGGAAGAGCAGTTATTACTACACTGGCTGCTCTTTTACATAATCTGCTTGTGGAAAAGCATTTGCACGGGCGGTTTTGTTAAACTTAACCGCCTCTGTAAATGCGTTTATACTAGTGGTTAGCTTAGGTGATCCGCCAGTTTTTACTTTGGCGGTACGTCTTAAGCAAACCACCGGTGTAAAAGGATTATTACTGGAACATCTCAAGAAGATGTCTGTGGAGTTTATGATTTTTATTGGCCTTTTACCGTAGCGGTTGATGCATGTTAGTTGGAGCAAAACCATAGCAGAAACGAAGAAACCGAGCGTCGCCGCTAACTATACGCCTGGGATGACCAGACGCTAGCAACAACACTGAAGGCATGCAGCACGTACTTCTAGTTGGCTCCAAACACTAGGCGTGCACGCGGAAGACGATAACAACCCTTTCCCGGCCCGGCCCTTTCCGTTGAGAATGTTGTACGGAGCTGCTGCAGACAAGCCTCCGTCTCCTAGCACTCCAATCCTACTTGAATGATCATGAGCGCCCTAGCTCTATAAACAAGCCGCGCGCGGCACGTGATCCAACTCCCTTCCCTTCTTCTATCTTGGATTGGATTCACCGGGCCGGCCGTAACCAACTCTCAAGTTGCTGCTACTGTACAAAAAAGAAACTCTAGCTGGACGATTATTATAGAAAACAAGCATACCGTTTCGAAGAAGGAAGGAAGTAAGGGTGGTAGGCCCGCCTGAGGTATGCCCTCCGGCCTCATATATATGGGTCCAACAACGCATGCACTGGGGCCCACAGCAAAGCAATAATTAATTTGCATTTTGAGTGTTGACAGTAAATTTGAGACAAAGTCGGTAAAACAGTTTTACCTGGCCGGTTAATTTTGGTTCCCAACGCAAAATATACAAGAGAAAAAGGAAATAAAAAAAAGTGGTTGAGATGATTTATAAATGGTTCGTTATTATTTTGGCAACTGTTGGAGATGCTCAATAACTGACCAATTGAGTTGTTACCGGCCATATTCTAAGAGCAAGGCTACTAACACAGTCCATTGTCGGTTCTGTGTAAACGTACAACCCACCTATTAGCCCATATTCTTATAGTAATTAGCTCACTTGTGACCTACTTGCACATAGAGTTTCCTTTGTTCCTGTGTATAAGTTGGCTGTAAACTCGCATACAACTTGCTTCCCTTCTCTCTCCTTTCCTATCTTCTCCATCTCAGCATATATTTAGCCCCCACCTATAGCTCCTTATTATACTTGCTCTAAAGCAATGGATTTGCGTGGTCGGCCAAGTGCCTGGGCCGCCGGTCGCCCTACCCTACCTCTTCTGTAGGTGGACCGTGACACGACAAGAAGGTGGTTGAGTGGCAGGGCAGGCGGAGGCAGTAGGAGCCCATATTCATTTTTTAGTAAGTTCCCCTTTTTAATAGAAGTAGCCTGTTGTCGTGGGTTCGATTCCACGGTAGTAATCTGTGGGTCGATGCGTGGGTCTTCGGTGGTTTAATACTAAAAAACACAAAGGGTTTATCATGGTTCAGGTGTCTAAGCCCTATGTCCAATAGTGGCGTTCTTCGTGTTAGAATGCTCAATTGAGTTATTACAGTAGAGAGAGAGAGAGAGAGAGAGAGAGAGAGAGAGAGAGAGAGAGAGAGAGAGAGAGCTATGCTATTGATCTAGGGTTCGATGTGTTCCCAATGGTTCGGTTTGTGGGTCCGATCCCTTGTACAGGAGCCCATGCCAAACCTTATATACTAGAGGGTGATGGGAGTACAAGTAAAACGAAGGGTGAACCTATAAAAGAAAAATAAATATAGGGGGTTTCTGCAAATATAAACATAAAACGAAGGGTTATGGACTCTTTATGCACCACTGATCCAGGTTTTGGACTAAAAAATGCACTTTCAAACCTGATGGGCCAAATCGACACACCCTCACAAGTTAATGGACTATCCATGCATTTTACTTGTCTAATATCATATCACCATTTTGCATATTTGGCACCTTAGTTAATCATTTTTATTCAACCTTGTGGGTAAAGACCCTAACTGGATCATATCATGTACTGGTGTTTGGAATTACCGCTGGCCACACCATCCTTAACATATGTATCAAGTAGCTAGGGCTGGATAACGAGTCAGAAGGCCAGCTCGAACTGGCTCGTTAAGCTTGCGAGCCAGGTATAAAAAACAAATAAAATAAGATATATACATTTATCTAAAGCTTGAGGATACAAAAGCAACACATACATAAGCCTTAAATCAAACAAAAAAAACTAATATGCGCTAACATATATACAAGTATAACAATATACTGTATTATTACACCATACATCTATGGTGCATACTCCATACCATACATAATGCATCCATAATCTATTACTGATTATCAATACATTCATTAAAAACAAAGTGATAAACTCATAATAATTCCAAGTTTACAGGGTCTAGGCCAGTCATCAATCAATTATAAAGTGCAAGACATGAAGTAATACAAAACTAATATAAATTCAAGTTCAACGGCTTTGGCTCGTTAAGCTTGCAAACCAGCTTGAGCCAGTTGGCTCGTTACTGGCTCAATTCGTTAAGAAATATGCGAGCTTTTCATCTAGCCCTAGTATCAAGGCACGAACGCGTTGGATGCGTGGTCACCATGTTAATTAACATATACTGATGTGTTCAGGCCTGGCCGGGCCGGGCCGGCACTCCTTTTAGTGTACTAGTAAGACAAAATTTGCTATCAAAAGGTGTGCATGTCTGTCAAGTATTCCCTCATTAGATGCTCCATTGTCTATTCACTACGAAAATAGTGGAATTCTCCTGGTGTTTTTAAATTGTAATAAAGTACTACCACTCACTACTAGAGAACAGACTTTAGAACGATGTCCCAATTTAGCATTAGCCTCGGCATTTTTTGCCCCCGGGACTAAAGGACCCTTTAGTCCCGGTTGGTAATACCAACCGGGACTAAAGGTCCCCTATATGTCGTCCATGAGGTAGGGATCTTTAGTCCCGTGGTATTACCAACCGGGACTAAAGGTTTACCTTTAGTCCCGGTTAGTAATACCAGCCGGGACTAAAGCTTTTAGTCCCGGTTTGGGTTATGCCCCGGGAATAAAGATTAATCTTTAGTCCCGGTTTGGGCCCCTAACCGAGACTAATTATCCCGGCCTATAATTCTGCTCAATTCTTTCTCCCCGAGCCCGAGCCATTCCATTATTCAAACTTCATCGCCTCTGTTCTTGACTTGCTGTTGTTCTTGCACTCTCCCCTCCATTGGTGTTGCTCTTCGATTTTGGAGGTAACAAACTTAATCCTCTTATGTTTTATCAAGTAGCTTATCTCATTTTACGATGTAGATGCATGTGTAACTTTATATGTTGGACTTTATTATGATTTTATATGTCATTTTAGCTCAAAATCACATGATGATTTGCATATATGTTTGGATAAACAAAAGTTAAATTAGTTCATCAAAATCACGCCTCATTTGAGCACGCGCCATTCTCGTCCCCGGTGGCTTACGTGATCTTAGAATTAATTTTTCCATGAAATGAAAAACTTAGAAAATTATTAGAAAATTGTAGAAAATCCGTACTAGTTGAACTTGCGGACCGTGTTCATTTTCGGCAAGCATGTTCTCTACCGAAGCGGTAACAGACGTCAAGGAGGAGCTTTGATTCTCTGAAGGAGAGCGGCAACGGTCGTGGAAGACCGTGTTCCTTTCTCGTAGAATCGGAGCTCTTCCTTGGCCTGGCACGGTGTCATGCCGTCCGGTGGAGAAATGCTCACGAGATGATCACGTAAGCAAGGTCAACTAGTACGGATGGTTATTTATTGAAACATGTTTTTGAGCTATAATTTGATGGATATTTGAAAATATGAAATTTACACTAGTTTGCAAAAATAAGTATAGAAAGTAGATGACAATCGTTATTGGATCCTCGGCCTCTCGTTCGGTTCTTGAAACGATCGAGGCCGAACTCCCTCTCATTATCTCTGCGGCAAGTGTAAGCAAAAGATTGTGATGGAGTACCGAGTCAAGAGACAGGGGACCCAACAAGGGTCGTGTTTTCTACAAGTGCCCGGATCGCGATGTGAGTTTCTTACGCATTTTATAATTATGGCTAATTGACTGCTTTTCTTGAATATTTTGACTAAATATTTTTGGCTTTAATTTCAAGTGGGAGGGCAATGGATGCGATGGTTGGTCTTTGGGAGGAAGATTATGCTACATACGTCGCAGAATTTGGGTGCGCTTGAGGTAGCGGGCTGCTGCCGATGAGGTGATGAGCCAGCAGGAGAAGCTTATTGATATTCAACGGAAGAATGATTTGTCTGTTTTTAGTTGCGCACGATCACAAAATAATTATATTATCAAGTGCATTGTAGTTTTAGTTTATTTAGTGATAGTTGGGATTGCTTACGTTGTAGCTGTGCTTAGTTAATTAATCAACCGTGTGTGTGTCATTTATGTTGTGTAATAAAATACTTAATTATGTTCAAGGTTTTCATAATTTGTCGTGTAATACAGATTATGTCACGCCATTGGATGTACAATGCCGATCGCCGCTCCCAAGACTTTATAGAGGGCTTGCACTATTTCTTAGGTGTGGTCGAGGCAAATAAGCAGGATGGTTTCATATGCTGTCCATGTGCCCTATGTAAGAATTCAAAGGAATATTCAAGCTCAATGAGTCTTCATTCACATTTGCTTAAGTCAGGTTTCATGTCAAACTATATATGTTGGACTAAGTATGGAGAAAGCGGGGTCATGATGGAAGAAGGTGAAGGAGAAGATTTAGACATTGATGACATTATTGCTCAGTATGGTGCCTTTGATGATACTACAATGGGGGGAGATGAAGAAGAGGTAGCGGTAGAAGATGATCTCGGTGATGCTCTTGGCGATGCCATTCGTGATGCACAACAAGAATGGGAAAGTGAAAAGAGAAAGTTAAGTTGGAGCGCATGCTTGAGGATCATAGGAAGTTGCTATATACCGACGGTCGAAGAGGGGCAAAAAAGTGGGTACAACATTTGGAATTGCTACTGATTGGAAGGCAAAAGAATGGTGTATCCGATAAGGCATTTGGAAATTTATTAAACCTTATAAAGAAGATGCTTAGAAGCCAAATGAATTGCCCACCACTACGCATACGAAGCAAAAAAGGTTATCCGCCTTTGGGATTAAAATCCGTAAGATACATGCATGTCCTAATGATCGTATCATCTACCATGGCAATGAATACGAGAATTTGGATGAATGCCCGGTATGTAAAGCATCGCGGTATAAGATCAGTAGCGATGATCCGGTGACGTCGAGGGTGAACAACGTCCTAGAAAGAAAATCCCTCGCCAAGGTTATGTGGTATGCTCCTATAATACCACGCTTAAAACGTTTGTTCAGAATAAAGACCACGCAAAGTTGTTTGCGGTGGTATAAAGAAGACCGTAAGGTAGACAATATCTTTGAGACACCCAAATTGATGGGTCCCGATGGAGAGCGATAGATGAGAATTTTCAGAGTTTGCAAATGAGGCTAGAAACTTAAGGTTCGCCTTTTAAGCATGATGGTATGAATCCTTTTGGACAAAGCAGAGCACTAGTCATAGCACTTGGTGGGTTACTCTATGTCTTTGAGACACCCGCCTTTACCTCACATTGAGTAAATGATTATAATGTTGGATTTTTAATTGTTTTTTAGATAATACTAATAAATAATATTTAGTAGTTTAGTTAGTTTTTTAGATAGTTTTTGATATATGTTAGTTAGATTTTTTAGTTAGTTAGATTTATTAGATAATTGATATATGTTACTTAGATTTTTTAGTTAGTTAGATTTATTAGATAATTGATATATGTTAGTTAGATTGTTAGTTGATATATGTTAGTTTTTTAGATAATTTTTTAGTTAGTTAGAATTTTTAAAATGTATTATCTATTACTAGTTTATCTAATTTCATGTTAGATTTATTTAATTGGATTTAGTAATTATATATTCTATCTCTCTCTCTCTATATATATATATCTAGAGAGAGATTCTATATGTGTATACATATGTACTTAATTATTTCTATATGTATATATACATGTACTTATTTTCATAAGTTGAGAGAGAGAGAAAATTGCATCTAGAGAGACATTCTATGTGTTATCACATGCATATCTAGAGATATAGACATATGCACTTATTTCTATGTGTTGAGAGAGAGAAAATATATTGTATCATTCTATGTGTATATATATACATGTACTTATTTTCATGTTTTGGATCGAAAGTGTTTTTGATTCGATTCCAAAGCCTATACCTTATGTAATTCTTATGTTTATCCTTATGAAATATTATGTGTTATTATATTTAATTGGATTTAGTAATTCTATATGTGTTATCACATGTACTTATGTTATGTACCATAATAATTCTATCTATGTGTTATCTTGAAGATACAAATGGTGCTCGGATGATAACTTGAGTGATGACATAATGGCGGATATTATCAACTTGGCACCAATGTGGATGTAGATGACACGAGTCAGTACTTTGCTGATTATGAGGATATCCTGAATATGCCGGTGGTTGAAGATCAACAAATTGTCGCGCAAGAAAATACTGGCGAGGTATATTCGATTATCTATCATCTCTTATAGATGCATGCGTATTTATATTTGTTGTTAATCGTTGTGTTTCTACTCATGTAGCGGTCTCCGGATCTACATCAACCATCGACAAAAGTAGGAAAGTCCGAGGGGCCAAAAAAAAGCCATTAGAGGGCCGTTTCATAATATCGTAATTCGACACCGACACCGGCAAACCATTGGGACCACATGCTCGGACATATGTCAATCAATGTGGGTTCATTGTAAGGGATAGGATCCCGATTAGTGCTCGTGAATGGAAGCGTAAGATATCCGCCCTAATGTTAGTTTTGTATCCGATCGTGATAAGAACCTAGCTTGGAGAGATATCACTCAAGATTTCACATTACAAGCGAGATGATGCTTTGAAGGAGCTAGTGAGGGATTGGACAATGAAGAAGATGGCAACATTGTTCCAGAGTTGGAAGAAGACATTGTATAAAAAGTTTATCTTGAAGAATGCTACGCTGAATTTCAATGCTAAGGCGTTTGTCAAGTTGAGTCCCATTGGGATGCCTTCAGAGAATACAAGACATCTCAAGACGGTGAGGAACGTGTGATGAGGAATCGGCGGAATGCCCGATGTAAGCAATACCATCATCGCATGGGATCGGTGGTTATAGGAGTGCTATTCCCAAGTGGCGAACCTAGAAGCGAGATTATCGCCAAAGGAATTATACCAGAAACAATAGAAAAGAACTGGCCTCAACGCGCGAAGAATTGGTTCTACGCTCATGGGGGAAGCCTAGACCTGCATTAATCGGCAAGCTAATTTTCGGCCAAAAATTGAGAGAGCAACACAGAGACTAGCTCGTGCTAGGGAAGAAGTCGATAGTGGTGTTTTCAAGCCCAACAGAGAGAGAAGGATGAATTGACATATGCCCTAGAGAATCCCGAACACGGTGGTCGAACAAGAGGCTATGGGCGGTTCCGTGGCTACACGCATTCAATGCAGACAAGGATACCCATGAAGCCGCCAGAGAAAGAAGGATGAGGAGGCGAAGCTAATTCGTGCATTGGAGCAATTTGTTGATGAGTCACGACAAGCATTGCTTGAATCACGTGAACGAGAAAAATCTCTTGAGGCAAGAATGCAGGAGGAGATCAAGAGGCAAGTGCAGCTAGCAATGAGTCAAATGCAATCGCAATCAACGCCTGGAGTCACCATTAGCCCGTTGGTCGGATGAAAAGCGATTGTGCTTCTCTCTGAGCTGCCGATTATTCAAAGACGACACTGGGTTGCGCTTCCTCGTTGATGACATTACCGAGCCTCTAACAAAATGTGATTTGCACATTCCGGATGGTAATGCATCAATCATGGTGGTGTCGGGGGGTTGTATCTCCAATAGACCGAACGAAGACACCAAGAATCCATGGGTCGCTTATTCAACTTTGAATATGCTAGCGTCTCGATTCGATAGAGTGCTCAAAGGTTACAACAATGTTCCTCTTGACATTGAAGGCGGTGATGGGAGAAGACACTAGGAGAAAGCAGAGAAGACATTTATTCAATGGCGCAAACGCTTCATCATCATTCCCTGGGCGCCACCGCTTTCCCTACCTCACCCTAGGTACGAATGAAAGTGAATGAAATATTATTTTCATTAATTTTCTATTGGCTTCAAAAATAATTGACACACAAATTGTTTTTATAGCAGGGTCTCTCCCACCTAGCCTAATCATTCATTCCCCATCTCATCACACAGCTGTCATGGGGGCTTAGACGACTTCATCCCCACGGCGATCGCCAACTCCTACACCGCCCCATCGCCTCCACAACGATCTCCAACTCCTACACCGGCCCCACCGCCCACAACGATCTCCAACATCTCCACGCCGGTCTCCACCAACACCGGCCTCATCGCCTCCAGCCGATCTCCAACACCGCCCCCACCTCCTCCACAATGGACGCACTACAAAGACGTCTAAGGTCCCGTGCAAAGAAGACCCCGAGAAAAAGAGTTATTTCTCAAGAAATACTTCTGAAAAAGACTGATGAGCAAATAGCAATTTGAAGAAGACAAAAAAGTAAAAGATTTTTTATAGATATCAAAACAAGAGTCAAGCAAAGCTTAAGGAGAAGCCGTGATTTTTACATACCACGAGATGTCTTTGAGGCGTAAGGTCGATGCTCACAAGAAAAGATGATTGAACTTCGTAAGCCTTCGCCACTATCGGACTATGATCGCTCCCTCGAAAGTCACATGATGCGAGATAAGAAAAGGAAAAGAGCATCGAGGAAGGATGTCCCACAGCTCGGACAACAGAAGCAACCAATGCAAAATCTTGTTGTTGCTAATGAATATGGTTCCAACATAGAAGTCTATCGACCAGACAACTCTAGAGAAGTGTCGGTTCAAGCCCTTAATGCTTTTTTTAAAGATACTGGTTTAACCTTGGATCAATTGACGGGCAAAGCTCCAATCCAGAACCTAGAAGTTGATACCTGGAAGACTTATAAATATGGCAAAAGTCTGTACAACCCTGTGGCTCTGAATGAATTGGGTACGCAAATGTACTTGCTCAACAAGTGGTACATGCAGGCGTGTGGCAGGGGTGAGCAGTGGATCTTTGTCAGATTTAGAGACCATCATTACTTCCGTGGCGATGACATCTTACATATTAGTTTCGAAGAATTGCATCAACTATTCCACTTGGACGCTCTGGACAAATCAATCATTAGCTCCTTTTGTTTGTAAGTGATTCTTACTTTTATTTAATAAACTCACTTCCATGTAAATGCGTGTATATAATTATCCTCACATGTAACTTATATTTATATATCTGATTCCGGATGTCGAGCTCCAAAGAATACAAGACACCAGTGTTGGCTTCATTGATCCTTATATCGTATTCAAAACCCGGTATTATTATCAAGGAGCGATGGGTATCTCAAGCATGAGGAGAATATCATGATGTTCTTCATGAAGCAAAGACGACAAGACAACAATACTTTTCCGCACAACTTTGAGTAAGTGTTAATAATAATGTAGTCTACACATTTTATGTAATATCAATACAACTTATATGCATGTATGCGTGTGTATAAACCAATGCGCTTTTCATTGGATACTCATTGTCATTGAGTTAAACTCAAGTCGGTTACTAATCTTTGACTCGTTGAGAAAAGAACGGGCACTATACCAAGATATGATAGACATTATCCGGGGTAATTTCGATCTCTCGCACAACTATTATTGAATAGACTTTGCCATAATTTATTAACGATCGTACATTATTGGTCGCACAGGGTTTGGAAAGAGTTTATTCGACAACATCGTAAGGATTGCAAGGCACCACTTAATGTAGTTGAAATACCAATAAGTTGTACTATATACACTTCCCCACGTGTTTAATTACTATATCGTACTTCAATTTACGTGTGAGATGATGAGAATAATCTTCTTCTAAGACAAAGTGGTGTTTATGGCAGAACGTGTAATAACTTGTGTGGATACTACGTTTGTGAATTTATCATCACAAGACATAAGAAGAACTCCTGAAGATGTCCTCGAAGAGTACGTATATATCAATTTTATTTATTTTTAAATGAATATATATATATATATGTGTATTAATACTTTTCCTTTTATTTCAAATGCAAGACTGAATGGGTTGAAACGAAGGGTCATGCAAAAAGACCATCTCGAAAGCGGTTCAAGAGTCAATAGCAGGATATCTTCTAGAAAAAGTGCTAAATCCCAACAGCGAGTTCTACTTTGATCTTAAGGAATAAATGATGTAAATTAAATGTTTATTGATATCGTTATTTTCGAGAACAAGATTATGAAAGTGTTGTATATATACATATATATATATATCTATAATATATATAGTTTCATACTTTATTCGAATATAATAATGCTCAAGATGAGAATTAGATGTAATTATATGCATGCGTGTATTTATATTAGCAACGTAGAATACGTATACATAAAAACATATTATATATTAAACAAATACGTGTAACTGAACTGAAAACAAAGTAAACAAAAAAAAAGAAAAGAAAAGGAACCTTTAGTCGGTTGGGGTTACCAACCGGGACTAAAAATGAATTCATTAGTCGGTTGGTAACCCCAACCGGGACTAAAAAATGCGCTTGAGTTCGCTTGGTCGGAGGGCCTTTAGTCCCGGTTGGTGTTACCAACGGGACTAAAGGTCCCTCTTTAATCCCGGCTCGATGACCCGGGACTGAAGGTTCCACCTTTAGTCCCGGGATCGTTGTCCCGGCGCGGTAACCGGGACTAAAGGCTGTTACCGCTCGGGACAACAAGTCCATTCTGTAGTAGTGACTAGTCATAACACATGAGAATCATTACTAGAAGACATTTGGTAGAAAAAGTTTATACTAAATTTTGAATGAGAAAACACTAAGAGAAGCCCACCTCACTAGGAGAAATTGAAAATTCTGGTTGTGATTGTCGGCTTTGGGCATGTTCGCTTAGAAGAATCTGGATGAATCTGGAGAAATTTATGAGAGCATGAACAGTGATTTTTAGCTCAGCACAGTGACTTTCGGCTGGTATTCATACCAAATTTTAACGGCCCCTTTAAGTGAAATCCATCTCACACGGCGAATTTATGCTACTGTAGTAATATATATGTTTGAATTGCTTAGGGCAAGTTATTAGCTTAAATTAATTGGAATTTGTTGGCTAGTTAGCTAACTAGTTAGGGTAGTCCCAATCAAGAAAATATAGGATAGTTTTCGTACTTAACAATTAATACAGACACTATATATGGAAACTATATACATTCCCACTAGAATAGTTTCTACAAGCTAAATAATTTTCCAATCATCATTCTTCTGTCTCCTATCATGTACTTGTTATCCTAGTTCAGCGTATCTTAGTTCCCCTTAGACATAGTTTCTTGTATACGAAACCATTTCTTTATTCGTCATCCATAGTTCCAATGCCACATCAATATCTTGTTTACTTGCCTTCAAAAATATCTTGTTTACTTGGCACTCTAATTAGTTCTATGCAATGTTTTTCTAAACGGTAAACGGTCTTTACATGATCACCCTTCGTTTAGCGTTTAGACTATTTACACGGTGTTTAAACGAAGTTAAACGGTCTAAACGATTTTATACTTTAAAAAAATACATATAATTATATACGTGCATGTAAAAAATCAAGTATTCACTAGTGGAGAAATGAGATCTAGTCCCGGTTGGGAACTAGTTCTACTCCCGGTTTCCCAACCGGGACTAGCAATCCGGGACTAAAGATGTTGTTCTTTAGTCCCGGTTTGCCACAACCGGGACTAAAGATCCTCCGACTTTAAAAAAAATGCCTCCCACCATTGTGTGCCCCGTGAGATTCGAACCCAAGACCTCATGCACTGCCTCTGCCTCGCTGTAGCTTTACCACCCCACCTACACAACACATCTAACAATAGATGGGATGCTTTCCTTTTGAACTAAACCATCGGGAGACCTTTAGTCCCGGTTGATGTTACCAACCGGGACTAAAGGGTCCTTTAGTCCCGGTTAGTAACATCAACCCAGACTAAAAGGTCACCCTTTAGTCCCGGTTGGTGTTACCAACCGGGAGTAAAGGTTGGAGGACCCTTTAGTCCCGGTTGGTAACATCAACCGGGACTAAAGGTCCCCCTTTAGTCCCGGTTGTTATCTCCAACCGGGACTAAAGGTCCCCTGCCACTGTGCCGAGCGCAGTAGCCATTGGGCAGGGACCTTTAGTCCCGGTTGGTGTCTCCAACTGGAACTAAAGGTCTCTCTAGTCCCGGGCGCAAAAAATGCCGGGACTAGAGCTCATTTTGGCTTCGGATGAAATGTCTGTTCTCTACTAGTGATTCTAGCATTTATACATATTTATCCGAGTAAAAATTAATTATTTTGGTATGTATATATATTTATGTATGTGAAAAGAACCAAATATAGATATTTATGCATGTAACATATCAAGTGTACACATTTATAAATATAATAAACTTAAGTATACAAATTTATCCATACAAAACTGAACTAGATTTACCTCGTTTTCGCCTAAACAGCCGTTTAAACAACTATTTAGCCCGTTTAATGCTGTTTATCTCCGTTCCATTTAGGCCGTTTAGACCGTTTTTTCCGTTTTTTTGACCGTTTAAACGGTCAACCGTTTAATTTCCGTTTACCCCCTAAACAAAACAGTTTACCACCGTTTACCGTTTATTGACCGTTTAAACGGAAAGGCCGTTTAGACGAACACTGGTTCTATGTACCCATTCATTGGGACCGCGCTTAGAGGTTTGCCTAAAAAAATTAGTCTATTAGTCCTCTATTTAAATGGGCTAGAGTTAAAAATTAGCTATGAACAAGAAAACGGTAAGTATTGGATTTAGTTAAAGTTCCAAACTTATCCATGCGTAAATAAAAGAGGAAAGGCATTATTTAAAATTTGTTACAAAAAAAAATCCATATCTGTCACTAGTTTTGTGAACAATGAATGTCCATAATGAATTTACAATCCCATAGCAACCATACGAAGCCATGAAGTTATGAAGTATCTAGAATTTAAACATGTCGATAACCACCACATTTACTAAAGAATTAACCAAACTATACCAAATTTAAATGGGTTGCTAGCTAAAATCCTCAAAGTTTCAATGTCACATGGGTTCATAAAAAGTGGATAGCCATTACCAACAATTCTATTCTATGCTACACTAAAATGGAGAAACTAAAAGAACCAACTAAGCCATCACACTTACTAGAGAATTAAAAGCAATCTAATGAAGCAAACTAGCTATACTATCTAATTATTATAAGTTGATAAGGATAGACTATATCAAATAAAATAAATAAGTAAATGGTCAAAGTGTATTTTGAGAGACCATATCAAGATAATGGAAAGAGTAGCACCCTCTCTGATTAACAGAGGCAAGCACGTCTTGAGACTGCCCCCACAAATGGCCAGGCGACCTCTAGGCAAATGTCTGCCTCTGAAAAACATTTATAGAGATGGGAGTCCTAATGCGTCCACCTATGTAAATCATATATTCACCGAGACAGTTGCTTTAGGACGTCTGTCCCTATAAATCGAGTTTTAGAGGCGGGCATCTTAACAAAACCATCTTTGAATATTGCTATTAACAGGGATGCGGCCATTCGAAGTGTCCATCTCTAAAAATTGATTAACATAGGCGCATATCTTAAGAGACCCGTCTCTTAAAATAGTTGCATCAAACAATAATTCATAACTTTACCATATGAAGTCAGATGAAGATAAACTTTATATCAGAATTGTACTCGACGCGATCTACAACTTTGTAGTTAAAAAGTTTTTGATCGAATGTCGTTTAGAGTCTCAAATACGTGTTTTAAGTTCATAGGTTTTTGAATTTCAAATTTCTAAATAAGCTTGAATGTTCACATAAATAATACCAAAGCTATAGTGGCCGGACCTAGTCTACATATTTTATATTGATAAGTTTTTGATTTGATGTTGTTTTGTGTCTCAAATATTTGTTTTGAATTCACATATTTTGAGATTCGATTTTTTTATTTTTTTCAAACAATCTCGGATGGAGGCACATCCTATGCTAAAGTTGTAGTGCTCGACAAGCTTGAAAACTTGGAAGACGAAACAAATACGTATTATATTAATGTGTGATCTTTGACGGAGGACACTAAAGTACTCCTTGGAGTAATCGATTTTGTTGAAAAACTTGGGCATTGGCTTCAGATGGGCGATGGTGCGAGGCACAACACAATGCTAGCTGGGAATCTATACTTCTGTGTCGCGTGGACTGATGGTAGGTCCTGATCGAGCACGCAGCTGCCAAGGCATGGCATGCTTGGTCTTGGAAAGGATTGTAAAGCACGCAGCTCCCATGGAAGATGGTCACGGGCCGGGCGGTGTTGTCAACGCGTTCCCCTGTTCTGCCTACTGAAACTGAAAAATTGGTGGTGCCCATGTGTGTGTGATGCTAGAGGAGACGATGTAATTTAGCTTGTACGTTGGATGATGCCATACTCGCGTTGCACTCTGCCCCCGCGGCCATAATTTTTTTTATCAGATAATGAATTAGTTCCAGCTTCAAATCTCTTCAAAGGAGAGGCATCAATTCATCAAATTAAAGTTCAAGAAGCAAGTAAAAGCAATACGAATCTAAAAGTTCATCCATATGGGAAACACAAAGAATTGCATTGCTCTGGTCTCCAGAAGCTGGTATATTGAAACTAACCAATCATTTTGGTCATCAGTACGCTGCAACAGAGCCAGAGATTAAAGCCAGTGCGTCCCCATGAAAAGTATGTACAAAAAAGTTTTTGTTTGACCATTGTTGAAAAGAAAATTATTACTGCTAAGTCAAATTGCCCAGCAAACTACTAGTCTGCTGCACCTCGTGTCGATAACAAAGATCTAAGGCTCTGACCCCCTTGTTTACACCTAGTATTAAACAAATTCTTTTTACTATTTAGTGGTTCGATGCCGAATACATATATAGTACACAGCTTGCCATATGAATTTGGCATAATAACACATTAACACACTCAAAGAAAAGGTGTTGCATACTCTCTGACATACTACAAAAGCAGCATACTTTACTATCATTCCAATTTCATCTAGCTAAACTATCATTGGCAAGAATGACCCCACTTTTGAAAATTTGACCTTAACCTCGTTATTGACAAGATAGCTATACATGGACTTGACTGTGAAGATGTCATCTTTATTAAGACTCCACAAAAAAAGAAAAGGATCCAAACCCTCATTTAGATTGACAAAAGCCACACAAAGCAACAATATTGTGCCAGTCAGTTATCCTGGTCCCCACTAACGATCTCCTGAAGGAGACATTTAAAGAACTCTGAACTAAGCCCTTGTTTAGTTGGAGAAATTTGGATTTTGGGGATACTGTAGCACGTTCGTTTTTATTTGGCAAATAATGTTCAAACATGGACTAATTAGGCTCAAAACGTTCGTCTCGCAATTTCCCACCAAACTGTGCAATTAGTTTTTCTTTTCGTCTACATTTAATGCTCCATGCACGGGCCGCAAACATTCGATGTGACAGGTACTGTAACAACTTTTTAGAAGTTGGGGTGGAACTAAACAAGGGCTAAGTACTCCTGCTACTGTTGCCTATTTTCGACAAACAATATTGAACAAACAAGGGTATCCAAATTTCAAAGCTTGAGTACCTAATCATCACTTATATCTTTCCAAGATCCAGCCCGTTCGCTTGTTGGTTTCAGCCAGCCCAAACCAGTCAGCCAACAGTGTTTTTCTCTCACAAAAAATCAACATCAGCCAGCCCAAACCAGCATCAGCACCAACCAGCGAACAGGCCCGACCACAAGCTGAGGCTTACCAAAAGTCTTCCCTCGCATGCAAAGCAAAAAGAACGCACCGTGCATGGAGTAGTGCGAGTGGTCCACACACACGCCAAAGCCTGTGCACCTGGTTCCAACTTGCCTGAACTTGGCCCGAAAGCTACAAGGCGACCTGTCTTTTGTACTACTATGCTATTTTTGATCCATGAGCATAGACCGTCCGATCAAGCACAGAGATCATACGTACGTGGCGATCATCCAACAGCCCGGGTAGCTACCACACCCCGAGGGGCAGCTACCATCCTTTGTACATAATTCACTCTCGTATGTGTGTGCTACTGCTACAGCCACAATAATTCCTTGTTTCTTGTATGCGAAATCACTGCACCATGTCTTACGCGGTGTAGGACTGTGATGATGCGTTTGCCGTGCACTACTGCAGAAGCTTGGACCTTTAACATATAGTGTGTAGAGATTGCCATGCCATGCCCCGGCCGGCGAGAAGAGAGAGAGTCGATCGAACCCATACACATGCATGCTGCCGGGTGCCAGGAGTCGTACGCGTAGTGCTCTCTCTCTCTCTCTATATATATATATAGTATTTCTATATTATACCCTGGATACTGAATATTAATCAGTACCCGAGCCTCCCACCGCGCGCCTGGCTCACCGTCCTCCGCAGACTCAGGCACCTACGTCAAGGGGTTTGGGGCGGCCTTCCGGCTCAGCCACCTAGCCCGGCCTTTCGATGACCCGGCCCAGCTCGCAATCATATTTTGGAACCGCTCCCCAACCCACTTCCCACGTTCTCTACGGTTCAATTCCAATCAGCTCAGCATTTCACCAAAAAAAACAGCTCGCTCCGTCCGCAACCCTACCGGCGCCGCGCCCCTGACCCCTCCGGCGCGGCACCACCCTGCACCCATCGGCGCCACCCCTCACCCCTCCGGAGGCTGGTGCCGGGACTGACCTTGGCAATCTGGTCCAATGCCGGTGAGGCCAAGCAGCCGACATTCATGTGGCCTGCTGGGGAGCGTGGAACCCGATGAGATCCAACCACAGCTATCACAGCCATGGCTCCTGCAGTGCTGGTGGGCGCACAGGTATTCCATTCTGTCCCCCATCCCCATCTTCATCTGACATCGTCGCTTCCTGCAACTCTCCCATGATCCAGATCCATATGCTGAGGCACCCCTCTCCATCTAGTCTCCATCTAGACTGGGTAGACATCAAGTCTTCGGAAATTATCTCTTCCCCTCATCTTTTAAATATGGTCTGTGGCAATCCTATTGGTCTTACCAAATGGTAATTTCTCATAATTTTGTTCTTGTTCAGTCATAGGTGAAGGCGGTCATGGTGGCTTTGCGGAAGGGCTCGATAGACTCTGTTCTTACTGTAGTGCCTCCTGCACGTTCAGAATTGAAGTGGGACAAACATACAGCTTCTAACTTTCGCATTATCTGCTAATTTTCCAAAGCCACTAGGCTACAGAATAGGATTGAGAAAGTAATCACAAGACTCTTTAATTCATATCAATGTCTGATATTGATCTTTTTATATTTTTTTCATTACATATTTACATCTATACGTAGCTGGGAGTTATAATGGTGCATTAACAGATCTAATCATTTTTATTTGTTTGTTTAATTCATATGCAGTGCCATTGTGTGATAATTATTAAATAAATTAGTCTACTTATCTATAGTACAGATGATTCAACATCTCTTTTTTATAGAGATTCATAAAAAAACATCAGAGATTATATATGGATATGCCAACATATTATTTATTTTGAATTTATTCATAGATGGAATTTTTTCACCTCCAATTCTGATGCTTAGAGCTTATTTCATAAACACCAGTTTTGTGCATCTAGTTGTTAATTAACATATGTGGGCAGAGGGAGTGATTTCTTATCCACTTAGTGTGTGACTGACTGATCCCGTTAGTTCCAAATATCTATATACATCAATTTGTATATAGGTATTTCATATTTGGTACATGGTGGCATTTAACGTTCATGCTGCCATGCTATAGTTTGCCTAGCGCCAGTGGCTCTTTCCTGAGATCCTTGACTTATGTTAGTAGTTATGGCATAATTATAATTTTACTAAGCTATTAAATTTATGCGTCTGTAGATCATCGGTCACTGCCACCATTGCCACAGATGATGTGCATGCCGGACAAGGCCCCGGACACTCATCCAAAAGGTTCTTTCTTTCACAATCTCGCCCTGTTATATTGATTTCCTTTTGGACTCTCATTTGCAGAATACATAATGAGCCAGTTGCAACTGCATTCTCGTTTTGAGTGCATTCATAAATATACGATGTACATGACAGAAATGTGGTATTCTAAAATGATTTTGACTAAATGTGTTCAGTTATTGGATGGAGTCGGTCGATAAGATCCCTGATAACCCAAAAAGAGTTGTATTTGAGAGAGCACACAACAAAAAGGGTTGTATTTGAGAGAGCACACAACAGAGGTCGGTAAATGTTAGAACTTTTTGTGCCTTTTTCATGTGTTGGACCTGCCTTGCCCTTTTGGTTTTTGTTAATCTGTTGATCTGTTGATTCTCTTTTTAGGTTCGAGGTTCCACTACGTCAAGACAAGAGGTTGTCATCTGCATTGGGTAGAAACTTCTACACCGGATCCAAGGAAGAGAGGTGCTCAGGGGGGTAGCCGTACGTCAATTAGGAGGAAGGCTGCACGGATAAATTCTCCAACAACACATGAGTATTTGCTGACCGGGGTAGACATAGAGGTATTCTTCTTTTAACGGACTCATCTTTCTGAATATAAAAACTATTAAATATGGAACTCTAAAATGGTGGTTTCTTGCCACAGGTGGGACAATCTGTTCCTCAGCCAGAGGTAATTGACATCATTGATTTTTTTTCTTGCTTATTATTTCGTTTATGTTAACTAGCTACCTTTTTTTATCTTGGGTATTTTATTACTTCCAAACCTCAAATGATTTGGTTATATGCGCAGCATGTGATGTCTTACGAATCTCATTTGTCTTTTTTATGTCATTTTTAAACTACGTTTAGGGACACTTGCTGTTAATTGGTTTGATTGGTCTCATGTTTTATGCTTTAGAATGTACTTTGTCATAGATTCGAAGAAATCACTTTAAGAAGCTTATCTTTAATATCTACTAATATAGAAAACATCTGCCTCAACTTTTATCATGGAAGTTCATATGTTTACCTGAATAATATTCAGTACCCAAGCGTGACCTCCCCGCCTTCCTTTTGCCATGATCCCGGCGCCCCGTTCCCTCCCGTTGGTTTTTTTCCTCCGCTTTTTTCATTTCACCTTTTATTTTTCGATCGTGGAGTGTTCCTTTTTTCCCAATCGTGGGCAGCGCCAGTTCCTTCTCTGCTCAGCGGATGTGGCTTTGGTGAGGGCGCCCTCCGCCCCCTCCGCAACTGGCGGTACCATACAGCTCCACCCACTCCGACCTCGATCCTCCTTGTCCTCCTCCCTCCATCCATCTCCTCCACCAGAGGCGGCGGCGGCGCTTTATCCGCAGGGCCCCTCCGCAGCGCTCCTCCGCCCCATCCTGCTTCCCGATGTTTGACGACTTCAGCCTTTGTCCCCACGATAGCGACGGATCAGGCGCAGTAGGCCTGCGGAGCAGCTGATTCCCATCGTCTGGCTGTATCACTGGCTTCTCCCACCACCACAATGGCATCCAGTCCCCAGGTTGTGTTGATTCATATTTCAGTTTCATTAGAGATTGCAGTATCAAATCAATTTCCTTCTTGTGTACACATCTATAAATTCTACTTGCCTATAATCTATGTCAGATCCCAGAGATCTCCATCCTATTTTCAAAATCCAATTTATTCTGAATATTTATTAATTATGCTTACTGGTTAGAGCTAATAGTTTCATCAGTGTTATTTATCATCTTTTTATCAGTGCAGATCACGGGCGCTTGCCATCAAAGCAGCCTCCTCCATCTACTCCCCATCAAAACATGCACCTACAGTACTCATTAAAACCCACTTTACAACTTAAGTAACTAATATATTGAACAACGAATTAATATTTCATATATCAAAACACAGTTGCATTTCATAACAACTTAAGCTCACTATTGTTGGAAATGTATCAGATCAGTGCGCTTGTCTGCTGCTCTTGTTGCACTATTCTCGGACATTAAATAGTTAATGCTTCTGTTGCTTTTGTTAGTGTACTGCTATTCAGTTCAGTATACTACTACTCATATTCATGTTCGATTCAGTTGGTAGTTTAAGATCAGTTTAGTCTATGAATTTTAAGGGGGATCAGTTCAATCTATTATCGAACTGGCTTCAGTTCAGTCTATTGTTCAGGTTCCAGAGGGATCAGTTCAGATGGCGTGCTAGTTTTGTCTATGTTTATGCTTCTTTTGTTGCACTATTAAGTTTAGGTTTCAGTTAAGGAGAATCTAGTTAGAGAAAATTCAAGTGACTGAGTCTATGGTCAATGTTTGTGAACATAAATATGTTAAAGAAAACTTGGCAATGTCGTCTCTGCTACTTATTTGCATTTTATGCTACCCTGTTTTGAGTGTAGGTACTCAAATATATCTAGTAGATTTTTCTAAATTTTTTTCTTAGTTTTCTGAATTCTGATGAGTGACAAGAGTAAAAATTAAGTTTTGTGCTGAGAATCATTTGTTCGCACCAAAGCTCTTTGTACTGTTGCAACCATATAAACCTATTTGTAGCACCAATATTTGTAGTCATGATGAATTTTAACCATCACATCTCATTGTTGAAATCACTGTTCATATTTCCTATGTCCCTTCCCCAAATCATTATGAATAATTTGTCCTTAACTATAATCGTTCGTTTTCCAAGCACTAATTGTTTTCTGCATCTATTATCAATTTCTTTGTTCCAAAAATAATTTTCCTCCAAAATTATTTTTCCTCGTTTCGTGAGCATTATCTGCTATGCCTTCTCCTGTCCTATTGCTGATGTGGTCCTGCGCGAGCTCTATTCTTTGGTTGCGGACAATTTTGGACGTTGAGCCGGATCTTGACTGCTTGTTGTGGAGAACTTGTTATTTGCTATCGATTCATGAAAAAAGGTGTGATTTCAGGTGCTCTCATTGTTGGATCATGTTAGTTTGGTCCTAAAATATTCCCTTAATTTGGATGATGTTGATGTTTAGTTTTTTTGTACCATCTGCAAATTGCTCTGCTTCCCTCGGTACTTCTGTTCTCTGTCTTTTTCCTTGTTGCTAAGACCTACTCAGCTACACAATGCAATATTCAAATGTCATATCGTGAAAATTTTATATGATAATTTGCTTTATACGTGAACTCTTAGCTTATATAAATAATGTTTGTCTGGATGTAATCTCATATGGGAAGCTATATTGCAATATATATTATTCTTATTGCAATGAATTTCTTTTGATTCTTGTCAGAGTCAGGAGTCTAGGAGTAGTTTCCTAATGGTAAACTTCCGCTGCTTACCATTTCCTTTTCAGCATGATATTTTGTTTGCTCGATGGGTGGCAAAGCATTTCATGTTGCTTTGGAGTGCACACTTCAGAGTTCTGACATACCCTAAAGTTGGATCAAGTGAAACTATTCCATTTTATGCTTGCACTCTCTTTGCATCTTTACTAATTTTCTCCATTCATCATACTCACAGATTCATAAGCCTTTCTGACATACTCTATAATTTTTCTATGACAAATTATGAAGGTTAGCAGATGTTTACATGCACGATGATCCAAATCCTCTGATGGCACTTTTCACTGAAAACTTGCAAATGTGGGAATTAGAGCACTTTCTCCCGCTTGTCTGCGTCACTACATTCACCATTAAGAAAATGTAACAACCTTAACTTGCTATTTTGCGTTCTCTACATGACAATGACCTAAGAAGTACCATGGTGCCAGCAGCACTTGGAAGTGATTCCCTAATGCAATTTATATGGGTCTATGTGTGAATCAGAGAGCCATTTGTTCATCTTTTGCATACCAAAACTGAAAGGTAAGAAGCTATAACCATCAGTAACACTAGGAGTAGTACTACTTGATATGTCACGGCAGTATAAGCCTTATAATATCTGGAACTGTGATCCAACAAAGGTGCCTTCTTTCCAACAATTCAGCATGGTACATATGCATACCATATAGTGCATGTATGGATTCTTTTTTCTAATAAATCTAGGCAGCTTACTTGAACTAGTACTCACTTGGGTAGCCAATGAAATGATAATAATAATTGGTGGTGAGCTGTTTAGTGTGGCATCAATGTCACAAAGGATATACAAAACAGAGTAAGAACCAAGATGATCCACCTAAGACACCATGATATCACACATGCCATTTTCAGCATCTTGTTTTACATATAGCATGGATGCCTCCTAAGTTTCCTGCTACTAATTAGTACTTCCTCCATTCCAAATTATAAGACGTTTTGGCTTTTCTAGAGTCATAAATTTTGCTACGCACCTAGATATATATTATGTCTTGATACATAGCAAAAGCTATGAATCTAGAAATGCCTAAACGTCATATAATTTTGGATGAAGTACTAGTTAGATTTCATGAGCTCTGTTTCCCTTGTTCTGCTAGAGGTTCAGTGTAACGCTAAGGCTGGTGTCGTACTAGAATATGTGCATGTTCTATTACAAGAAAAATGCCTTGCTTTAGATCAAGTTCTGTGAAGTGCAAATGTTTGATCATAATTGCATACAGTTGAGGCTTTTATGGTTCACTCACTTCATTATGTAAGATAGAGAGGTTTTTGCATGTACATATTCATTATCAATAATTAATCTAATTCTATGCTAGATTAAATATAATGGAAGTCTTATCTGGCCACACATAACAATATCTGTGACTAGGCTAGTTTGGCTGCAAATATTTGAGGTTTCTATGGCTCCCTAGCTTTTTCAGCACAAGCAGATCAAATTAGCAATGGAAAAAAAATTAAAGAAATACAAGCTGATATTTTCTTAGCTTTTATTGACTATTGAATTTGTCTCTGAGATAGGCAATCAATTACTTCATGAATTTTATACATGTATCTTATATTGCAGGTGTTTTAAGAAGCGACTGTCATAGTGCTTGTGTACTTAATTGATGTGTTAACAAGTTGGGTCTGGGTGCTATGCAAATGAAGGTCAATGTTAGCAGCATCCCAAGTGTTTGCTGAATGGGGACATATAATATAATCAGATAGGAAAATATACATGATAACAGGCCATCATCCAGAAAAGCTGTGTTGCATTGCTGCATTCTACAAATGACATCCAAAGCTCTCAATGATGCAGATTTCAGTTCATCAGAATGAAAGACTTGGATGTCTGTGCGTCATCATTGCAGTTCTACAAAAACAAATGGATGTCTGTGCATCATCTTTGTAACTATGATAACGAACGAAATGGTACTATTTGTGATTAGCATCATGTACTATTGTAAAATATTAGGAGAACATTGTCTCCTGCACTACTACAGAACTAACATCTAGTCCCGGTTGAGAACTGGTTTTAGTCCCGGTTTTCTAAACGGGACTAGCGTTCCGAGACTAAAGGTGGTGTTCTTTAGTCCCGGTTTGCCACAACCGAGACTAAAGAGTTCCGAGACTAAAGGTGGTGTTCTTTAGTCCCGGTTTGCTAC
The DNA here is from genome assembly GCA_904845875.1 of Miscanthus lutarioriparius. Classification (NCBI taxonomy): domain Eukaryota; kingdom Viridiplantae; phylum Streptophyta; class Magnoliopsida; order Poales; family Poaceae; genus Miscanthus; species Miscanthus lutarioriparius. The sequence continues at coordinate 86,732,108 of CAJGYO010000018.1, forward strand.
AACCGGGACTAAAGATCCTCCCAGCTTAAAAAAATAATGTCTTCCACCGTTGCGCCTTATGAGATTCGAACCCAAGACCTCATGCACTGCCTCGCGCGAGCTTACCACTTCATCTACACAACACATCTAACAATGGATGGGATGTTTTCCTTTTGAACTAACCCATCGGGGGACCTTTAGTCCCGATTGGTGTTATCAACCGGGACTAAAGGGTCTACCTTTAGTCCCGGTTGATATTACCAACCGAGACTAAAGGTTGGAGGACTTTTAGTCCCGGTTGGTGGTTCCAACCGGGAGTAAAGGAACCTTTAGTTCCGGTTGGTATTACCAACCGGGACTAAAGGAACCTTTAGTCCCGGGGCAAAAAAATACCGAGACTAATGCCAAATTAGGATATCGTTCTAAAGTCTGTTCTCTAGTAGTGCTGAGACCGATTCACAATTCTTAGTAAAATTAAAATAATATTTATAGCTTAGATAATGAATTATCATTGTTGAGAAGTAATTCATCACAAGGAACCTAGTATAGAAAGAAGGAACCCAGTGTAGAAAGAAATTAACGGCCAAATATATGCATCCATGGAGGCCTAGCAGAAAAAATGACCCCATAACCGAATTTTGTCCATGTACACGAAAAGAACAAAAAAAATCAGCTAGAAACACAAAACGGACCCAAAAAAACGTCCGACCAAAAAAAAACAGGTCAAACACACAAAGGATAAAAAAAAAACAAACAAAAAATAGGCCAGAAACACAGGCGTAAGTAGGCAACAGCCACGAAAAAATCAACGAGCATCACTCAGGCGGGGCGATCGTGCGTCATCTACGGGCGTGGGGATGGACTCGGGTACTGAATAATAATCAGTACCCTAGGTATTAACTAGCGCAGTCCTATATATATATTACCCAGGTACTAAATAATTATTCAGTACCCACCCCCACAGCATCCCGTCCGCAAGGCTCCCAGGATCGTCCGTCCGCTCAGATTGCCAAACCCAGCCCAGTTTTTTTTCTTGCCGAGGCCCGTCCACTCAGATTCCTAGGCCTGCCTAGTTTTTTTTTCTCGCCGAGGCCAGAGCACCATCACATCTCGTCAGCTCCCCCACCCACCCACGATGGCATGATCTTTTCGGTTTCCTCAGACTCGTCCGCTCGCCTGCTCCGTACCACCCGCCGCCGGTGCCGCTCGTCAACCGGTGGTGGCGGTGGCGGTGGCGGTGTGTGCGGCTCTTCCTCCAAGCCGGCGGTGCGCGCACGCGGCCCTCTATCTACGGGCGGTGGCGCGCGGGCCTCGCCCCCTCCCTGCAGTGGTGCGTGGGCCCCGCCGCCCTTCCGACGCCGTTGCCTGCCTTGCCGCACCTCGATCCGGGAGGGAAGATGCCGATTTAGCTCAGAAGCAACGCACTCCGGCTGTGGGACAGCAGCATGTTCATCAGGTATCCGGATCGAGGTGTGGTGCGAGCCCTGCTCCTCCCTATCCTCTGCGAGACCCACGAGGCCCGCAGTAATTTCAGCTCCGGATTTCCTTATATAACTCTGAAGTCTCTGGCTCACAAGATTAAAAATATTTTTAGCTCTTTATCTATTTGCTTCCGAAGTAGCACTTGTTTAGGCCCATCTTGTCCGCCTTGATACACAGATCTTGTATTGTGGTTTACAGATAGCTGTACAAATTTATTTTTTGCATTGTCCGATCCACTTTCCCCTTTCCAGGTATCGACGGCGCAACCGGCGACCTCGTGGATCCACAACTGCGGCCGGAGCAGGTGCCGTCTCGTGTCATACGAGCAACCCAGCAACCAGGTGCCCCTGCGACCATGCTGTCAACAACCGTCCTAGGGGGTTCCGGGTGCTGTGGAGGGCAGAGTCGCTTGTGGTCCACAATCTAGAAAGATCCAAATTGGCCCCTTTATTGCAGTCAGGACTTGCATTTGTATATATTCCAGTTCTAAACTTAGTGAATATTTTGCAACTATTCCCGTACAGAACTAGATGGATTATGCAGTAGTTTAATAAATTAATAGGCTGTGTATCTTTAACTATTAATTGAGGAGGCGGAGAGAAGTGCCTCCACCATCCATTGGACACGCTTGTTATTTTCAGTCTTTGATACATGCACTTTCTTTCTTGTAGGACGTATATTCTGTTTTTATCTGTTATCGCATATTAATAATATCATCTTTAGCTGATGCTTTATATTAATAATGCCATCACTCACTACTTTGTGTAGAGATATTTTTTTTCTTTTGAATCAGAATATGCTAGTTAGGAATCACGTGGTAGCAATGCATCGCACCGGAAAATGCAGGGTTTGCAAGAACAAGTCCTGGTTCTTTTTCCTCTACTTAATGACCACTGGGTGCACTAATTGCATAAGCATCGCGAATTAAGACTTGAACTTTATCATCACTGCATCTAGAGTTAAGTCAAATTGATTGAAGATCCAGCTATCCAATCATCCAACGTGTCAGAAACTTCATTTATTCAGCTTATGTGTTTCTAATCTGTCAATCAAATTGACTCTTGTGATAGTTTGTTTTTTTTTGTAGTGATGGAGCTGATGGCTATGATCACTCAGGTGCTGAATGAGAAGGGGTGGTCAGTTGAGACATTACTTGTCCATGTCTCAGTATGCTCTTGTAATTTTGTCTTCCCTCTTGTCTTTGCCCTCAATTGACTCTGCCTTCCTCTCAGGCTGCAAAGAAGCTTTGATTTTTTTCTATTCTGAATGTGCTATATTTGGTTCGATTATCCGAGGAATCAAAATTAGATAGATTGATTATGACATAGTGTCTGTGAGTCGGTATGACGGGTGGGGTGGGGTGGGGGGGGGGGGTGGGGGGACACATAGGGCACCCTATTTTTCCTTTTGTTCCCAACCAATGAACTAATACATAACATTGTTACTTCCTGGAAAACACACATGGAAGACTAATGCAATAGTTTCTCAGTCAATTACCAGTCCTAGATTTAGTGATTGGAGGAATTAGTTAATACTTCTAGTCTTTAGTTATGTACATAACCAATTAATTTTTGCTTAATTTATGCACTTCCATAATGCACATGGGCTTTGTGGAACCTGCATTTGGTAGAAGTACATGCTGTTGTATGATAAGGTGGCAGGGACAGGAGTGTGTCGATGAAATGCATCGAGGAAACCTGATATTAAATCCAAGAGGGTTATACGTCAATATTTATGATCAAGCTAGTGTGTTTGTATGTTCTTATGCTTCACTCACTTCATTTGGATGATGATAGCGAAGTTAGAAGCAAAACCTAACTATTAAGTACTCATTTCATTTACTTGCTGGGAAGTAGCTCATCTTTTGCTTGATGCATAAGCATCGCAAATTAAGACTTCTTTATCATCACTGCATCTAGAGTTAAGTCAAATTGATTGAAGATCCAACTATCCAATCATCCAATGTGTCAGAAACTTTATTTATTCAGCTTCTTTGTTTTTAATCTATCAATCAAATTAAGACTTGAACTTTATCATCATTGCATCTAGAGTTAAGTCAAATTGATTGAAGAGCCTATATGTTTGAGAATTGTTGGGGGTCAATTGTTTCTATAGTCTGTTTACTTATTTCCTTCGCTATGGTCATAATCTAGTTGTTCTTACTTTGAACCATTATAAGGTAAAGTTCTTACATACGAACTTTGTGCACGCACCATTTAGGTTTGTTCTGATGCACATATGACCTTTATTTTTGTAGACAGGTTTTTATGGTTGTGTATGATTACTTTTTATGATCATATATGGTGACCCACGCAATGATACAACATTAGTGATTGCGTGCATAGATTTTTATAGTAGTATGTTGGTGAACAGCAAATGGATGCAAATATTTGTTGCTTTGTGGACTTACAGATGCAAGATCATTTTGCTACTTCATCTGTCTATTGAAGCACTGTGTTTGAGGGTGATAGGCCTAACATAGAGGTGCTGCTTCATTGGGTTTCCAATGAAGGTGCCCTGTGCTGCTTCAAGTATTTTTATTTTCAAAACAGCAGGAGCAAAATTTTGGGAAGAATATTGTTACTCTGCAAAAAACAAGTATGTCTACCAAGATTGTCTTCTTTTCTCCAAACTGAGAAACTTAAAATTGTCATCCAAGAGACGAAGACAATCTTATATTACATTGCCTCTGGGATTTCTCTGTAGCACTGACAATGAAATACCGAATAAGGCAATTACTAATAGCTCCCTGCACCTGCTGCCACATACTGCATCCCTAGTGCAATTTATATGGGTCTATATAGGTGAATCAGAGAGCCATTAGTTCATCTTTTGCATACCAAGACTGAAAGGTAAGAAGCTAGAACCATTAGTAACACTAGTAGTAGTACTTGACTTGTCACTACAGTATAATCCTTATAATATCTGTAACTGTGATCCAAGAGAGGTGCCTTCTTTCCAACAATTCAGCATGGTGTATATGCATACCATACAGTGCATGTCTAGATTTGTTTTGCTAATAAATCTAGCCAGGTTAGTATAATCCTTATAATATCTCAGAATCGTGATCCAAGAGAGGTGCCTTCTTTCCAACAATTCAGCATGGTGTATATGCATACCATACGATTGCATGTCTAGATTTGTTTTGCTAATAAATCTAGCCAAAGTTAGTATAATCCTTATAATGCTCAGAATCGTGATCCAAGAGAGGTGCCTTCTTTCCAACAATTCAGCATGGTGTATATGCATACCATACAGTGCATGTCTAGATTTTTTTTGCTAATAAATCTAGCCAGGTTAGTTGAACTAGTACTCACTTACTTGGGTAGCCAATGAAATGATAATAATAATTGGTGGTGAGCTGTTTAGTGAGGCAACAATGTCACAAATGATATAGAAAACAGAGTAAGAGCCAAGACGATCAGATTCGAGAGTCCACCTAAGACAACATGATATCACGCATGGATGCCTCCCAAGTTTCCTGCTTTTTCTTGTGTGTCAGTATCTTTTCAGTTTTTGTCAGTATCTTTGTTTTTTCGTAGGTATCTTTTATCAGTATTTTCTAGAATCTTTAAGTACCTTTCAGTAATAATCAGTATTTTTTTCCGTGTCTAACAGTATTTTTAAGTAGCTTTCAAAGTTGAGCATTCAGTATATGCTGACCTGATCATTTATGAATGTTTTTCTTTCAGTACTTGACGGTATTCAGTATCTCATGGGTCAGTATATTCCTTCAGTATATGTTGATACTTTGAATGTACTTGTTAGTACTTCTTTCAGTACTTAGTCAGTATAATCCCTCTTCTTCGATCAGTACTTTGTTGGTAATTTTTTTATTGCTTCAGTTTGTTCCTTTTCAGTTTGCTCCATGCAGTACTTCTTTATTTTTTTGTCTTTGTTTCAGGCTTTCAGTAGCATTCCATGTTGAGCGTCTTTAAAATAACTTCTATCCAATTTTCTACTGAACATCCCAATTCTAAAATGACCATGCATCATTAATTTTGCGCTGCTTTGATGGTGCAGTCAGGCGTATTGACACCAACATTAGAGTAGCACTCGACCACAGCATCATATCACAGAAGAGTACAAGACAACGGGATGAGCATTCAATGTTTCAGACTGTAAAGTTGGAGGGCGGGCTGCACGGTAGCTGCTTCGCTCCATGCATTATCTTCTTTCATTTTTTGTCTGTGTTTCAGACTTTTCAGTAGTGTTCAGCAGGATTGCATAATGACCACGCACTCAGGCGCTGCTTTTTGATGGTGTTCTAGCCGGTCATGGCTGAGTGCGCCTAAGTGTTTGCTTCAGTTCTGCAGCATTTAGTATTTGATTCGGTACCTTGCAAAAAAAATATTTGATTCACTAGTTTTCCTTGAAACTTTCATTTCAAAACTACAATGGCTTACTCTGTTATTAATCATCAACGTTGTTTTTTAATGTTTTCTTTTGTTCTGCTTCTTTTGACAGGTGAAGCAATTGGCGGCAATTAGAGAGGGCGACATAAGGGAGAGGGATATATTTGTTTTTTTTTCTCAAAGATGGTATTATTCTGATAAAAAAGTAAATGTAATATGACCTATGAGTTATTGGTCCAATATTTATGATCTCAATGAAGATTATTCAGCTGCCATAAATTGTATGTAACTTTATGGAATAACTAAGATGGAGCCACAAAACTATGTGTATTCAAACTACAAAGTGTTTTGCAATCTTCTTTCATGATTCATTTACCTGAAAAATTAAGTTTTCAGCGAATAAGGTTTATGAATTAGTATAAGCTTCGAATGATTCATTGTACTATTAAAATCCAAGTTTTATGATCGGTACTTGTCTTTACGTTCTAGTTGAAAACTTTTTAGTTGCTTCACCTACCTCAAAATATAAAATCTTCCTTCGAAAACTAAGAAAACTACGACACATTCAAAAGGAAAAAAAACCACAAGCCTAAAAAGAAACCATCCAAAAACATCAGCAGCCTAAAAAATGACCAACAAAAACCACCCACCTAAAGAAAACCGTAAAAATCATCAGCCTAAAAAACGACCACGACAAAAAAAAAAAAATTGAATCAAACAAAAAAATCAGCTTCGACAAAAACCCGTAGGCGTGGGGGCACGGCGGCAGGCTGCGGACGCTCGGGAGTGCGCGGGGGGCTCGGGTACCGAATAATATTTAGTACCAGGGTGCTATTTAGCGCAGTCATATATATATATATACACACACACTAATAGAACTACTACGCTATAGCTGGCTACAAAATAACTTATTTCGTAGCCACCCACTTTGAGTTACTACGGCATATGTTATAGCAACCCAACTATCATAAATGTGTATTCACTTTATCTTAAATTAATATATAAAATTATCGTAAATAAAGGTGGCTATAAAATAACTTATTTTGTAGCCGGCTCATAGCTCAATTTATGTTGGCTGGAATCGGACTTTGTATTGTCACTTAATTTAATGTATGAGCACGGATCATAAGGTTGAGTCATATATAAGATATATGAAGGGTACAAGGATCGGACAGTTTGAGAAGTAAAAAAAACAAGAAAAATAAAGATAGTTTATATATAGGAAGTAAAAAAAATAGGTTGGAAGAGTAGAGACAGAGATTTCGAGGCACAGCACAGTGTAACCGTACGTCGCCCCAAAAATCCATTACACATCAAGGCTGCCACCATGTATATGTATGCATATATAGTACTATGATAGTATCAAGCCAGGTATAGTACTACAAATAGTACGTGCTTTCGCATCGATTCATGCTAACGGTTCCATAGAGTATTTTGTTCTTGCAGTTGCAGACCCGTCGTGGTGGATGACGGCGTGACGGCCTTGGACTCCGTGGAGGCCGATCGAGCACCCTGCTTGTCGGCCAGTTGTGTTGTGGTGCACGTAGTGTCAAAGAACTCAATTACAAACACCTGATAAACAAGAGAGACTGAGAGAGCGAGGTCCGGGCCGCGCCGCTCCCAACTCTAATTTTGGAGCTGTGACAAGACGGCCCGCGAAAATCAGTGCACCGTGCTTAGATTTCCTACGCTGTCCGGGACTGATGTGTGTTAGCGTGTGCACTTTTGGGAGCGAGCTTTAACAAACAACACGGCCCGCGGGATGGTGAACCATGTCTTACGCGGGCTGGGACGACGACTGCGCTAAATTAATCAGGGCGTCCGGTCACTAGCGGCACTAGTGTTCAAAACACTACTTGAAAAACAGTTTGTATCAACGGGTTTTTTTAGGGGCGACTGACATTGGAGCAGCCCCTACAGTGGCGTGTTTGGGTTTCAGCACAGCAGCCGCCCCTACAAATGGCACAGTATGAGCGGCTGGTAAAACGAGCCGCCCTACAAATGCATCGATTTGTAGGGGCGGCGGGTATGTAGAGGCGGCTATTACAAGCCGCCCCTACAAATCGATATATGAGAGGGTATGTGTACTTGCAATTTCCAGTTAGCTACTACAGGACATAAAACACGACAAACCCTATCTTCTATCTCACCCGCCCGTGGTCCGCCCATTTTTCTCCCGCCGCCGCCCCAGGGCCCCTCCCGTGCCGCCGCCGCCCAGAGGGGCTCCTCGCCGCTCGCGCCGCTGCCGCCCAGAGGGGGGGTTCTGAAAGTGCATCTAGCCCTTTAGTGGGTTTTGGTTGATTGAATGACAACGTGATTAAAGGACTAACCCGTTTGCTAAGTGTGAACAGGTAATAGGTTATCTCACAGGTACTTAATGAAAGCCAAAATGATGTGTTGTTGTATAAACAATCTAGTTCAAGCACAAGACAACAATGCAAATGGAATTCATGTGAAGGCTTATTTATTGTGGGATTTCCATGTACTATGTGATAGCAAGCTCATGATTATTAGTTAAGGAGACATGATGGATTGCATATGGAATGGTCTCATATCTGAAGCTTGCTAAATTAAAATGAAAAAGATAACAATACATATGAATGGATGATTCAACACAAGATGTGACTTGATGGCTTGAGATGGTGAAGATAGCAAGGAAAGGCTTTGAGGTACTAAGCAAGGGTGAAGAAGGGCAAGCGACGGCTTGGCGTCAAGAACCTAGCTAGGGTGAAGAAGAAAGTACTTGCATTTAGTTGAGGTACTAGTCAAGCTAAGATGGTCATATTGATGTGAATGATCAAATCTATAATGAAGTATTTGATGGAAGTGACTTGATACATTTGGGATTATTCAAACTTGATGAATGGAATCAAGTCACATGCTCAAGATGGCTATGCTCAAGTGAAAAGATCAACATCAACATGTTAGCACCCTTACTTGATGAAGATTGGAAGGACGGCATCAATTCAAAAGAACAACTCAAGTGGTACAAATTCATATTTCCGTTTGTCTTGAGTTTAATAGGTATGCCGTACTATTAAGAGGGATGCATCATGTTGATAGATAATGTTTCATAAGTGCTCAAGCCAACCCATGTGAGTTTTGAGTATTTGAGAGACAAAAGAGCTAACTGATTTGTTGCTGGTCTGGCAATACCGGACGTGTCCGGTATTCATATCGGACGTGTCCAGTATTTGTCCAAAGAATTTGTAAAATTGTTGTTCTCGGGTTGGTTAGTCGGGAGTTCCGACGAGGTCGGGAGTTCCGACGGTCGGAGTCCCGCATGGGTCGGGAGTTCCGACGTGTCGCACTTCAACTGACTTGGAGGGTTCACTGTCCTGGTCATACCGGACGTGTCCGGTATTAATACCGGACGTGTCCGGTATGGATGACCAGAAGCTAACGGCTAGTTTTCAAAAGCCGTGAGGGTCGGGAGTTCCGACGTATGTCGGGAGTTCCGACGGTCGGGAGTTCCGACATATGTCGGGAGTTCCGACTCACTAACTTTAACTCGATTACATGTTTTTCAAAATTCGAGGGTCGGGGTTCCGACTTGAGTCAGGAGTTCCGACGGTCGGAAGTCCCGGCATTCTTCGGGAGTTCCGATGCCTCACAACATCACTGTAACTTAGTTACTGTTGGCGCAGTGTGAGTCATACCGGACGTGTCCGGTATGCATACCGGACGTGTCCGGTATGGCAACAACTATAAAACAACTAGTTTTTCAAGGGGCTATAAATACCCCCAAGCCTCCACCTTTGGAGGCTGCTGATTCTACTGACTTAGACACACGTTTTTGAGCCTTGCCAACCCTCTCTTAGTGAGTGATTGATCAAACTTGCAAAATCAATTTGTGGGTTGAGTGAAATTCAAAAGAGAGCCATCCAACCACTTGAGCACTTGTGCATATTGTCAATCTCGTGATTCGCATTTGTTACTCTTGGACTCTTCGGTCCTAGACGGTTAGACGTCGCCGGAGAGCACCCGGGAGATTGTGGTGTGCCTCGGAAAGTTTGTAGCGGTCGATTCCGCCTACCGGAATCAATTAGTGGAAGGAGGAAAAGGAGTTGGAAAAGACTCGGCTAGAGTGACCTTCGTGGTATCCTCTAGGGCTGACCTTCGCTGGGTCGCCCGCAGCCCCCTCAACGGAGAGTAGGACTCGAACGAGTCCGAACTTCGGTAAAACAAATATCGTGTCCCAATTCGCATTTCATTTGATATTTGTGTTGCTCTAGCACTTGTGCAGGTTCTCTGTGTATACTGATAGTTAAATTAGGTGCCTGCAGTTTGGTTTGAAGATAGAAATCAAAAGGAGCAAGTTCGGGGCTGATCTCGAAATCGTGTATACGGACACGTCCGGTATTCATCGGGACACGTCCGTATTTCCTCCTCTAGACTTGAAAATATTTATTCTCTGTTCTAACTTGGTGTTGCAGGGTTGTAGCTTCTAGATATATTCTTTATACCTTGTTTACTCTGTGGCTAACTTGTGAGGGGTGGTAGTACTCTTAATTTGGAGTTTCCATTTTGGAAACTCCCCTTTCTAATTGTTTCCGCATTTAAAGGTGTTAATTTTCAGAAACGCCTATTCACCCCCCTCTAGGCGACATCCTAGGTCCTTTCAATTGGTATCAGAGCGAGGTTCTCACCTAAAGCTTCATCGCCGTGAGAAAAGGATGTCGACGCCTATCGAGTTGGAGCCGGTGCTTCTCCAAAATGATGGTTCAAACTTTCTAACTTGGTCAATACATGTACTCAATGCTTTTAGAGATATTAGTCCTCTTGTTGAGCATATTGTAGATGCAAGCATACCTCTTTCTATAGTTGATTGGAGCAACTACAAAAATTTATCAAAAGAGGAAGAAATATGCGTGCAACTCAATGCTCAAGCTATTAATATTATTTTGAGTACATTAAGTGTAGAGGTTCAAGATGAGGCAATATTCAATGGACAACCACCTCCGGAGAGTGCTCATCTCATTTGGACTAGACTTTTTGATTTATATGGAAAATCCAAATGTGATGATGTACTTGAGATCGAGTCAATGGAAAGAATATCCATTGTGTCTTCATCTGTGAAGAAGCCTCACAAAACCTCAAGAGTGCCGAGCCGAGCAAGAAGTGCAATAAGCATGATGACCGTTTGTTCTTCTGCATGTACCGGACGTGTCCGGTATGCCTACCGGACGTGTCCCAGTATGGCCGAGGCAGCAGAGACCGACAAGAAGGTTGTTTGTAGCGATGCTCAAGCTCGATGGCGACCAAGTGATGAGTCAACCTCAGTATCTCATGATACTCATCACTTGTGTCTCATGGCCAAGAAAAGCAAGAAGAAGAATAACAAGAAAGATCAAGAAAAGGAGAAAGCACAAGTAGATGATCAAGATAAGAGTGATGTTGAAGTTGAAGACAACTACAACCTTGATCATCTCAACCATAAAGACAAGTTCATCATCATGAAGATAGTTGAAAAGAATGATGAGCTTGAAGAAGAGATTGAGAAGCAAGAGCAATCGCTTCAAAATCAAGAAAAGTTTCTCATCTCCAAATTGCAAGAGCTAAAGGCAATAAATGAGAGGTATGAAAAATTGTCAATCGAGCATGCTTTAGTTACTAATTCCTCTTCTAGTGTTTCACAACTAGAGAAGGAAAACTTCGAGCTCAAGGCAAGGCTAGATGAACTATCAAGCAAGTATAATGAGCTACAAGCAAATTATGTTCATCTAAAGTGCTCTCATGAGGAAGTAGTAGAATCAAGCATCATGCTTGAGGTGGCTCATGAGGTTGTGATTACATCGGTAAAATTCTCTCAACCTCTCACACATCCGGTCACTAGTACACCATCTCAAATAAATATTTCTTGTACTAATGAGTGTGCTCCTCAAGCAAGCCAATCTTCGATTGAGCTAAATCTTATAGAAAACATAGAGCTCAAAGAAGAAGTGCAAAGATTAAAGAAAGATGTGATTCGGTTGAAGGTAAGGAGAAAGCACAACCTTCTCAAGATAACCGTGATAACATGGTGAAGAAGCTTGAGAAGGGTTCAAACCTTGCTTCCTCCAAAGCCCAACAAAAGAATCACATCTCAGCAAGGCCAACACAACCAAGAGCAAGAAACATGGAAAAGGATGTGCTATGGTTGTGGATTGTATGGACATGAGTGGGCTATGTGTCCACACAAGAGTTGGGCCGACAAAGTTGAAGCCGCCAATCAAAAGGCTTCTACCAAGAAATGCCCAATGTACAAAGAAGCAAGAAAGGAAGCCCAAGTTGCAACTAGAAGATGCTATGGGTGCAATGAGATGGGCCACAAGGTTGATAGATGTCCATACAAGCAAATCAAGCATAGAGCACACAAAGGCTGCATATGCTATGCTTGTAGAAGAAAGGGGCATCTAAGCTATGAATGCCCAAATGGTAAAACTCCTAAGCCAAACACATTTGTTTATAATGATATGCTTAGGAAGACCACAAATGGAGTTAGCACTAGTAAGGTGATGTGTTCACCACAAACTAATGCTAAAGCCATTTGGGTGCCTAAGCACTTATTGACTAACTCAAAAGGACCCAACAAGAGTTGGGTACCAAAGTGTGCTTAGGTTAATGATGTAGGTACTTGATAATGGGATGAAGGTTTCGGGGTGATTGAGCAAGCAATGTGACAATTTTCACTCAATCTATCAACCAATTCTTATCATAATTCCTTATATGGTTGACCCGAAGATAATTCAATGAATATATCATATATTTCATTCTCACCATTGGTAACAAGTACCTAAACCTTTTAGGATAGCCACTTTGTTCGTTTCATGTTCTATAGTTCACAAATAAGTACATTTGTGAAATAATGAAAGTGGCTAATTAGATTCAATTAAAAAGAATTTTACTTTGTCATATGATGCTTTTAATAATTCTCTAGTAGAGCAATTCATTTGTTGAGGTGCAAGTATACAATAAATACTAGAGCTAAACAAGAATCACAAGCAGAGAATTAATTGTCTCTGTCCTGCAAATATCGGACGTGTCCGGTATTACTATCGGACGTGTCCGGTATGGCCAGGACGAAAAGTCGATGTTTCATTACATGTATTCCGGACGTGTCCCAGGTATACAACCGGACGTGTCCGTATTACAGAACCGAACACAAATTAAATTGCAAACTGAGTCTTTGATTAATATATGATTCATAAATCTCTAATTTACTCGAAGCTTGTGATTTATTAAATCTAAGTGGATTGTGAGCATCTCCGAACTCAATTTTAAATATGGCAAACTTATTTGATTTATGGTCAAAATAGAAAATTGGCTCCCGATTTCTTAATAGAATAAAAGTGCTTGTTGAAAGTTGTTCAAATTACTTAAAGCACTTATTTAGGGGGAGCTAAGTTTCTATTTTGCACCATTGTGGACTAACAATTTTATCTAGCATTATTTGTAGTCCTTTGGATGAAAATTGATTTCATATATGGTATGATTATTTGACAAGTGAGGTCAACATGATGTTGTCATGCCATGTATTATCTCAGTGGTGATATTGTGGGCTCAAGGCAAAGGTATGTATTTACATACATGCATTGTAAGTGCATCTAAGGCCCTTTATATGCTAGTTTGTGCATTTGTGTGATATAGGATAGATGTTTTACAAAATCCCTAACTAGCATGTGTAGGTGGTGTGGTTTTTGAAAATCATGTGTTTTTGGGTCTTTGTGACCTAGTCATGTCATATTGTGATTGTTGCTACCCTTGGTTGATTATTTGCCTAATCACATGTGACATGGTTCTCTCAAGTCTATAAATATCCCTATGTCCCACTAAAATCTCTCAAATTTTGAAAATCATAAATTTGCCAAATATTGAAAAAGAGAAAATCAATTCTTGGCTAATTCATGTCCCCTAAGTGAGAATCCTAAGCCTATTTCAATTAATGCAAATATTATGCCTAGGAAGGTTTGTCATGGTACCCTATTGGTTAGTATTGCAAAAATATTCCGCTATTCATACTAAGGCTATGCCTAAGTATGTTGCGTCTAACATGGGAGGACCCAAACTAGTTTGGGTACCATCGAAAAAAGTGGATGATCGTTTGTAGGTACCATGGCATTGGAGACTTGATTCAATGGAATTATTATTGTTCATCTTATGTTGAGTCAAGTATTGAAGCCTAGTGCAATTCTATCCCAATGCCAAGTCAAAATTGAGTGAAGTCCATATGCTATCAACATACAAGTGTCATATTCAAGTTGTAGGAATTTATTGATATATTTGAAGGCATGCAAATAAGTGGAGTTGAAGCTTGCAAAGATGATCATAAGCTATCAAGGTATATCTCTTGTTGATCAAAGTTTATTTGGTTGCATATGAGTTAATTGAATTGGATACATATGCATATGTTGCTTGCTATGAGATGTTTGAATGGATTAAATGCTTAAGTAATCAAGTTTGAAGTTGGTTTGATTGGATATGTTCATAAGATTTCTTCTAGTAAGTGGTTTGAATGGACATATGTCTTGTGAGAGTATTCAAACAAATTGATTTCAAGTTTGGTTCAATTTGGAGAAAAATGGCTCAATTATTGAAATCTGTCCAATATTGAAAATCTAAGCTAGCAGTGATCATAGACATGTTTGAGTAATCAAATCTATTTGTATTGGCTTGAAATTTGGTCTGCATGCTCTACACTTATGGTATTAGTTGCTGTGCAAATTTCATGAGATTTGGATAAGTGATACTTCGGATTTTGAGTAGATCTTGTCAGCTATAGTGCAGCAGTTTTCAGCATGTACCTGTGTGGAAAGATATGAAATCTGGTAGCAATATAGAAGTCCAAAGAAGCTCAAATTTTTACAGCTACTAGAAGACTTAGTGTGTCACATCTTCACCAAATTTCGTGGTTTTTGGATATGTACTTTGGGAGATATGATTTATTCTTTGAAGAGTACAGAATCTGCCAGGAAAGTGACAATTATCGGATTGATCAAAAGTCACTTAGATTCAAAGGTCCGCAAATTAGAATCATATCTATAAGTGATTGAGGTACCTATGTTTTGGTTTTGGTTTGAGATAAAAGCATGACAAATGATGAGTACAAGACAATTTATTTGAAGAGTGTATCTAGTACACATTTGGTACTCAAGCTAGAGATCAAGACCAAGATCAAGATGAAGATGGAGTTTAAATTCTAGTGATAATTGGAGATCTTTTGATAGAAAGAAAAGGACTTAAACAAGTAGAAAGAAAAGGACTTAAAGAATGATTTAAAGTTATTCATCAAATTAAGTCCAACAATATGGATCAATCAAACAAAATCTTTCAAGTGGATCAAGTGGTTTTCTTTCAAGTTATTTCAAGAGAGTATCAAGGATGGTTCTTTAGAGAGAGGTCACTTCGCTCTAGGCTTGGATGGCTAAAATCTAAGTGGTAATCAAAAAGGGACATTTGAGGTACTTGGTTGAAGAAAATCAAGAGATTGGTCTAAAAAGCAAGCAACACCCAAAAGAGAACAAGTCATAAAATTTCAAGTGGTATCATGAAATTTCAAGTGGTATTACAAGTGGTGCATCTTTCAGTTCTCTCAAGCAAGCAATGATCAAAGAAGAAGCAAGCCAACCACAACAAGAAAAGTGCACTTGATCATTAGTGATTCTCAATTCATATGGGTGAAGAATAGGAATTCAAAGAATTGGTATCTATTGGTCTTCACCAAGCTTATAATTGGACTTCATGGTGCTACTGGAGAAATGAATTGAAATCTATATGACTATCTTCCTCTCCAACATAGCAAAGGTATCATTGTATTGTGCATGATCATTTTTCATCCCTTACTAGTATGCGGTTAGTGCATATAGTACATGCTTATAGGATCATGCACTACAAATGAAAATTTTTAGATTCATAGACTACCACTATTGCCTGAATGATTATATGATCTAGTGGTTAGTGTATGAGTTTGTTCATGAGCTAGTAAACCCATGTACTTGATCTATTTTGAATTGCAAACAAGTGACAAGTACAACCTCTTTAAGATGACAAAGGGGGAGAGGTTAATACAAAGAGGGAGAGATTTGTACAAAGTTTGAACCTTAAGCACCCTTTGTGCTTTGTGTGACCCTTTGTGGCGATAGATGACAAAGGGGGAGAGATATGATTAAAGCTTAAGGAGGAGAGAGATGAAAGCTTAAGGGGGAGAGATATGTTTAAAGCTTCAGGAGTGCAACCTTGTGTCTAGCTATGACAAGGGGAGAGATATGACTTGAGAAATCTTTGAGATGAGTGCTATGTGTGTGATATATATGATGTATTTACTTTCATAAGGACCATGCATGTTTTAGAGTGACTTTGTATGGTGTGATGCTTTTTGTTTAGTCTTGTATGATATATCATGTCATATGCATCATGGTTTTTATTTTGACACACACATGCACCCCACGGATGCAATGATTTAGGGGGAGTCTCCTATTTGTTTTAGTATGTGCAATTGACTTTTGAGGTCATTTTGTGAATTCTAATCATAAGCACATATTAAGGGGGAGCCTCTCATAAATCATTGAACCCAAAAGTTTAAATGTTTATATCATTTTGTAAGCTTTAATCAAGTTGTCATCAATCACCAAAAAGGGGGAGATTGAAAGTGCATCTAGCCCTTTAGTGGGTTTTGGTTGATTGAATGACAACGTGATTAAAGGACTAACCCGTTTGCTAAGTGTGAACAGGTAATAGGTTATCTCACAGGTACTTAATGAAAGCCAAAATGATGTGTTGTTGTATAAACAATCTAGTTCAAGCACAAGACAACAATGCAAATGGAATTCATGTGAAGGCTTATTTATTGTGGGATTTCCATGTACTATGTGATAGCAAGCTCATGATTATTAGTTAAGGAGACATGATGGATTGCATATGGAATGGTCTCATATCTGAAGCTTGCTAAATTAAAATGAAAAAGATAACAATACATATGAATGGATGATTCAACACAAGATGTGACTTGATGGCTTGAGATGGTGAAGATAGCAAGGAAAGGCTTCGAGGTACTAAGCAAGGGTGAAGGGCAAGCGACGGCTTGGCGGCCGAAGAACCTAGCTAGGGTGAAGAAGAAAGTACTTGCATTTAGTTGAGGTACTAGTCAAGCTAAGATGGTCATATTGATGTGAAGGATCAAATCTATAATGAAGTATTTGATGGAAGTGACTTGATACATTTGGGATTATTCAAACTTGATGAATGGAATCAAGTCACATGCTCAAGATGGCTATGCTCAAGTGAAAAGATCAACATCAACATGTTAGCACCCTTACTTGATGAAGATTGGAAGGGGACGGCATCAATTCAAAAGAACAACTCAAGTGGTACAAATTCATATTTCCGTTTGTCTTGAGTTTAATAGGTATGCCGTACTATTAAGAGGGATGCATCATGTTGATAGATAATGTTTCATAAGTGCTCAAGCCAACCCATGTGAGTTTTGAGTATTTGAGAGTCAAAAGAGCTAATCGATTTGTTCTTTGTTCGCAATACCGGACGTGTCCGGTATTCATATCGGACGTGTCCCAGATTTGTCCAAAGAAACTGTAAAATTGTTGTTCTCGGGTTGGTTAGTCGGGAGTTCCGACGTAGGTCGGGAGTTCCGACGGTCGGAGTCCCGGCATGGGTCGGGAGTTCCGACGTGTCGCACTTCAACTGACTTGGAGGGTTCACTGTCCTGGTCATACCGGACGTGTCCGGTATGGATGACCAGAAGCCAACGGCTAGTTTTCAAAAGCCGTGAGGGTCGGGAGTTTCGACGTATGTCGGGAGTTCCGACGGTCGGAGTTCCGACATATGTCGGGAGTTCCGACACCTCACTAACTTTAACTCGATTACATGTTTTTCAAAATTACCGAGGGTCGGGGTTCCGACTTGAGTCGGGGAGTTCGACGGTCGGAAGTCCGGCATTCTTCGGGAGTTCCGATGCCTCACAACATCATTGTAACTTAATTTAGTTGTTGGTATGATGTGAGTCATACGGACGTGTCCGGTATGCATACCGGACGTGTCCGGTATTGCAACGGCTATATAAACGGTTAGTTTTTCAAGGGGCTATAATACCCCCAAGCCTCCACCTTTGGAGGCTGCTGATTCTCTCGACTTAGACACACGTTTTTGAGCCTTGCCAACCCTCTCTTAGTGAGTGATTGATCAAACTTGCAAAATCAATTTGTGGGTTGAGTGAAATTCAAAAGAGAGCCATCCAACCACTTGAGCACTTGTGCATATTGTCAATCTCGTGATTCGCATTTGTTACTCTTGGACTCTTCGGTCCTAGATGGTTAGACGTCGCCGGAGAGCACCCGGGAGATTGTGGTGTGCCTCGGAAAGTTTGTAACGGTCGATTCCGCCGCCTCGGAATCAATTAGTGGAAGGAGGAAAAGGAGTTGGAAAAGACTCCGGCTAGAGTGACCTTCATGGTATCCTCTAGGGCTGACCTTCATTGGTCGCCTGCAGCCCCCCTCAACGGAGAGTAGGACTCGAACGAGTCCGAACTTCGTAAAACAAATATCGTGTCCCAATTCGCATTTCATTTGATATTTGTGTTGCTCTAGCACTTGTGCGGAGTTCTCTGTGTATACCGATAGTTAAATTAGGTGCCCGCAGTTTGGTTTGAAGATAGAAATCAAAAGGAGCAAGTTCGGGGCTGATCTGCAGAATCGTGTATACCGGACACGTCCAGATTCATACGGACACGTCCGGTATTTCCTACTCAGACCGAAAATATTTATTCTCTGTTCTAACTTGGTGTTGCAGGGTTGTAGCTTCTAGATATATTCTTTATACCTTGTTTACTCTGTGGCTAACTTGTGAGGGGTGGTAGTACTCTTAATTTGGAGTTTCCATTTTGGAAACTCCCCTTTCTAATTGTTTCCGCATTTAAAGGTGTTAATTTTCAGAAACGCCTATTCACCCCCCCTCTAGGCGACATCCTAGGTCCTTTCAGGTTCCTCGCTGCCCGCGCTACTGCCGCGTCGAGGGGCCTCTCCCACACGGCCGTCGCCCCGATGGGCCTCCTGACGCCCGCGCCGCCGCCTCCCCCAGGGCCCAATCCGGAAGGCACGCCACCACAGCACGTATGGTCCCTCCCAATCTGCACGAGCTGCTCCCCTACCCTCTCTCTCCCACTCAACCTCTTTAGATCCGCGCCCCTCCCCCCCACCCCCCCATGGCACGCGGTGGTGGTGGCGGAGGCTGCTTCAACGGCGGCCTTCCCCATGGTCAGTCTTAGATGTGCATAAACCTGCAGTCGAAAGGCTTGTCTTCCATTGTCTTCCCATGGTAATAAGGAGCCGTGTTCCATTATGCATTGGATTTGGTATTTTTTTAGGGATATTGGATATGGCATTTCACCCAATGGGAACAGGGTAGCAATTGCAGTCTATCATTTTCTTTAAATTAATCATGTTTTGCTTTTGAATACAGTGTAATTTTTTGATGGTATTCCACTGGAATGCCAGGAAGGCCTAGATTCAGTACTGTCTGCATCTTGGAGGTATGATATGTAGAAGTGAGTCTCTTGCTTTGCCTTTAATTGATTCTTTAGAATTGAATACACATGCAAAATCTCTATTTGTTGAAACAGAGATTGAGTGCTACTGCTAAATATTTTAGTCACCACAAGAAATTATTTCACTGTAACACTTATAAGAAGTATGTAGAGATTATGGAAACACTACCAAAAATAGTAAATATGCCGAGTGTTTTTTGGTTTACCGAGTGCATTCCATCGGGCACTCGGCAAAGAGCTGATTTGCCGAGTGTAGTGAAAAAGACACTCGGCATACATATTACACTTGGTAACAAACCCGATTTGCCGAGTGTAGAATATAAGACACTCGGCAAACAACAAGACGACACTCGGCAATAAATTGACACTCGGCAAAATACTATCACATGACCGGCAGGTGCGGCGGCCATCTGACGGCGAGCTGGCCGTTAGCAAAAGTGCTACTTTGCTGAGTCTTTTTCCCCAGCACTCGGCAAAATGATAAGTTTGCCAAGTGTTTTCCCCCAGCACTCGACAAAATGATAAGTTTGCCGAGTGTTTTTTATTAGCACTCGGCAAAGCCAAAACTTTTTTTCCTCTTCTGCCCTCCAAACTTTTTCTACTATCCACATACAACATGTGGTACTACATGTTAAAATTTGGTATATTTCTGGATCCGTTTGATATATTTCATTAATTTATTGCGTTTAGAGGAATTTTTTGGTATAAGTCAAATTTGAACTGCAAGTGATTCAAATAATGGAATAAAATGAGTGGAAAATGATATTCATGTTATTGAGTCCATTTTGAGGCCTTGCTCGGGAAATGAAAAGAAATTTTGAATATCTTGTTCACGAAACCCGACCACGAACATGTGGCCGAATGGTTTTTAAATTCTAAAAAAAGCAAACGAAGTCTGAAAACAAATCTCATGATATCATACGTGGAGGCTGTGGTAAAAAATTGAGAAGGTTTCGGATAATCTGTCACATACGATGTTTACAAACCGAAGTATCTCAGAAGAAGAATTGTAGCGTAGAGAAGGATCCGGTAAGATTTGGTTTGCCGAGTGACGGTCGAATTGAGGTTTGACTTCAGAACTTTTTGTATAGGCAATAGAGAACATAGATTGATTCATGTGTAATTTTGGTAAATTTATGGATCCGTTCGATAATTTTAATTTGTTAAGTGCAATTATATAATTTTAATTGATATACATTGAATTTGAGCTACAACTGCATGTAATAATAAGTTTTTTTTCACTCCTGACCTTGAAACTTTTTCTACTCTCTATATACAACATGTGGTACTCCATGTTAAGATTTGGTATATTTCTGGATCCGTTTGATATATTTAATTAATTTATTACGTTTAAAGGAATTTTTTGGTATAAGTCAAATTCGAACTGCAAGTGATTCATATAATATAATAAAATGAGTAGAAAAATGATATTCATGTTATTGAGTCCCATGTGAGGCCTTATCCGGGAAATGAAAGGAAATTTTGAACATCTTGTTCACGAAACCCGACCACGAACGTGTGGCTGAATGGTTTTTAAATTCTTAAAAAAACAAACGAAGTCTGAAAATCATGAGATTTGTTAAGATCTCATGATATCATACGTGGAGCCTGTGGTAAAAAATTAAGAAGGTTTTGGACAATCTATCATCTACGATGTTTACAAACCGAAGTATCTCAGAAAAAGAATCGTAGCGTAGAGAAGAATTCGGTAAGATTTGGATTCAAAGTGACGGTCGAATTGGGGTTTGACTTCAGAACTTTTTGTATAGGCAATAGAGAACATAGATTGATTCATGTGTAATTTTGGTAATTTTTTTGGATCCGTTCGATAATTTTAATTTGTTAAGTGCAATTATAGAATTTTAATTGATATACATTGAATTTGTGCTACAACTGCATAAAATAATAAGTTTTTTTTCACTCCTGACCTTGAAACTTTTCTACTCTCCACATACAACATGTGATACTCCATGTTAAGATGTGGTATATTTCTGGATCCGTTTGGTATTTACATGTGGTACATACAACATGTTAAGATGTTGTATTGCATGAAATAATAAGTTTGCCGAGTGCCCCATATATAGGCCTAGCTAGGTGCTTCTTTTTTTTTTGAAGGTTATTTGTTAACTAGGTCTGATTTGCATTGGAAGTTTGTGAGTGCAGTTTCCAATACGTCCTCATAGATATCAAACTTGCACAATCACATGTTGAGGTGTGCGACTCGAAGAGATCGATGGGAACTTTCTCGGACCAATGACCTACTCATGGTGCTAAGTAAGTAAGTGAAGCTAGTAACATATAATTTTCAAATCACATAGCACATTCTAATTTCACCGCCTTTCACACTTTATAGTGTCACGCCGAGTCAAGAAAAATATAGACGGGCACAGGAAGAACCATTTCGAGGCTCATTATATGGAAACACATACCCCTAGAACAGTCAATAGCCAATAACAAATGCGGGTTCTACGTGATGTGGGCAATGCATTAGTACCTCAACGAGAGCACAATGGAAGGAAATAAAATGGTGTGTATGTTTCTCATTTTATGTATATCGGTTAATTCAATAAAATACACTAATGTTTTGTCTAACACTTGTGCATGTTGATGTCATCTTGCTTCAACGATAGCATGAGAAACTTAAAAACCCAAAAGCTATTAGACTTCGAGATCAAAGAATTAAAAGACAAGCTAGCATCCTTCGCCATGGACGAGGTCTTGAGTAAAAGAGTATCTTTCAACATTGATCAAGCCAAGGATAAAGAGTAGTATAGATCCAGAGATGACGAAATTTCTATCATAGTATATACATTTTTACTGTAACATATATATTATTGTAACATTTGTAATATAAATCTTGATGGATTTGTGATGTATGTGATGCTTTAAATATCCAGTCCAGTAACCATAGAAAATAAAAATTATATTACACAAAAATAATAAAATAAAATAATGAATAGGCATATGGAAAAATCAAATCAGTGGCGGGTGGTACATACATAAGCCAACAATGATCATAGGGATATCATTGTCCGTTGCTAAGCAAGCCGACAATGTTGGCAGTGATCTTGAGGACGATATCATATCATTGCCGGTTTAGGCAAATAACCGACCGTGATGTTTGGTATTAACATGTGGTACATACAACATGCTAAGATGTGGTATTGCATGAAATAATAAGTTTGCCGAGTGCCCGATATATGACACTCGGCAAAGCTGCGTTTTGCCAAGTGTCAGACCTGGGACACTTGGCAAACCCCTTCACGGCCCCACCCGCGCGCTGTAGTGTTTCAAAAATGGGGAAAAAAACTACAACCGAGGCTTTGCCGAGTGCTACCTGGGACACTCGGCAAACCGATGCTTTGCCGAGTGCAAGATATCGGGCACTCGGCAAAGCTTGCGCATATCCACCCCTTCGCCCGCACACACACGCACACACTCACACAGACGCCACGCCGCACACACTCACACACCGCTGCACCGCGCACCCGGCTACTGCACCGCCCCCCCGGCCGGCTGACCGCGCCGCGCTCCCGGCCGCCCACGCCCCCGGCTGGCCGGACCCTCGAGGAGCAACCCCGCCACCGTCGCACCCTCGCAGAGCGACGCCATCCGCCGTCCGCCCCTCGCCAAGCGACCCAGCCGCCGTCCGCCCCTCGCCGGGCGACTCCACCGCCGTCCGCCCTCTCGCCGATGGACCCCGATGACGTCCGCCCCTCGCCGAGCGACCCTGCTGCCACCCCTTCCTCGTGGAGCGACCCCGCCGCCGTCCGGAGGCACCGGCTCCAGCGCCGCCTCTCGCACGGTGCATCGGTTATTCACCTTGACGAGCTCGTGGGCGTTGGCTTCTGTCTCTCTGATTCTACGACGCCCGGTCTATTTCTGCAGGGCGGCAGCGGGAGGGAGCTCGTGGCGGCGCTGTTGGAGAGCCCCAGGATCCGCGACGCGGCCGACCGGCTGAAGGCCACGCCGGAGAGGCGGATCTCGGCAGGGCAGGAGGCGGCGCCGAGGCACGTCTACGTGTTCCAGTGGGAGTACGCCACGGTGGATCCGGCGCGTGTCGAGGTGCGTGGAGTTGCGTTGTCGTGGCTCGATCAAATAGGGTTGGGTATTCATAGGTGATAGGTCGTTTCCCCCTGGCCTTTGGGTGATAAAAATGGGATCTTGTTATGTCGTTGATGGAGTTCCTTTAATTGTGTAGCTGCTGATTATGCGTAGCTTAGTG
The DNA here is from genome assembly GCA_904845875.1 of Miscanthus lutarioriparius. Taxonomy (NCBI): domain Eukaryota; kingdom Viridiplantae; phylum Streptophyta; class Magnoliopsida; order Poales; family Poaceae; genus Miscanthus; species Miscanthus lutarioriparius. The sequence goes on from CAJGYO010000018.1 coordinate 86,755,683, forward strand.
ATGATTTGTGCTGTAAAGATGAATTTTGTTTTCTTGGCCAAATCATGTGGGTTGCTGTCGAGACAAAGGGCTTAGGTTCTGAACTCTGAAGTAGTGGATGGGGCAAGTCTTCGTAGTTTCACTTCACTCGATTTGGGAATTGCTTTGGGACAAAGCAGAGACCTTTTGGGGGCCAAGGATAAAGCAGGGATTCTTGTGCTGGGAGCTTTGGGGACATTGTCAGGTGTTACTGCTGCTTTCTGTAAAATTGGGGTTTGGCAGTTATCTAAGGAGCTCTTTTTACCCTTTATTGGCTGGTCTCGTAGGTTTTGATTTGTATCTTGACCAACTTTGTGAATTGTGATGATTTACTGTTATTGGAACCAGACTTTTTTTGTGGACCTTGGAACAATCTGGTTGGGCCTCTGCCTGAAACAGTCTAAATTGACTCCCGAAAAGTGACTATAGGAATAGGATAATATTCGTGTCGTTTGATGAATACGGATTAAAGCTGTACTGGATTACAATGCCAATATGTAGTTCCAATCTTTGCAATCGCATTTGGTGTAGACTTTGGTCGTGAACAGTTCCTATAGCTAGCTGTTGTTGCCTATTTGGTTAAATTCTGTGTTGCAACAAAGTTGGCGACTTCAAGAAACTTTGGGTCTTATTTCTAATGTGATTTGGTGTTACTATGTTACGCATGTGTCGGTCGGAATTGAATAACACTTGAGTTCATATTTTCGTTACATTATAGTTAGTGGGCACAGATGAGGCTACTACATGCAGGTGTTGTAATTCGCAACAAGACTGGAATGTAAGTGAAAAAAAGTGAGGTTTCTATAAAATATGTCGATTTTGGGTGCTTAGCTTTCTATAAAATAGCATAGACTCTAACAACTAGAACAAAACATCGAAAAGCATTTCCACAGCACTTTACGAGTTCGGATTTATCACTGTTCATGTACCTTGCATCATTAGAAAAGGAGACAGAAGGGAACTAGAAAATTGCCTTCTTGAGTATGTGCTTTTGCTTGCTGGATTCAGTTTGACGCTGTTGGTACGTGGTTGTCGGCCATCGTGCCGGTGTTTTGGTGTGTATGCGTTTGTCGGCCATCGTACCGTTGGTTTGTTGTAGGTTTTGGTTACCTCACTATGCAGGGGAGGTGCTGCCGAAATTTATAATTGACACTATTATGTTCGTTTGTTGCAGGAGAGGCTATTGCAAGGATCATTCCCCACCGTCCTCGACTCGTCACTTTGCAGGACAACAAAGTGAGGCATCCTACACCTCTCTTTTCATATCATGTTCGTATAGCACGTAACCTAGCTAGGCGTCTCCCGTTCAAAAGAGATACGGTTGGAAATATGCAGATCTTTGCATATCTATAACCATATCTGTTTTGAATTGTCCACGTTTTTTGGACAGCCGGAGGATGTGTAGATGGAGTTAGTTTCCATGCTCTACTCGGATCCAAGACAGAGTTTCAGCAGCATCTCCCTGTTGTTCTCTGGATACACAATCTCCCTGCCAGGACGTGTATTTGGAGAACAGCGGGGAGGTGCTACCGAAATTCTGTCTCGGATAGGAGTAGAGCATAGAAATTAACCCCATATACACATCATCGGGTGGGATTAGGACTTATCTTCACCTATTAGACAGTATAGGAACCTATAGATGTAATTGATTTTTATATTACTTGGTGATATGTTAGAGGATGGATGACCGTGAGTGGATGTACACGGGCCGCTCTAGTCAGGGTTCGTTGACCGATGAATGGATTGAGAAGACCGATGCTTTCTTGGAACTAGCATTTGCAAGGGTTAAAGGAGTGCGTGGCACTTGGTGTCCCTGCAACATTTGTGCAAACACGCGTCGACAAACAAAGGTGGTCATGGGTAAACATCTTTGCAAGAATGGATTTACGGCGGACTATACCCAGTGGATCTACCATGGTGAATCCGATCGTGTGAGAGACGAGGTCGTGAGACAACGCATCGAGGATTATGATGCTGATGCCTGGGTAGGAGACATGTTAAATGACTATCATGAAGCACACTTCGATGAAGGACGTAGGGAGGAGGAGCCGGAGCCAACCACAAAGGCGTATTACGATATGTTGTCTGCGGCACAGCAACCCCTTCACGGGCATGCCAAGGTTTCTCAATTGGATGCCATTGCACGCCTAATGGCCGTAAAGTCCCAATTTAGCTTGAGTCGAGAAGCCTTCGATGTTATGCTGACAGTTGTTGGTAGTCTGCTCCCGGATGGTCACATCCTGCCAAAGAGGATGTATGAGGCACAAAAACTCATTCGTGCACTTAAGATGCCATATGAGCAGATACATGCTTGTCCAAAGGGATGCATCTTATTTAGGAAAGAACATACGGAAGCAAAGTACTGTGTGAAGTGTAAATCGTCTAGGTTCCTGGAGATAGACTCTGGTGATGGTTAGAAGAGGTAGCTCGCCATCCCCGTGAAGATCGTACGATACCTTCCATTCATACCGAGGATCCAACGGCTTTATATGACTGAGGAATCCATGAAACAAATGACATGACACAAATACGGACGTCGATACAATCCTGAGAAGCTGGTGCATCCATCCGATGGTGAAGCATGGACAAGGTTTGATATGATTCATCATGAGAAAGCTCTATAGGCTCGTAATGTACGTGTTGCGCTGGCAACAGATGGGTTCAATCCTTATGGAATGGCGACTGCCTCAAACACTTGTTGGCCCATGTTCGTTATCCCTCTCAATCTCCCCCCCCGGCGTCCTCTTTCAATGACATAACATATTCTTGTCGTTGATAATTCCTGAACACCCAGGGAATAATATGAGTGTGTACATGGAGCATCTGATTGATGATTTGGTCCGTGCTTGGGAGGAAGGGGTATGGACATACGACCGAGCTACAAAGACAAACTTCAAAATGTATGTTTGGTACCAGTACTCCCTGCATGACTTTTCGGCGTATGGGATATTCTGCGGCTGGTGTGTTCACGGGAAGTTCTCATGCCCAGTATGCAAGGCGTCTCTGATGCTCATTTGGTTGACGAAGGGTGGCAAGTATTCTTCGTTCGACAAACATTGACAATTCCTCCCTCTTGACCATCCATTCATGTTGTAAGTTCTCAACAAACTTTTTCTCAAGTAGTCACAATTCTATGTCCAACTCCCTTCTTATGACGTTGGTACAGGGAATTTCATGAACGATTTTGGCGTGAATCAAGGGAACCTACCCCGCAGAAAACTTCAACCCTTATTAGAGAGGATGCGGGAAATGGAATGCCCGATTTTATTTCTTGGTTCAAACAGAAGGTACTGTCCATTTTGGCTCGTACTTAGTTTGACATTACAAGTTGCTCGTACGTGCGACTAATATAACGAACTACCCTGCTTGAACTTGTAGGGACAAACCGATGCGTCTATGAGTGCCGAGTTGAGACAGGTTGCCTATGGTTGTGCCTATAGGGTCAGGTCATTTACCGGTTATGATGTGAATGGATATCGCTTTCACACAACAAGCCACGAGCAAAGTCGGCCCAATCGAAGAACCACAAATACCGAAGTTTTTAATCAAGGCTTAGATGGGGTAGAGTATTATGAAAGAATTGAAGAAATATACGAACTCATGTTTCATGGTTGCAAACCTTTTAATCCCGTTATATTCAAATGCCATTGGTTTGATCCTGAAGTAGTGAGGCGGACCCCTAATCTTGGGCTAGTCGAAATTCGACAATCATTCGTCTTACCAGGAGACGATGTCTATATTGTGGCTCAACAGGAAACACAAGTTTATTATCTCTCATATCCGTGCCAAACTGTAGACCGTCTTAAGGGTTGGGATGTTGTGTACAAGGTATCGCCACACGATAAACTACCTGTCCCAAACAATCAAGATTATAACATAGACCCCAACACATATGACGGAGAGTTCTTTCAAGAAGATGGGCTCAAAGGGAGTTTTGAGATGGACTTAACCGAAGCTCAGGGTATGGAAGTAGACAATGAAAGTGGTGCTGACGAGGACGCCGGAGACGAGGTTCAGAATGTGAAGGACTTAGAATTACTTCAGTGATTACATCTAAGCAACGATGGTGATGATGACATTCCTCCTTCGGAGCACGGGGATGATTATATTGACATGCGTGATAGTGATGATGAGACCTATGATCCAGCTAATCCCGATGATGATGATTATTTCTAATACATGTATGATCCATGCTAATTGATTTATTATTTGTCATACCATGTTATTTTCTAAGTATGTTTTGTTTATTTTGCATCTATTTTGATGTATTATCTATGCTAATTGGTTTACTCTTTTTAATTGCAGTTGATTGAACCATGGTGGGCGGTATGAGGAGGATAACGTCGCATTACTCAAAAGCGACAGCGACGAGTAAAGGGTTCGATGCAGCTGAGGGGTCCGAGAAGAGACCTCGGGGTAGACCCAAGGGTCGAGGGAAGGGTGGAGGCAAGACGAGGCCACCGTCGCCTGTACCTTCATTGCCGTCCGAGTTACCTTCCGCTCACTCATCCGTTGAGGAGGAGGAGGAGGTACAAGTGGAGGAGGAGGTACAGGTGGAGGAGGAGGCAGGGGTGGAGGAGGCAGGGATGGAGGAGGAGACAGGGGTACCTCTTCCTCTACTTCATCGCGTGTGTGGTTGCGAGGTCCCTCGACCCTCCCGAGGCGACCGATACCTCTTGAGAGACGCCCGCTGATTCGACCCGCTAGAGAAAAGTAAGTAACTTTATATGTTATCCCTAATTTTTCGTTTGATATGTTCAAAATTATAATAGAAACTAATAATTTATCTTAATCACTTAGGCATGCGTTGGAGGAAGGTCAGTGGGGGGATCACGCACGCCATGTGAACGACATCCTTGATCTTTTGATCAAGGAAAAGTTCCCTGGCCTGGTGCAGTTCGATGGAACTGTCGAGCCGGTCTACACGTGGGCCCACTATGCCGCCGTCCCCGACACCACTGATCGGGATGGCAGGTGTTTCGCCGACAAGGTGCAGCGTGTCAAGGCCAAGCTTTGGGTAAGTCTTTCTCGCACTACATTGCTCAATACATCGCATTGATTGGACATTCTTGAAATAATGACTGGATACATCGCGTCTATATGTAGGATTTCTTTAGATGCGAGGAGGGATACGAGGCCAAGTCGGATGCTATGGCTGACAAAGCCACCAAGAAACTCATCAAGGACATGCACTACGAGGCGCGCATCCAGACCGTGATCCAATACCACGCGGAATTTCTTAGAGAGAGGATCCCTAAAAGGGCAGCAAGAACCATGAGCCTGACCTCAGAACAATACCTGAAGGTAAATATAGAGCATTAATACTTATTTTATCTGAGATAAATTACGCTTAATTTCATCTTCTTATATGTCATATACTTGATGACGTAGGTGCCTCCGTGGTGGTGCACCTACGATCTGCAGTGCTGGGCCCGGATGGTGGACAGGTGGTGCAACCCCGTGTGGGAGGAGAATCACAACGCTTGCCGGGAGCGGCGTTTGCTGATGCCGGGTGCACCACACCATCAAGGCAACCTCAACCTCTCAGAATACGTGGCTAGATGGGTACGCGAATTCATTTCTTTATTCTAACGCTCAACTCTGTATAATTTCTAATCATATTGTTTTTTTTGCAGTCGGTGTCATATGGTGGCGAGCCTTGCTCCTAGTTCATGGCATATACTTTGGCCCACAAGGGGAAGGCGACATCCGACGTCACCTACTACCCGGAGGACCCGCCCTCGGTGTACAACAACGAGTCCGTCCACAGCCGTCACGAAGGATACACATCGATGGCAAGGCAGGTCCGTGGCCCAGAGTACGATCCGAGCGCCCATGACCTTGATGGAGAAGTGGTCATGAGGGTGGGAAGAGGCAAGAAGCATGGCCGATTCTGGATTGGCGACGGCACCATCGACACGGCGAATACTCCCACTCTCTCCCAGATTCGAGCACGGAGCACGGGTTCTAGTCTGGCGATACGCCCACGGCCGGACTCTACACGGTTCCAGATGAACGCACTCCAGGTTATTTCTGTTTTATTCATCGTTCATTGATTTTTACATACTTTTGTATTGCATTGTAACATTTAGATGAAATATTGTAGGCTCAGCTAGAACAAGAAACGAGGCACCGGGAGGAGCTAGAGGCAAAGATGGAGGCAAAGCGGCAGAGGATGGAGGCAGAGCGGTTGAGGATGGAGGCAGAGATGCGGCAGAGGATGGAGGCAGAGCGGCAGAGGATGGAGCTACAAATGTTTGAATATATGAGGGGTGTTTATGCTGCAATCGATCAACCTCCACCACCGTTTCCAGTCCCTCCTCCTCCACCTGCTCCAAATACTGTTTCAGGCACTGTGAGTCGCTTTACAACCTTATAATCTAGTTTATGCAGAATCAATCTTACAAAAATGCCAAGACACTAGAAACTTAGTGGCTAATGTTATATGTTTGTTACCAACTAGTTCTATATACTGCAACGAATTCTATATACTTTTATCGAACTGAACCTCTGCAGATAAATCAATCCTTCACAACCTAACGTAGCGTAGTATTGACCAACATTACACATGTAGTGTCGCCCAGATTCGTCCAATGATCTGAAACCAGGTTGTCTTGCTTTCCACTCCCACTACGTAAGAAACGTTTTTAGCGGTGGCTCGTAACCCTTTGTAGGGGCGGTTTTGTCAGCCACTCCTACGAAGGGGTGGCTACAAATCGCTGATTTGTAGGGGTGGCTGGTGGCCGCCCCTACACATCAATCTGTAGGGGCGACTGGATATTGAGCCGTCCCTACAAATCAATTTCCAGAAATCACGAGAAAAGAGGCAAAAAATAGCAATTTTTTTAATCGGAGGAGGTCCCCACTAGCAGCCACACACACCCGCTCTATCCTTGCATCATTTTTTCACGATTTTTGCAGCCAGGATTCGAACCCGCAACCTCTTGCCCGCGTGTAAACTCCTCTACCACTGCACCTCATGATCACTTGTATCTACAATCTATTTTGGTTCCCCCACATATTATTAAAAAATGAGCATAAATTGATTGTTTGAGGCCCTAAACTAATTCAAATGAAAAAGTTGTCAACTACAAAGTTTTATAACTTTTCGAGATCGACAACTTTTATTTTGGTAGTTTCTCCATCTGATGTCACTTATAAAATTTGAATTTCAAATTTAAGAAATTCGAACATAGTTTTCCATGACAAGATGATTTCAAATGAGAAAGTTATCAACTACAAAGTTTCATAACTTTTCAAGATCTACAACTTTCATTTTTACTGTTTGTCCATCTGAGGTCGTTTAAAAATTCAAATTTTAAATTTTTGAAAATTCAAACTTAGTTTTCCTTGACAAGATGATTTCAAATCAAAAAGTTGTCAACCACAAAGTTTCATAACTTTTCGAGATCTATAACTTCTATTTTGGTTGTTTCTTCATCCGAGGTCGTTTACAAAATTTAAATTTTAGTGCTTAATTTTTAATACCCGGCTTCTATTTGTAGGGGCACTTCAATATTGAGCCGCCCTTACAAATCCGATTTGTAGGGGCAGCTGGATATAGAGTCGCCCCTACAAATCTGACCATTTGTAGAGGCGGCTGATAACACCAGCCGTCCCTACAAATCCATTTGTAAGGGCGGCTCATTTGGCAATCATTTATAGAGGCGGCTCAATATAGAGCCGTCTTTACAAAGAAAGAGAGATGTTCCTATAAATCGTTTTTATAGTAGTGTCCATGGGCCCGCTCTCGGCCACCAGGCCTGAGTCTTTTCTTCTCTTTATTGATCCTCTGCATTCATTCCCAGAAATTACTGTTTTCACCTTCCCTAGTAATTCAGTAACAGAACCGCAACCATGGCATAAAACCACCGTCATCAGACCTCGTGTATGTCTTCCAAATTCCATCGCGGTGTCTTGACCATTGTAATGCCTTAGGCCTGGTTTAGATGGGGTTAGGAATCGGTATTCGGTACTGTAGCACTTTCGTTTGTATTTGACAATTATTGTCCAATCATGGCATAACTAGGCTCAAAAGATTCGTCTCGTAATTTACAATCAAACTGTGTAATTAGTTATTTTTTTATCTACATTTAATACTCCATGCATGTGTCTAAAAATTTAATGTGATAAAGAGAGAATAAAAAAACTTACAATCTAAACGAGACCTTAGACAGTCAAGGCTGAGAACTGTTTTATGATGGAGGAAATATACAGTCTGCCACATCACAATTAATTGATATCACTTCACGCATCTTTTCCTTGTCCAGAGCATGGGTGGCTGGTGAGGTCCTTTGCACTTGGACATGGAAAGGAGGCTGTGCACTGAAAACATTCTTACCTTCGCTGGTTCAGTACACGAAAGACGAATCATATCTTGAGATCAGCATTGTGCCCTTGTTGCTTGATGCACTGTTAGGTGCTGCCCTTATGCATGAGAGTGGTCCATGGGTACTGTTTAATGCTTGGCATCTTTCTGACAACGAGATTGATAAAATCCAAGATCGTTTTCTCCGTGCTCTTGTGGCTTTGTTATTTACTATTAATACAAATGATTGTCTCTGGAGAGAATTTGATGCACTTGTATTTTTTGAGCAACTGTTGAGCAATCTTTTCATTGGCTCATCAGTTAATAGAAAATGCTTGAAGATTCTACCCTATGTTATGACCTCCATCGTAAAACAGTTCTCAGCCTTGAACATTGGTTTTCACTTGAGAAAATAATTGAGAAGATAAACTGGATAATAATAGAAAACTGAGAAGATATTGTTGATAGTTGTAACTGAGAGTACAATCATACTAGAGTACAATACAACTGAAAAGATATTGCTGATAGTTGTAAGGGTTATACTAGTTAGGCAGCAGAGAGACCATACATGTTGTTTAATCTTGTCTCACACATGCAATCTCTTCTCCTTTGTGCAGCATCAATCGGCGGCATCGAATGAGCCATATGACCCAGCCCTGTCGCAGTGGAACTCGTGGCCTAAGTGACTACTTGTGATTTTATTTGTATTTGCATTTATGGATTACCTGTGACTACTTGTGGTTGTGAATAAACCTACTTGTGATTCTGAAGTTTATTTGCATTTATGTGTTGTCGATATATCTATATGAACTGACTGTGATGCCTATTGTGAACTATCTATGATGGATGTGATGTTTATTTGAATGTGGTACGTGGCTATGACCGAACCTAATAAACTGATTATTTATGGCAGTTTTGCCGAGTGTAACACTCGGCAAAGAGGCCTTTTGCCGAGTGCAAGGGTTAAAACACTCGGCAAAGTGTAGACATGGCAAAATTTCTGTGCATTCTGGGACTAAAATGGCTTGTTTGCCGAGTGTCTGCGCTATGACACTCGGCAAAGAAGCCAAAATTCTGTGTCATGAGGAAGTGTTTGCCGAGGGATGGACTGGGACACATGGCAAAAAGCAAAGTTTGCCGAGTGCTGGACTGTGACACACGGCAAAGTAGTAATAGTTCGCCGAGTGCTTGACTCTGACACACGACAAAGTAGTAATAGTTTGCCGAGTGCTGGACTATGACACACGGCAAAATAGTTGCCGAGTGCTGGACTGTGACACACGGCAAAGTAGTAAGAGTTTGCCGAGTGCCTGGACATTGACACACGGCAAAGCTGCCAAGTTTGCCGAGTGCCTGGACGTTGACACATAGCAAAGCTGCCAAGTTTGCCGAGTGCCCGAGATTTGACACTCGGCAAACTCGCCGTGACCGTCTCCACTCTGTCACGTCACTTTTTTTGCCGAGCGTTGGTTTCAGCTCTCGCCAAAATCTTTGCCGAGTGCGCGATAGAAAACACTCGGCAAAACTACTGTTTGCCGGCACTGTAGATGACGTGTGCTATTTGCCGAGTGTTACACTCGGCAAATCCTTTGCCGAGTGTTTTTTGGGCTTTGCCGAGTGCCTGTGGCACACGGCAAAGCTACTGTTTTCGGTAGTGAAATTCAGAAGAACAAAGTAACTGTTAATGCCAAATTTCCTGTGTTTGGCCCTGTATATTATCTTGACGCTCTTTTTGGTTTGCTAAAACTTTGGCAAAGACATATAGAGATTCATCCTGTAAGCATGCTACTACTTCTATTCTGCTAATAACCAAAGAAGAAAGAATTGCATGAAGAAACATCCATATTATTAAATTATACACCATTAATCTCACGTTGAGTTGCTAGCTGAGCAACCAATTGCTAAATTGGTTGTAGGATTCAATCAGGGGCGCACACTTGCAGAGTTTCTTTCTTTTCCGCACATTTAGTTCTAGGCAACAAATCTTGGTCAATCTTTTTTCTTCAAAGCACATGGAATCGACTAGGCAACCAGAGCAAGTGTTGTAGAAAAATCGCGGTAATTGTGTGTAAATATTTGCATCTATTATTTATGCAATATTATGGATGATGGGTTGCTACTACAATATGTTGATTTGAACTTACAACTTATTTTACTGATGATGGGCCTAAGTAGCTACGTCTGTCTAATTACTTTCTTATTCTGCAGCATATATGTTTGAGATACAAATGACTTGCATTGCATATTGATGCAGTTGACCAGGAATTGTGTATAACTTTAGATGAATTAGTTTGATAAACTAGTTGATATTTATTATTAGATCAATTGCCATTGCTGCTGCTACATTTTAATTATCATTTATGATTACTTTCTTGCACATGTGATGGCCAGCTTGTGCTTGTGCTCAGCTAAAGCAGCAGCATGCATATGCATGGCTAGGAGTAGTTCCATCTCTGCTCAAAACATATTTTCAGTGATACACAGCAGCATGCCATTTCAGAATACTATCTTGTCAAGGCACTTTTTTGTTTACGTCACCACACAAACTAAGCTAGCTTTTGAATCTGTGTATTCTTAAACAGCCCCACTGATGGCAATAGGGTGGACAAAGGCTTCAAGAACTCCCACTACAATCAGTGCTGCTTATGGTCGTCTCGGCCCTGAGGGCTGCGGAGGAGGAGCGCACCACACGCGTCTACGCTGGACTCGCTCGAGCATGCCCAAGCCAGCGCGTGAGCCTCGCAATCTGATCTCGCCCATCCGCGCTCTTACCAGATCTATCGCTCTCTATGCCCGATCTATCGTGTTCCTCTTCTGTTCCATGTAATCGTTTACTCTATGCTCTCTACCTGTTCATCTCTACTGATGATTAAGATGATTAATCTGTTTCTGATTTCGATCTGTACAGGAGACGCAGTGGCTTCTCATGGAACCAGGTTCGTGACTAGTGTTATCTGTGCAAAAAAAGTGTTTACATGATTGCTTGGTAGCTGCAGCTATAGTAGTACTTCGATGTCTTACTACTCTTATCAGTTGGCTCTTGAACTACAAGAAACAAAAGTAGTTGCTCCTTTTGTAGGATTTACAGATGGTGCTCACACTAGCACTAGTGTTGTTAAAAGATAATCAAATAGGATGAAAAAAAGTCATTTGTAATCACTTCCTCATAATATGATGTGATTCCTAAATATCTCATCCTTTTTACTGAAAGCCTGTACACAACATTGTAAGAAATTTAATGTTTTTTTGCCCATGTGTAGATACTAGAAAATTGGAACCAGCATCTTCTGAAGGAAAAGTTTAGGACAAAAAGAAATCGGATTACTCTACCTAAGGTGAAGATGCCACTTTTTTGTGCAACTGTTTTTTCTTATTCCTGTTACCAATCTTAAGATAGCAAAAGATCTTAACAAGCTAGTGAAGGTAGTATCTGATCAATTTAAACAAGGAAAGAAAGGAATGAAAAATGAATGACTTGTACAAATATATGTACCAACATATCTTTATCTTAGAAGTATAAGACTTGAAGTGAAATGAAAGGAGTTCGAAGTAAAATAATGGGCCAATGTTGCCACACTGACAATGTCTCTTGGTGGATTTTATAAGTAGTTATCTCTTGCTACATTCAATTCCTCTGAATTTCTTTCCATTTTCCATTATTCCAAATACATTCTGTAGTAGCTAACTGGGAACTGCAAGTACACATATCCTCTCATGTTTACAAAATCTCCAACAACACTATACTATATGGCTACCATACAACTTCGAGTAAGTTCAACTCTATACTTAAAGCTTTGTTCGATATATTTTATTCGATGCAAAACAGCTTATCTAGTTCTATGATTAAATTCATGCAACAACCACTGCATTTGTATAGGCGTCGATATCGGGAGGAGCATGACATGGGTCTTTGATCGTATATTTGATGATGGATTGTATATATTCTTGTGAATTGGACTTGTAATGATAGTTTATATAATGCTCTTGTGCTTGTGGTCATATTTGAATTATATATGTTCTGGTCAGATTTGAATTATATATATATATATATATATATGTTCTGGTTGAATTTGAATTGTAAATTTAATTTTTTTTGGCGAAAAAATATACTGTAGGGGCGGTTGTATACTGAACCGCCCCTACAAATAGGTATTATAGGGGAGGCTACAAATCGATTTGTAGGGGCGGCAGATAACACCAGCCGCCTCTACAAATCGATTTGTAAGGGCGGTTTAGGAACCGCCCCTACAAATACATGATTTGTAGAGACGGTATGGTAGGGGCGGCTGACCGAGCTGCCTCTACAAAGCTGCACCAGCCGCCCCTAGAAATGATTCTTGTAGTAGTGAAATCGGCAATGATATATATGTGACCATGGCATGACACCGAGAGAAAATAAAATAACAAAGGGATGGAGCAGATTTAGGGCATGTTTGAATATAAGGACTAATTGCTAGTTAGCTACCCCCTCCGTCCCAAAATAAGTGATGTTTTAGGTTTGTCCTAAGTCAAGCTTTTTTAAGTTTGACCAAATTTATACAAAAAAAAACTAATAATATTTATGATACCAAATAAATTTTACCATGAAATTTATTCTAGCTATTTTTATACTCCACGTGATGTTGCTCCACGAGGCGCAAGGTATATCCCGTTCGTTGCCGGGGCATCCTATGGTGGCCGGTGTTAGTCAGTTTGACGATGGTCCTCGTCAACGGACGCTGCAACAAGTTGGTGGTGCATCTTTGGTGCAGCAGCGGCAACTGACCTGTGGATCATCTATCTTAGCAGCTGTGAGGATGTGTGGGATCATCAAGTTCTACTCGAATATGAGAAGGTGCATTATCTTGTAGAATGTAGATAGGATTCTTAACATCTTCACGTGGCCATTTGCTCGAATAGCAGGAAAAAAACCTTATCAATCATGAATTCTCTAATTACATCTCTTGTAATTGATGCTATCGGCTTCGCTTCCATTGCCCCAGCTAGCCAGTTAACACTACTCCTCTTAGGACGCTCAAAAGTAACTAGAGGAAAGCATCTAATTTTTCCATTAAAAATGCATATTCCATTCTCATCAAATCTTGGCCGAGCAGTCACATAAGAACACAACTTGCTCGCAGAGAAACATAAGCACCGAACCCAAGTACGCCGCCGGAGGACACCCACCAGACAGTTGACGATGACGCCTCCTTCAAGAGCCGCCTCGACAGCTTCACCAAGGCAGTGGTGTATAAGAGGGACTCTCCGCTGATTCATAAGCCTCCCAAGCAGCCGCCTGCTAAGCCAGTGCTGTGGTGGCGGAGCAGGCGGTTGGCGGCTCAGAGCTTGTCCCGAGTACTCCAAGCGACATGAGGTGCTGATCATACAGCGTATGGGCTACACCGAGGGTTCATCAGCGCCATCAGCGCCGGAGGTGGAGGCCTTTGACAAGCTCTTCGACGGCAACCTGGCCGTGTCGGAGGCCGAGGCGACGGACGCGCTCATCCCGGCAGTTGGAAAGGGCACATCCAGGCAGCTGCGAAGACGCAAGGCCACCTCCTAGGTCGCACCGCTGCGTCAGTTTTGGTTGTTTCCTTTTATGTAATATCGAAGCAAAAGGTATTTTGCTAGAATGGTCCAACTACGGCTGTGTTAAGTCGACCTCCTTCGACGCTCGATAGAAGCGCGTTGTATGTCTGTTTAAACTCTTCTACTTAATACAATGATACGTAAATTTTTTGCGTATTCGAGAAAAAAAAGAAACATAAGGACATTATTCTGGTATAAGACAATACCATATTTCTCATCTTCTGGTGGCAAGTTCAATGCCATAGAGGACATGAAGAAACAAGCTGAGTGTTCTTTCAGTCAAACTTAATTGTTGGAACTTGATCTCAATTAATTGGAACCTGAACTTGTAGCCATTAGATATGGTTATAGAAGCTTTTGGAAGCAGTCTTTAAGTGAGATTTTATCACTGCCTGCTGGGTCATCTGGCTGACCAGAAATGATGTCATTTTTTATAATGGACAAATCAGCTTCAATGCGTGGAAAGGAAGATAAAAAAAAGCTTGGCTATGTTTGTGCAAAAGCATTTGTGTAATTTTACTTATTTTCTTCATATCCTTCTTTGTATCTTGATTCTTTTGTACTAGGCTATACTTTATTTTTTTAAAATATCAATAAAATCAGTGGGTGACCCTCCTGTTTCATCTAAATGGAAATGAAGTAGCAAATTTCGGCATACATCCACAAGGTACCATACACATTACAAGGGGCTGTGAGCATAACATTACAAGCAAAATAAGTTTTCAAATTTTACACCAGAAAGCTCCTATCTCTTAGAATTGACATTTTGGAGCTGCCTCCTATCTCTCTGACCTCCAGCTCCTATCCTGCATAAAAGATAAGTTCAGCAACTTGCTATGCAAAACTATAGGTAGCAGCATGCTATTGAATACTAATGAGTTCTCATACCAAATCAATGAAGTCTCTTGAAATCACTCACAAGATCATCAATTTTTGGGCACTCGTTTTTTTCGGCGTCTTTTTGCCACGGGGACATCCTCTTTACGGCCATCTCTTAGGTATGGAGTTAGGTTGCTCGCCAAAATCACCGGGAGGATGGAAGTATCAAAAAGAGGGACTTCATTGGATTGATTGTACTCGAACTCTTCTACTGGATTTTCAACTCCGACAACCTGCTTTTTCCCAGGGAGAACCACTTGTCGTTTCTTGTTTCTAGTGTCGCGCACATAGAAGACTTGGGAAACCTGACTTGCGACTACAAATGGCTCTTCCCTGTACCCAACTTGTTCAAGGTCTACGGTAGTGAAGCCATACTTGTCTTTCATGACACCCTGTCTTCCCTGAACCCATCTACACCGAAAAACGAGCACCTTGAAGCCTGGATACGAGAGTTCCCATATCTCTTCAATCTGACCATAGTACGCTATCTTCTGCATATTGCTGTCAAATGCATCTACACGAACAGCAGAGTTCTGGTACACGCTTTTCTTGTCTTGATCAATGGTGTAAAAGGTGTAGCCATTTATGTCATAGCCTTGATAAGTTGTGACTGTGAAGAAAGGGCCTGTTACCAGCCGTCGAAGCCTTTGGTCTATGCAAGAGCTCAAACTGCGAAGTCAATCTCTAAACCAGATGTTGAACCCACTCATATGTGCCCTCACTAACCAAGCTTCGCCCGATCTGGATTTTGTTACCTCAACATCTCCATATGCTCTTCGATGTCAGGTTCCACCTCTGTTGTGTGTTGCAACACTAGAAAGTGGGCTCGTTCGAAGTCATTTGTATCTGGACTAATTTGCTTCTCCCCAGGACACCCTCTCCCCGCTAGTCTTCCCTCATGGCGAGACTTGAAGATGCCGATTGGATTAGTGGGATCAATGTAAATGAGGCACCAGTCGACCACCTCCTCAGTAGAATAGCACTGTGCCATGCTTCCCTCAGGATGAACCATGCTCTTGGCATACCTATTCAGAGTACTCTTAAATCTCTCATATGGATACATGTGGTGGAGGAACATCGGTCCAAGATACCTGATCTCCTTAACCAAATGTACAATGAGATGGACGAATATATCAAACAAAGTCAGCGGAAAGTAAGCCTCAAGGAGACACATCATCTCACACATGTTCTTTTCAAGATCGTCCAGTGTTCGTTCATCAATGACCTTCTGGGAGATTGCATTAAAGAAGAAGCATAGGCTCATGATTGCCATTCGGGGTTTTCTGGCAATATGTTCCGGATACCAACCACAAGCATTGTTGTGAGCATGACATCGCAATCATGAGCCTTCATAGGAAGCATTTTGTTTTCTCTTGCCAGCACAAGCTTTCAGATGTTGGCTGCATATCCAGAGGGAACTTTGACACTACGAAAGAAGTCGCACAATTCCTACTTCTCTTGTCGGGTTAGGTTTATGGCAGATAGAGGTGGCTAGACACTGGTACTGTCACGACGGAGCTCAGGCCTTATGTCCAGTTCCTCTAGGTCGGCTCTTGCTTTAGCATGGTCCTTGGTTTTCCACTTGTCATTCATGAGTGTCCCAAGCAAACTCCCACAGACATTCTTTTTTCACGTGCATGAGATCGATGATGTGGCGGACCGCTAGGTATTTCCAGTAAGGTAGCTCCCATAGGATTGACATTTTCTTCCACCTCTTCTTATCGGCACTATTTGCTTTTGCATTGCGCTTTCGTTTTCCAAGGACAGTGCTCTCCGGTTCATCTATGGGCGTGGTATCCTTTAGGACCTGGTCATAGACCTGTTTCCCGCTAAAATTCCTTGGGGCAGATCCTGTCTCCCTCATCCCATCAAATTGACGTTTCATTTCCATGTATGGATGAGACAAAGGAAGGAAACATCAGTGCCTTACATAAACCCTCTTCTTTGAGTTATTCAGCCAAACAGTCTCGGTGTCATCAAAGCACTGAAAGCAGACACGCTATGATGTCCTGGAATATCAGTGATGGTGGTGAACAGCATGGCACGTAAGTTGAAAAGCTCATTCCTAAAACCACCGTACACTCTAATTCCCTCTTCTTTTCAAAGCTTTTGGAAATCATCAATAAGCGGCCTCAGAAACACGTCGATGTTAACACCTAGTTGATATGGACCAGAGATCAAAACTGACATCATCATGTACCTCCGCTTGTTACACAGCCACGGTGGAATGTTGTAGATAGTTAATAGCACAGACCAGACACTATGTGAGCTACTCATGTTACCAAATGGGTTCATGCCATCTGTGCTCAGTGCAAACCGAAGATTCCTTGGCTCATCAGAAAATGATTTATGCTAAAAATCAATGACCCGCCACTGAATACCATCTGCTGAGTGGCGTATATAATCATCAACCGTCCGCCCATCTGAGTGCCAAGTCAACAGTCATGTGTCCCTGGAGGTTGCAAACAACCGTTTTAGGCGAGGAATTATAGCGAAGTACCATGCGACCTTCCTAGGAACTCTATGGCGCATCTCCTCGTCGTCATCACCCTCATCAGTTCTTCATTTGTAACGAGAGGTTCCACACTTGGGGCATTCTGTATCAGCTTCATAGTCACCATGGAACAAGATGCAGTCATTCTTGCAAGCATGAATTTTCTTAAACTTCAATCCCATTGGACAAACAATCTTCTTGGCCTCATATGTAGTACTGGGAATCTCATTCCCCTCGGGAAGCATATCCATAAGCACTTCTAGCAATTCTCTGAAGCCCATGTTAGTCTAATGATTTTTGCCTTCAATTGGAGAAGCTTTAGCGAAGCAGACAACTTTGTATACCTCTCATTGCTACCCGGATAGACTGGCATCTTCATATCTTTCAAAAGTTGTTCCATCTTCTTGAACTCCGAACCAGTGTACTCCTCAAAGCCAAAGGCATCACGCACCATCTCCTCTAGATTTTTAGCAAGATGGACTGCATCGTAGTTGGCATCAATATCTGCTACATCATCATCACATAGTTCCTCATTGCCAAAGCGTGCTTCCTCGCCACAAGCAATAGTTTCATGGAGGCCTTCCTCACCATCCTGCGCCTGGTCTCGGGCATTGACACCTTTTTCTCCATGTTTGTTCCAACATCTGTAGTCATCCATGAATCCTCGCATTATTAGATGGGCATGGACTGTCAACGAATTCGAGTATTGCTTTTCATTCTTACAGTCAACGCATTGACACCACATAGATGACTTCTGTCTATTCAACATATCTGTCTTTGCAGCAGTTAGGAAAGATTTGAGACCATCTAAATAGTCATCACAAGTACGGTTCCGAAGATATATCCAGCGGCTTTGATCCTCCATAGTCTACAAAAGAAAATTGAAAATAGAAGAATAATAAGTCAATCATATCAAGAAATTGTCACAACACAACAATTTTGGCACAATTCAGCAACATGTTCCACCATCATAGTTTGACACAAGCTCATCAAAGTTTAGAATGCAAGTTAATTAGTTGCACAAGTAGTTGCAGAGCTCACCTCTGGCCACTGCTGGGCGATGAAGCACTGCTATGGCGATGGCGAATCACAACATAGATCGAATAAGCATGAGCGCACCCTGCAGAGATCGAGATAGAATTAAGCACACGGATTCCATCTAGCAGTTGAGTTGATCAAGCTCACACAAAAATTATGATTCTATTATTAGGAATGATTTTGGTCACTACCTGAGCTGAGTTGAGCTGAGCTCACGCCGGGGACCAATCAACCTTGAGAGGATGTTGTTGGTGGATGGACGGTACGTGGCTGCCGGAAGGATCGATATGGATCGAGAGTAGAAAAGAGGTGAAGGGGAATGGCCGGTCGGTGGCCTTAGCACGCCTGGGCACGCCCCGGCTGCCCGCAACCACCGGCGCCGGCGCCACCGCATGGTTCGCGCTAGCCGGTGCCGCACTGCGTCGCACCCGCCACGGCCGCATTTGCGCACGCGTCGCGTCTGTACGTGCCGCCCAAGATGTCCCGCGCCCCGTCTTTCGTTGGCCCGCCTTGCCACGTGCGCCCCAAGCAACGCCTGCCGACCGAGCCGCGCGCCCGCCGCAGTGGACCGCGTGGGCGCCCGCTGCGAGCACCACGGCCTTCCACCGCCGTAAGCTGATGAGCTGAGCTCTCTGAGCCTCTCTCGCCGCCGGCCAAGGAGCTAGCGTCGTGCCGCCTAGACCTGGAGCTGAGGCTCCACCGTGGCGCGATGAGCAGAGCAGCGGCGCAGTTAATGAATTG
Source organism: Miscanthus lutarioriparius (assembly GCA_904845875.1). Lineage (NCBI taxonomy): Eukaryota > Viridiplantae > Streptophyta > Magnoliopsida > Poales > Poaceae > Miscanthus > Miscanthus lutarioriparius. The sequence continues at coordinate 86,774,729 of CAJGYO010000018.1, forward strand.
ATCTGAATGTTGTATCGGCCAACTATCTAGCACGCGCCAAAATATTGTACAGACGCGCCTTCAAAACAGGCGTCTGACCAAATAAAATTGCTACAGACACGTCTTAGAAACATGCGTCTAAACAATAAACACGCGTCTGTAATAAGTCAATATCTGTGAAATTATTTCAAATGCGTCTGAATAACACGCGTCGGTAGAAACCGTTATTACAGACACGTGTTGACCCCGCCGGACCGGTCACCTCGGTCTAGAAGTTACTACAGACGCTTGTTCGGTAACGCGCGTCTGTAGATGTTTATCACAGACGCGCTTTCCTGTGACGTCTGTAGAATTGCTGGTTGATATGACCCTTTTTTACATAGTGATGGCTGTTAGCACATTTAATTACGTTTAACTTGATTATATTTAGAGTGTTTAGATGGTTTTTCATGATTTGAACAGTCCAATAGTTTTAGTTCACCGTTTATGGCCTAAACGGTATGGGTGGCCTTCGTTTACAGCACTGTTTTAACTTACAAAACAACTGTTTAGACAAACAGTGATAGTACGTTAACCCAACATACGTATGTCTCGCCCACAAGCTACTTTTTACACTGTCACTATATTTTTCCTGTGGCTATATATGTGTTTACTATTTGCAGATTATGCAATACTATATGACAGACCTACATTTATGTACTCAGATCATCGTTAAAACAGAGACACCTTTGTCATTAAATAAACAGATGTACTTATCTAACCGATTCCTAAATGACAATGTAATAGTACATCATCTAACATAAATGGAGATGCTCTCTAAATAGTAGATATCAAATGTTTTTGTTGTAAGGTGTATAAAATATATTGTGTTATTTCAATCTTCATGCACTACGCCACCGAGGATTTGTAAGCAGTTTTGCCAGCGGCCTCTACCAAACCGTTGCTACAAATCGATGATTTGGCCGCCCCTACAAATCTAATTTGTAAGGGCGGTTGATGATTTGTAGGGGCAGGTGTCGTAGCATTTTTCATGCACTTAGTGGCCGATGGGACTCGAACCCACGACCAACCCTTCGCGCGGTACACTCCTCTTACCCCTGCACCTCACACTCACCTCCGTCTATAATGGATTTTCTTTTCCCTCATATTATCCTCAATCGAGTTTAAATTGAGTGTTTGAGACCTTAAACGAATTCAAATCAAAAGATTGTCAACTACAAAGTTGTACAACTTTTCGAGATCTACAACTTTTGTTTCTATTGTTTCTCCATTCGAGGCCATTTGAAAAAATTGAATTTCAAATGTTTGAAATTTAGACGTAATTATCCTCAACTAGATGATTTCAAGTGAAAAAGTTGTCAACTACAAAGTTACATGACCTTTTGAGATCTACAACTTTTGTTTTTGTTGTTTCTCCATTCGAGGTCATTTGAAAAATTCAAATTTCAAAAGTGAGAAATTCAAACATAGTTTTCCTTAACAAGATGATTTCAAATGGAAAAGTTATAAACTACAAAGTTGTATAACTTTACGAGATCTACAACTTTTGATTTGGTTGTTTCTCCGTCCGAGATCGTTTGAAAAAATCAAATTTCAAATTTGAGAAATTCAAACGTAGTATTCCCTGATAAAATGAATTCAGATGAAAAAGTTGTCAACTACAAAGTTCTATAACTTTTCGAGGTCTATAACTTTTATTTTTGTCATTTGTTCATCTGATATAGTTGTAGTAACATTGTTCATAAATTTTATATCTCTCTTATAGGATAAGTAAAATTTGCGAACAATGTTGTTACTACCACTTTATCGGATGAAGAAATGACTAAAATAAAAGTTGTAGATCTTGATCAGGGAGACAACTTTTACATTCATAACTATTGTTTGAAGTTGCCATTTTTTTAAATTTAAATTTCAATTGATATAACACAGTCACATGAAAAGATGACTAAAATAATAGTTGTTAGAACACAATAAATTGATAGAGCATGATTTTAGAAAAAAAATTAGGAAAAAATCATCAAATTTGAAGTTAGTATGAGGAAGAAAGACTAGTCACAAGTTTTAGCCAAAGATTAACAAGAGAAATCAGACTTCTTCAACAATTTAAAAATTATATTTCAAAAAGCATTTTGAAATAGTAAATGATTTCAAATAAAAAAGTTGGAAACAACAAAGTTCTATAACTTTTCGAGATCTACAACTTTTATTTTGGTCATTTCTTCATTCAAGGTCGTTTAAATTTTTTGAATTTTAGTACTTAATTTTTACTATGCAGTGTCTATTTTTAGACGCGGCTCTGATAATACCCACAATCCATACAAATAGATTTATAGGGATGACTCGTTTAGAAACCATTTGTAGGACGGCTCAATATAGAGCCGCCCCTTAAAAAAAATAAGAGGCTGCTACAAATATATCCTTTTTGCAGCAGTGATGGGTACTACTCAACTAGTGCAAGGGTACTAAGGCCATGTCCAACGCACCACCGTCAGCCTCTTCGTTTGGCGTTGGCTTGTCCTAAACGATCATAAATTTCCAGCTGAAATAATATTTTTCTCTCACACAAATCAACCAGCAATACTTTCTCACAAACCAACAACGATACGAACAAGTCAACCCAACGTGCTCGTGTCAGCAGCTCCGCACGGACATGTAGGATCGGATGCCACTCGGAAGAAAGAGGTAGTAAGCAGACAGAAGCCCGCAGTCTGTCAGAACAGCTTGCAGAGGAGACTAATGCCTAGTTTAGTTGCCGAAAATTTTAACAAAATAATACTGTAGCATTTTCGTTGTTATTTGATAATTAGTGTCCAATCATAATCTAATTAGGTTTAAAAGATTCGTCTCGTGGATTTCGTCTAAACTATGTAATTAGTTTTACTTTTCATTTATATTTAATACTTCATGCATGCGTCCAAATATTTAATGTGACGAAAAATCTTGAAAAATTTAGTATTTTGGAGAGGAACTAAACATGCACTAACGCCTAAAAAGCCACAACCTCTGCTGAAAAGGAGATGGAAGATTGACGTGACTGGTTCATAGACTGTAAAAGCGTTTTCTTGAAAACGACCTTTGAGGTGAGAGAGAACAGTAATGTGGTCAGAAGGGAGTACTCCCTCCGTCCCGTTAAGATTGTCGCTCGGGAAGCGGGATTGTGAGGGAGGCACGGTTTTCCAACGACAAACTCAATAGGACGGAGGGAGTAGGAAATTGCAGCCTGAGTTATGAAAATTGTACTTCCAGTCCCAATTCGGCTTTACTGGCACTACGTATTGCCTTTAAACTTCAACCTGCCATGCCAAGCAGTGGCGGAGCATAGTGGAGGCGAAGCTGGGCTTCGGCCTCCCTTGCTCAGCAGCTGCCAGCTTTGGAGATAAAGAAATATGTGAATCTATGCGTCACACCAAAAGAAATGAACAATCTCTGTAGGTGGCTCCTCGAACTAGCCCTCCCTTTGTTTAATGCTGTGCTCTGCCACTGATGCCAAGTTTCTTCTCTGTTAGGGTTGGGAGGGCTTTGCAGTGCTCTACAGGTGATGGTGGTGGGTACATCAAACCTGGCTCTACCTGGCCGGTTTTACCCGACAAAGACGTGGGTATGGAAAGATTTCTTCAACTAGGGATATGTTAATAATGAGTAAGAATCTCCACCCGTCGAGTAGAGCAGGTGCATATTATCCACACTTACGGATGAAAACGGATCGGATACGGACGGATATCACCGATATTACATTTGTTTTCATATTTCTGTCTGGATTCGGATTCGAATACGGATAGTGTCAACTATGTCGGATAGGATACAGTTGGATATCGACATCATAAATATGCGATTTGAGTATTCGGATACGGATACGGTATCGGATGTTGGATATCCGGACTCGGATACGGACATATCTCAACTCCTCTAAACGGATTCGGTTTCGAATACGATCGGAAAATATCCGTACCGTTTTCATCCCTATCCACACCCACACATACCCATAGCTAACCTATACCGTCTCACATATGCCTTCATTGATTACTACAAAATATAGATATATCTAATAGATTTATGACTATTATACTATTAATTGGCGAAGTTTTGTTGAAACATCATTATTGTTGATTTTTATTTACCAATATTTGATGATTTTAATAATATGATAGATTCATGATTTTTTATCTATAGTGACTATTAGGGATGAAAACGGATCAGATACGGACGGATATCACCGATATTACATTTGTTTTCATATTTCTTTCCGGATTCGGATTCGAATACGGATAGTGTCAACTATGTCGGATAGGATACGATTGGATATCGACATCATAAATATGCAATTTGAGTATTCGGATACGGATACGGTATCGAATGTTGGATATCCGGACTCGGATACGGACAGATCTCAACCCCTCTAAACGGATTCGGTTTCGAATACGGTCGGAAAATATCCGTACCGTTTTCATCCCTAGTGACTATGTATTCAGTTGTGGGTTATCCGTTGGGTATTTTTACCCGCGTGAGTATTTGTATGGGTAAATTCTTTACCCGTGCACAAGTATAGGTATTTAATTTTACCCGTGTGGGTAATTGTATGGGTAAATTCTTTTACGTGTGCACAGGTACGGGTATTTTGACAGGTAGAATATTATCTGATGCGTATGGCATGGCTTTCCCCCTAGAAAGGTGTGTGGCGAATGCACTATCAAGAAAAAGCTACATTGCATGATTCCAATGTTGTTGTCACGTGAAAGAGATCGATTCAGGGTCGTCCGAGCCCCAACCTCATCTGTGCTCGGTACGACCTTGATTTGATTTACTCTCTCTATTCCCGAATATAAGGCACGATTTAATTTGGTACGTTCTTTGAGTAATTGTCTCCAACAACCGTCACCCAAAATAAAAGACCCATTTCACGTTTGGATAGCATTACAGGCAAAGGGTTCAATACCAATTTTTGGTCTTCTCCAACAACCAGACCCAAAAGAGAACCCTTTCTACAAATGGGTATTCAGGAGAGATGATACTCAGATTTGGGTTATACCTCTCTTGAAATCAAAATGGGTCTTCCATATAGGTACTCTATTAAAGGTTATAGGTATTTTGTTGAAGACTCATTTTAGGTTTAAATCTCCTGATGGGTCAGAGACAGCCAACCAGAAGGAAATTGAATCATCCGTCTCGCAAGCCATGTTCATTTTCTAGAGGCCGAAGCATTTGGTTTTAGTTACCAAGGCTAGTCATATCTTGGTTTGGCCAACCATTCATACATGCATGCATGCATGTGTAATGTGATCAAATTTTTGATGGGGCTATACACACACACAATAGACTTGATGGGACATGCATGACGAGATAATGAAACGCTTTTCATTAATGATGATGATGCTGCATATACATTACGTAGGCCATTGGAGCGCACACACACGCATAGTATCATGCACGCAATAACTAGACCCGAGTGGCAGCTTAATTCCTAATCACGCATACATTCATAGACACACACAGACAGTGCGTACAATAGTAACCTCAGTTTAAGCCGGTCGTTAATCACATCCATGGACTCAACATCAATCAACAGAGGAGGACTCGTGATAATAATATGTAAACTACTCCCTCCCGTTGTAAGGTCGCTTTCATTTTTTTTTTGTACATTGAATTTTCTATGTATTTAGACATACATTATATCTAGATAAATATTAAATTTGATGTACTAAAAAATCAAAACGATTTATAATTTAGAACAGAAGGAGTATATACAAATGTAGATTCCTATGTTTATTTATAATATATATGGCTAGCACATAAAACAACCTTGTACGCGTGATGATGATGGATGAGGATGCATGGTGAAGCTGATGCCGGTGTACGTGTTGGCGTAGTTTATGTTATGCTGCAAGTGAACAATCGATCGATGGAACTCGTTAGCAATACAGCCACCACCGGTAGAGAATAGAGCTTTACTCCCGGTGGAGAATCTCCTTTAGTCCCGATTTTTCACCCGAAAGCAAGTATCCGGGACTAAAGGGGTTCTTTAGTCCCGGGTCAGGAACCGGGACTAAAGGTGCCTCCTGACATGCCACGATGGCTGGCACCCTTTAGTCCTGGATGGTAATACGATCCGGGACTAAAGGTTTTTTTTCTTTTTTCTTTTCTTTTCATTTTTTTGTTTTCTTTTCAAAATAGGTTTTCGAAGTCGTATTGTACGCTGCTAATTATATATTTATACGCGCGTATAATATGTTTCGGTTCAAGCACAATGAACGTATTAAATCACACAATTCAAGTATAGAAATATATATATATATATATATATATATATATATATATGCATGCATCATATATATATTTACATGCATGCATGCATATGTGTATTTTACATTATATTATTTCATGTGCATATATTACAAAAGATTGCATTACAGTTGTTGTGATATAACAAGTTTTCTCTCATCCTCTAACTTGGCTTCCATGGCAGTGTTGGGTCGAAGTAGAACCCGCCCTTAGAATCGATGACCTGCTCATTAAAAAATCCGGCTATAGACTCTTGAATTGCTTTGATTTGGTCTTGCCGTATGACCTTTTCCTCCAACCATCGAGCTTACAGGTTTGAATTAAAGGAAAATAAATTAATATATGTACACACATATATATATAATGACATAGTAACATAATCAATAATAATAATTAAATGAATATATAGTGTATTTTTAACGTACTTTGAGTCTCTCTGTAGGAGTTCTTTGGGAGACCACCTTGATAAACTTGCAAACATAGTAACCACAGTAGTTGTTCCCCTGTTCCTGCCTCAGACACCACTTTACGAGAAAAAGATTTGTCATCCAATCTGGTGATCCGGTGAAAGCTATATGTTTAATTAATAAAGATGATGCGATTTAGGGGACTTACTTTCAAAGGGATTACATTCAGTGGCGCTTTGCATTTTCCCATGTGTTGCTTCTCAATAAAGGTTTTCCAAACACTGCCCAATAAAAAATTTGACACATCATCATATATAGTTAATCATCATGTTTGTGTGTATATATAGTTGCTAGAGATACCGAAATTACCTCTGAATAATATCTATCATATCTTGGTAGTCTTGTTGTGGTTTTCTCATCGAGTCATAGATTATCAAGTGACTTTTCACCAGATCGATGTCCATCAATATCCAGTGATTACTGCATGTGTTTATATGATATAACGCATAACACTCATTAATTAATTAGAATCAACATATGAGCCATTAAGGATGATCGACATTATTAACACTCACTTGAAGTTGTAGGGAAAGAGTATATCCTTCTTGTGGCATTGGTTCACTAAGAAGTTCATGAGGTTACTCTCTGACTCAGACTTCCAATTAGTCTTTGGAGTAACTGGGTCTTTGAATACTATATGGGGATCAACAAAACCAATTTCATTGCAGCCTTCCTTTCTGAGCTCTGTCATTGTAAATCTGCATATATATAGTACTTGTTAGGATAATTTATATGCATATACACACATATGATGAGTTTAATAATAGATCGAAAGAATTATTACTTACAGGCAATAGCAGCAAATGATAACTTTGTCCAGAGAGGTCAGGTGGCATAGTTGATGAAATTCTGCAAAGTCAACATACATAACATCATCGCCACGGAACCAATATTCGTCTCTAATTCTGACACCAACGCAGAAGTCTCCACCGGTAGACGCCTGCATGTACCACTTGTTTAGCAGGTACATTTGCGTCCCCAGATCACATAAGGCTTGAGGGTTGTATAGACTCTGGCCTAGTACAAATTTTTTCTTCCAAATATCAACCTTCGCTGCACTCTCAATGTTTCCATCACCAAACATCTGGTAAAGGTCGAGACCAGTCTCATCAATAAATTCACCAAGGTGGTCCAAATCGACATCCGGAGGTATGTTTGCCTCATGCATTAATCCTAAATTCGAACCATATTCATTACCAACAACTAGCGGGGGGACTGATTGGTGCGATTGTTGTCCGAGTTGTGCAACTCCTTTCCCTGCCCGCTTCTTTTTCTGTGCCGCCTCAATTGACTTGGTGAGAGTGCGGTCATAGTCCGTTAACGTTGATTTGGATGGCTTACGAGATTCCCGCTGTTGTTGCTGGTAAGAAGCCACCTTTTTTCTTAGAATATCTGGAGCTATGAAGAAGTACGGTTTCTCCGGGTTTCTCCTTGCTTCTTGATTCTTTTTAAGTTTGTCATAGAATCTGGACATATCTTTTTTATATGCATCAGTTACTTCTTCCTTCTTTTCAGATATTATTTTGGGAATAGCCCTTGGTTTCACGGTGGCTTTCTTTGCCGGCGGGGACTAGTTCTTCGTTTGCGGGGCTGGCCTCTTGCTAGTACTTGGCTTCTTGGTAGGCGGGGGCGGGGGAGGCGTTGGAGACCTCCTTGGAGGTGGTGGCAGCGGCGTTGGAGACCTCCTTGGAGCTGGCGGCTGCGGCGTTGGAGACCTCCTTGGAGATGGTGTGGATGCAGCCTCGCCTTCCAACACATTGTCATCGTATAGAGCACTATGACGATCTGGCGATTGAACAATTGGATTTAGGTTGGGAGAGGATCTGCTAAAAAAAAAGGAATGACATATTATTATGAGCAGATTGTTAATTATTTAAGCCAATATAAATTAATGATGTAGTGTTTTCATCCGCACCTATGGTGAGGTAGTTCAGGAGGAGGTGGAGGTGACATCCTGGGAATGATGATGTAGCGCTTGCGCCATAGAATGAATGTCTTCTCTGCTTCTCCTAGAGTCTTCTCGCCATCAACTCCAGGAATGTCAAGAGGCAAATCACTAAAACCTTTTTCAGCTTTATCTACCGAGATGGTAGCATATCCTTCTTGGATTATATTCCCATGAATCCTTGGTGTCTTGGTTCGGTCGAAAGGATTAACAAGACCGATAGCCACCTTGATTGTGGAATTCCCCTTCGGAATGTGTAGCTCACACGATGTACAAGGTTCAGTGACGTCATCCACAGGGAAGCGCAGTCCTGTGTCCCCTTGATTTGGTATCTCTGTGGAAGCGCAGCTGCTTTTCAACTGAACAGATTGGCTAATGTTGATTCCTGGCTCTGATATCTGCTTGCTTGCACTCACTGCTATTTGCACTTGCCTTCTGATTTCCTCCTGCATTCTCGCTTCAAGGTTTTTTCCCGCTCTTGTGCTTGACGCACCGCTTCCTCGAACCTCTGGAGCCGCTGTGCCTCTTCTTCCTTCTTTCTCTGACGGCTTCTGTAGGAAGGTCTGTCCTGAGGGAATCCATGCTCCCACGAGACACTTCCTTTGCCTCTAGATCGGCCACCGTGTTCAATAGTCCCGATGGCGTATGTCAGTTCATCCTTCTCTCTGTTGGGCCTGAACGCACCACTAGCAGTAGCTCTCTGAGCATAAAACAATCTTTCTGCTGCTTCTTGCAGTCTTGCACCATAAACGCACTTCCCTGTCTCCTGGTCCAGTGTTCCCCTGTGAGCGAAAAACTAATTCTTTGCACACTCTCCCCACTCGAGTGATTCTGGTGTGATACCCTTGGCAAGAAGGTCTGCTTCCATTTTGTTCCACTTCTTAATGGCAGTCGGGTAGCCACCTGATCCAAAGTTATTGTGGTATGTCTTCTGTTGGGCATTACGTTGGTTCTTTATCACCCGACTCACACCCTCTTCTGACATCTTGTACTGTACAAACTCATCCCAATAGGGCCTCTGCTTTGAGATCGGGCCTGGGACAGTAAAATCTGGTGCTATGTTCTTCTTGACATACGTCGTGTATAGGTGTTTCTTCCAAGTCTGAAACTGGGTGGCCATCTTCTTTATTGCCCAATCCCTAACTCGCTCCTTCAATTCATCACCATCTATTATATCATCATAACCATCTGTTTGGAGCGTGAAATGTTCCAAGACATCATTCCAAATTAACGTCTTGTCATGATTGGAGACAAAACTGATATGAGGAGCATTGGTCTTCTTCTTCCATTTGTGGGTACTGATCGGGAGCCGGTCCCGTACAAGGTAACCACAGTGGTGCACAAATTTCATTTTATTTGCGCCCCCCCGGTTCGCCTGTATCCACATTGAACTCCGAGATGATAAAGCGGCCCTCCAATGGCTTTTTGAGACCTTGAACATTTTTACTCTTCGTTGTAGTTGTTGATGTCGATCCAGAGGGCTACAAAACATAAACATTATTTTTAATGTCATGAGAACACATAAGACATATGATAATATATATATAGCTAATAATAAAAAATATATACTTGGCCAATATGTTGTTGCTCATTTTGTTGAAGAGCTAAGTACTGACTCCCGTCATCTGCATCCTCTTGCACGTTATTTTTAGCACCATCATCGCCGGCAACTTGAGTGCCAGTGTTGATCAAATTCATCATCAACTCCTCCTCATCCATGTTTCTCGGGTCGGCCATCTAGCTTCAAAAAACAAAACCAATATATAGTACGTCAAATCTTTGCTTACATGCGTAAAATCTGCGAACAATATGCATTATTAAATCTTGCCCCTCGGTCACGGACGCAATTCGCCACACTAGGGCGAACTGCGTCGGTACTAGGGCGAATTAGGGCTATACATAAACGACCGAGGGCGAATTGCGTCGGTGACTAGGGCAAACCACGTCGGTGACATCAACAACACGGTTCACCCTAGTCACCGACGCAATTCGCCCTGGTGTGATTGTTTAGCGTTAACGATAACGATAATACGAATGTCGGTCGACTAGGCCGTGAGAGAGGGCGGTGTGACAAGAGTAGCGGTGCTCCACTCCGCCGTATATATGTTTGTACACATGGGTGAACGAGGGCGGCGGTGCTCCGCCGTATACATAGAAATGCATGGGCGAACGAGGGCGGCGGTGCCCCGCGACGTATATATACATGCATATGAATACAAATGACGTATATATACGTGTCAGCGCGGTGGCCGGTGTGCTGACGACGACGACGTGAGGCGGGTCGGCGTGCTAACGACGACGACGTGAGGCGGGCTGGGGCGGTTTCGGTGCATGATGTTGTGATCCTGTGTACCATGTGAACCATGTAGTCATTCATCATATATCTTAAACTAAACATAGTCACTTTATTAACTACAATATATCTTATGCCAACACGTAATACGAATGTTGATTGACTAGGCCGCGAGAGAGGGCGGTGTGACGAGAGTGGCGGTGCTCCACTCCGCCGTATATATTATTGTACACATGGGTGAATGAGGGCGGCGGTGCTCCGCCGTATACATAGAAACGCATAGGCAAACGAGGGCGGCGGTGCTCCGCGACGTATATATACATGCATATGAATACAAATGATGTATATATACGTGTCGGCGCGGTGGCCGGTGTGCTGACGACGACATGAGGCGGGCCGGTGTGCAAGTTTCAGATAACTAAGTTTCAGATAGCGTCTAGCTCCCATTCCGGCCAGCCGGTGCTCCGATCCGCTGTCTCCTCCCTGATGCCCGAGATCTCCCATCGCGCCCAACAGGAGCACAAGCTGAAGCGGATGACCAGTGCCACGCCGTACTTGTGAGACGGCTGCAAGGAGCTGGGTTATGGGGTCAGGTACACGAGAGATTGCGGCGGCGGCCATTCCATCCACCTCCACACGCGTTGCGCGTTCGCCGATGACACTCTTGTGCTTCCTCTCTATGGCTACGGCAAGATGGAGTTCTGCTTGCTCCTCGAACCCCCGTACCCTGTCCAGGGCAGGGTCTGCGACGGTTGTGGCGAGCCCACGCTCGGTTACATCTACCACTGCTTCGAACAAGACCTCGACATCCACCAGGGCTGCGCCACACTGCCGGAACACATTGTCCACGACGGCCGAGCCTTAGAGCTCCGTCGGAAGGCATCGCGAGATTCGCCACCGTGTGACTTCTAGAGACAACAAGGGGCGCCGGAGTAGGTTCTGGGCATACAGGTACCACAGCCACTTGGATGGCAAGGCTGTTGACTTGCACGTGGCGTGCTTTAAGGAAATGATTCGCCGCAGCCATGGCATGCCGTTGCCCCAAGACGCCACCGTTATGATTGTTGAAACTGACAACCATGGCATGCCGTTGCCCCAAGACGACGGCAGCAGCTGAGAGAACTCACCTCGGGCGGGCGCGGTGGAGGGCCACGGGCGCGCGCAGTGGAGGGCCGCACGAGGCGAGGCGCGGGCTCCGGTGTCACGGGGGCGGGCTGATGCGCAGGCGAAGACGAATCGGCGGCGGCGCGAGGAAGAAGGGAGAAAGAGCGGCGGTGTTCGACAAGAAAGAAGAGGAGGGGATCGATCTGTGCCAGGCACTGGCGGTTATATACCAGGGAGATTTACTCCCGGTGCCAGCCACCAGCCGGGAGTAAAGGTCCTTTACTCCCGGTGCGTATTACCAACCGGGAGTAAAGGTCCCTTTACTCCCGGTGCGTGTTACCAACCGGGAGTAATACCTTTACTCCCGGTTGGTAACACGCACCGGGAGTAAAGGTTTTTTTTGGCAGGCCACGAAACTGCAGCCCACCTTTACTCTCGGGTGGGCTTCCCACCCGGGAGTAAAGGTGGGCTGCAGTTTCGTTTCCCGCCTGTTTTGAGCAATTTTTTAATAGAAATATGGATTTTCTTGTTAAATGCATAGTAAATTAAATAAAAGGCATAAAATTATTTTGTTAAAAATATGGATTTTCTTTTTCTTTATTGCACATAGGAAAAATCTATAACCTAACTTTTTTTTATTTTTTGTTATAATTATAAAACATAATGTAACTAATATTTATTATTTCATTAATGCAAAAATGTAGTGTTTAATTAAAAATATTAAAACTATTGGTTTTGGATAGGAAATTTGTTTTCACATCATTTTAACGTTAAAATTTTAATTTTTCATCACTCAATGTCCTAATTTAACTTTTCGAGAGAGAAATCCCACCAAATCAAACATTGATTTAATTTGAAACACGACATAATAAACATCTGAATTCACAATTATTACATAATATCTCAAACACACACTAAATTAAATCACTATATTATCAAGTGGACACAGCAGTGAACTTCTTCTTTATGTATGTCCCTTGGTTATGATCGCGTCGTAACCATGGAGTGTCCTCATCATTTACCACGATGCTAGGGTCTTTGTTCACTTTGAAGGGCGGAATTTGGTCATACTTTTCATAATCTTCTGACATGTCCGACTTGTCCTCAATTCCGACGATGACTCTTTTCCCTAAAAGAACTATGTGACGCTTTGGCTCTTTGGTTGAGTCATTATCGTTTTTCCTTCTTTTTGGTTTGGTAGACATATCATTGACATAGAACACCTGATTCACATCCTTGGCAAGGACGAATGGTTCGTCTTTGTACCCAATATTACTAAGGTCTACTGTTGTCATTCCATACTCGTTGTCTACTGTTACCCCGCCTTCGGTCACCTTGACCCATTGGCACTTGAACAATGGGATCTTCAAAGTAGGCGCATATTCTAGTTCCCATATTTCATCTATGCGGACATAATATGTCTGCTTATTCCCATTCGGGTCTGTGGCATCTATGCGGACACCACTATTTTGGTTAGTACTTCTTTTATCTTGGGCTACTGTGTAGAATATGTTCCCATTTATCTCGTACCCTTTGTATGTTACGATATGCCATGATGGTTGCATAGCCAATAAATACAGTTGCTCATAGATGCTCTCATCACCTTGACATTTTTTTCGCAACCAACCGCCGAAAGTTTTCATGTGCTTATGCGTAATCCAAGCTTCAGTCTTCCCTAGAAACTCGGATCGTAAGAGATCCTTGTGTGTCTCAATATACTGATCTACCAAAGAGGAGTTCTATAGAACTGTGTAGTGCGCTTTATTGAAATAATCATCCTCCGTACCAATATATGTTTTCCTCCCTAGTGTCCCCTTTCCGCTTAGTCTCCCCTCATGTCTCGATTCAAGAACACCAATCGAGTCAAGGTCGGGAATAAAGTCAACACAGAACTCAATCACCTCTTCTGTTCCATAGCCCTTGGCGATGCTTCCTTCTGGACGAGCATGGTTGTGAACATATTTCTTTAGGACTCCCATGAATCTCTCTAAGGGGAACATGTTGTGTAGGAACACAGGACCAAGAATGAAAATCTCCTTGACTAGGTGAACTAGGAGGTGTGTCATGATATCAAAGATGGAAGGAGGGAACACCAACTCAAAGCTAATGAGACATTGAACCACATCATTCTGTAGTTTAGCTAGATCAGTTGGATCAATTGTCTTCTGAGAAATTGCATTGAGGAATGCACATAGCTTCACGGTGGCTAGACGTACATTTGGAGGTAGAATTCCTATTAATGCAACTGGAAGTAATTGCGTCATGAGAACGTGATAATCATGGGACTTTAAGTTACAGAATTTCTTCTCTGGCATATTTATAATACCCTTTATATTCGAGGAGAATCCAGATGGTACCTTGATGTTGTTTAAGCATTCAAACATGATTTCCTTCTCCTCTTTGCTTAGAGTGTAGTGGTGGCGGGACGTAAGTAATGGCGCCCATCATCTATCTTCTCCGGATGCAGGTTGTCTCTTTCTCTCAAACAACGCAGTCCTGTCGTGCTTCAAATGTGTCCTTGGCTTTCCATACACACCCATGAAGCCTAGCGAGTTCACACAAAGATTCTTCGTCGGTGCATCACGTCTATCGAGTGCGGACCTCTAGGACTTGCCAATAGGGTAGGTCCCAAAATATGGACTTCTTCTTCCACATGGGTGCGTGACCGTTAGCTGTCGTTGAAAGGTTGGCTGCCATGTCCTTTTCCAAAGATGACTTTCACATCATTGACCATATCGAGTACATCCTCACCGGTTTGGTTGCGAGGCTTGGTCGTGGTTAGTGCGCCTTCCCTTTAAAATGCTTGCCTTTCTTTCTTCACGGGGTGATTTGCAGGAAGAAATCGGCGATGGCCAAGGTACACGACCTTTCGGCATTTATTTCAAGAATACACCTCTAATATCACCCCAAGCGGTGTGTGCATGCATTATATCCATTGTTTGACTGTCACGAAAGATTACTTAGAGCAGCAATCATTGATTATTACGAACAACAATGCTCGCAGATCAAAGTGTTCTGTTTGTACTCATCCCACACACGTACACCTTCTTTATTCCACAAAATGAGAAGTTCGTCAATAAGTGGTCTCGGTACACATCGATGTCATTGTCGAGTTGCTTCGGGCCTTGGATGAGCACGAGCATCATAATGAACTTCCGCTTCATGCATAACCAAGGAGGAAGGTTGTAGATACTTAGAGTAACAGGCCAAGTGCTATGACTCTTTGCTTACGCTCTCCAAAAGGATTGATACCATCTGTACTTAAAGCAAACCTTAAGTTTCTTGCGTCATTTGCAAACTCCGGAATTCTCTATCGATTGCTCTCCTTTGGGACCCATCGTGAGGTGTCTCAACATATTGTCTACCTTACGGTCTTCTTTGTGCCATCGGAACAATTTTGCATGTTCTTTGTTTCTGAACAGACGTTTCAAGCATGGTATTATAGGAGCATACCACATAACCTTGGCAGGGATTTTCTGCCGCGGACGTTCGCCCTCAACATCACCAGGGTCATCTCGCCTGATCTTATACCGCGATGCATGGCATACCGGGCATGCATCCAATTTCTCGTACTCTTTGCCACGATACAGGATGTAGTCATTAGGACATGCATGTATCTTCTCGATTTCTATCCCCATAGGACATACAACTTGTTTTGCTTCATAGGTAGTGGCGGGCAATTCATTGTCCTTCGGAAGCATCTTCTTTTGGATTTTTAGTAACTCTCCAAATCCCTTGTCAGATACACCATTCTTTGCCTTCCATTGCAGTAATTCTAGTGTGGTTCCCAACTTTTTCTGCCCTGCATCATAAGTTGGGTACAACAATTTCTTGTGATCTTCTAGCATCCGCTTGAACTTGATCTTCTCCTTTTCACTTTCACATTCTCTTTGTGCGTCACGAATGACCTAACAAAGATCATCAGCAGGCTCATCTTCTGTGGCTACCTCTTCTTCAGCTTCTCCCATTGTAGTATCATTGAAGCACGCACCATCGGGAATAATATCATTGTCGTCCCATTGTTCTTCTTCACCTTCTTCCATTACAACGCCGGTTTCTCCGTGCTTCGTCCAACAAATATAGTTTGGCATGAAACCCGACTTGAACAAGTGTGAATGAAGAGTCCTTGAGCAAGGATATTCCACCGTATTCTTACATATGGCACATGGGCAACACATGAAACCGTAGCGTTTTGTTTGCCTCGCCGCACGTAACAAAGAATGCACGCCCGTCAATGAACTCTTGAGAGCGGGCGATCGACATTGTACATCCAATGCCGGCTCATCTGCATTACATGACATAAATACCATATTAAAACCTAGATCATAATTAATTATTTATACAAACATGTGCCACCACAAAAGGTACAAATTTATGAAAGCATCGCTACAATGTAGACAATCCCAACTACCACTAAAAGAACTAAAGCTAAAATACATTTCAGAGGAGCACAAGGATTTCGACCAATCTCAACTAAAAAGCAGACAGATCCCTCGATTGTGCAACATCTTTGGGCTTCTTCATTTGGATCAACGCCTCATTAGTCATCAGATTCACTGTTGTGCAAGATATTTTTGCACGAGTTCAACATAATATTCTCCCAAGAGAAGCTGAACATCGCCCAATTTGAAATTAAAACAAAAAATTAGAACTTTAATCACAACCATCATGAAAATAGGTATAAACTAACCATAATCATTAAATACGATAAAATAACTCACATTGCGATCCGGACACTTGTAGAAGATACGATCCTTATTGGGACCCTCCTTCTTCACTCGGTACTCCATCACAATCTTCGTCTCATCACGACACTTGCCATATGGAATGAGAGGGACGCCCGGCCTAAGTCGCTTTGGAAACCCATGAGAGGCCGAGGACCCAGAAACAGTTGTCATCTACTCTCTATACTCATTTTTTTAATACACTATAAATTTCTCATTTTATAAACAAATAAAATTAAGAAACTATAAAATTATCTATATCTCTAAACAATGATATTTTTAATGGTCATTGTGTTCTCGTCTTTTACTACGGCAGGTAAGTAATTCACATGATATTTCCGCAAATTAACAGAAGAATGGGAGTGTACACACATAACAATCGATTATCGTTTATATTTATATATATACTACGTTTGGGTACGGTGATTGACAGACTACTACGATGATATCGGGACGTGTGAATAAATAACCATCCATACTAGTTGACCTTGCTTACGTGATCATCTCGGCGAGCATTTCTCCACCAGACGGCACCGTACTTGGCCACGGAAGAGCTCCGATTCTACGAGGAAGGGAACACGGTCTTCCACGACCGTTGCCGTTCTCCCTCATAGAATCAAAGCTCCTCCTTGACGTCCGTTACCGCTCGGCAGAGAACATACTCGCCGAAATGAACACGGTCCGCTAGTTCAACTAGCTACTTTAACCTTCCTTCATGTAAATATGCAAGCTTGAAGTGATTTTGAGCTCAAATTGCTTACAAATGAAAAAAACCACAATAAAGAACCATATATATATATAGTGAACAAAATGGGATAAGACAATGATGAAACATGAGAGTATGAAGTTGATAACCTTTAGAACCGAAGAATCGATGGAGGAATCGAAGAAATCGATGGAGGAATCGAAGAATGGATGGAGAAAGAGCAAAAACACTGCTTAAATTTGAACTTAAGCTCTCGGGCGGGCTCAGGGAGGAAGAAGACGGCCAGCAGGATTTTTAGCTCAAAAACATGTTTTAATAAATAACCATCCGTACTAGTTGACCTTGCTTATATGATCATCTCGGCGAGCATTTCTCCATCGGACGGCACCGTACTTGGTCAAGGAAGAGCTCCGATTCTACGAGGAAGGGAACATGGTCTTCCACGACCGTTGCCGCTCTCCCTCGTAGAATCAAAGCTCCTCCTTGATGTTCGTTACCGCTCGACAGAGAACATGCTCGCCGAGCTGAACACGGTCCGCAAGTTCAAC
This sequence comes from Miscanthus lutarioriparius, assembly GCA_904845875.1. Taxonomy (NCBI): domain Eukaryota; kingdom Viridiplantae; phylum Streptophyta; class Magnoliopsida; order Poales; family Poaceae; genus Miscanthus; species Miscanthus lutarioriparius. Next base: position 86,792,771 of record CAJGYO010000018.1, read on the forward strand.
TAGTACGGATTTTCTATAATTTTCTAACTATTTTCTAAGTTTTTCATTTCATAAAAAGTTAAAATAAAATGTTTAGTCGAGGAGTCCATAGAAATGACCATATTTTGACCTAGCAACGCATTGTCAATTGTCATTGCATTGCATTGCACCCCGGACCGGACTCCGGACAATAAAATACTATGGTCGATCGATGCCGTTCTTTGTCGTAAATACGATCAGACAATGATGGTGACGACGGACCGTTCAACCACCAAATCATCGAGCCCATTTGTTGGGCGTATCGTCAAAAAGAACGGATTTGCTTTCTATTGCACGGCCTTGCATTGCATCTGTCATACCAGTCGGAGGCACTAGTCCCTATACTCATTTTTTAATACACTATAGATTTCTCATTTTATAAACAAATAAAATTAAAAAACTCTAAAATTCTCTATATCTCTAAACAATGAAGTGTGCTATGCATGCTACAAATGAACGGTGAATACTAGTTTTTAATAGCTACTTTAACCTTCCTTCATGTAAATATGCAAGCTTGAAGTGATTTTGAGCTCAAATTGCTTACAAATGAAAAAAACCACAATAAAGAACCATATATATATAGTGAACAAAATGAGATAAGACAATGGTGAAAAATGAGAGTATGAGATTGGTAACCTTTACAACTGAAGAATTGACGGAGGAATTGAAGAAATCGACGGAGGAATCGAAGAATGGATGGAGGAACAATGGAGGAAGGAAGCAAGAACACTAGTGCAGTGAGCTTCAAAATGTGCTGAGCTCGGGCTCGGGGAGGAAGAAGGAGACGGCCGATATATAAATGGGGGACCTTTACTCCCGGTTGGTGGCTCTAACCAGGACTAAAGGTCCCTTCCAACAGCTCCTGCGCCAGACAGAGGTGGCAGAGATCTTTAGTCCTGGTTGGAGCCACCAACCGGGAGTAAAAGTCTACCTTTAGTCCCGGTTGGTGGCTCCAACCGGGACTAAAGGTCCCTGCCACCTCTGTCTGGCGCAGTAGCCGTTGGGAGGGAGACTAGAGCCCATTTTGGCCGAGGATCAAAGGCCTGTTCTCTACTTGTGAGCATCATCAAATTAAAACACAACAGAAAGGATTCGTAGCAAAGTCTCTTTTTTAGAGCACCCCTACAAATACTGTCCAAACAAGCCGCCCCTATAAAGACTGCTAGTATTATCAGCTGCCCTTCACTACCGGATTCAGCTTCTTTGCCGAGTGCCTCAGGCACTCGGCAAAGGCTGATATACACTCGGCAAAGGCCGATATACACTCAGCAAAGGGCGCTCGGTAAACAGTTTATCGGCAAAGACCTCTTTGTCGATTGCACTTTATCGGGCACTCGGCAAAGCCTTTGCCGAGTGCTAATCTGACACTCGGCAAAGAAAAGTCACCGTGACGGCGAGCGCCACCATGACGGTGGCTTTCTCGAGTGTCAAGGTCAAGCACTCGGCAAAGGTCGCCACTGTGCCGAGTGCCACCGGCAAGACACTCGGCAAATGTAGCATATTTGCCGAGTGTCCTGTCAAGACACTCGGAAAACAGGCAACCTTTGCCGAGTGCCTGGTCCGTGGCACTCGGCAAATCTGTGATGTTTGTCGAGTGCAATGGCCTTTGCACTTGGCAAAGCATGTTCCCAGGTAGTCACTTTGCCGAGTGTCATGGCCATTGCACTCGGTAAAGTGACTGAAAACAACCTTTTTATTTGTTTTTTATATGCCATCCAAACAAACAGAAGATATATATAACAAACATCACCAACATCACATATATATCATCAACAACACATATATATCACCAATACCACATATATATCACAAACGTCACATATATATCACAAACGTCACATGTCTCACAATATATCACAAATAAGTTCACAAGTAATCCAAGTGCTCCATCATCTACAACCACAATTGCAAATAAAAGTACCATTAACAACCACAAGTATCATTAGCAAGACGGCCAATGAGACTGATTTGGTGAAGGATTCGATGAAGCATGAGGATCGTTCGATGCCGCTGATTGATTCTGCACAAAGGAGAAGAGATTGCATGTGTGAGACAAGATAAATGTATACCATACATGAATCAAACTTTCATACTCCACTAGGTTTGACCGTAAGCATGAACATACAAACTAAGGCCCTGTTTGGTTCCCACCTCCTAAAAATTTTAGGAGCTAAAAGTTTTAGCAGCTTTTAACAGCCATCTAAAACCTCCTAAAAATGTGTTTGGTTCCACCTCCTAAAAGTGACTAAAAACAATAAGTACTGTTGAACAAAGACACTTTTGCCCTTCTTCCTCCTACCCCTGCTACCCCTGCGCTCTTCCTGTCGCCTCCGCCGTGATGGCCCTCGGCGGCGCGGCGCCCGACGCCTCAGGCTCCAGCGAGGCTGGCTCCACCGCAGGCGCGCGCCCCTCCGCCCGCCGCACCACCAGCCGCCTGGGCGAATCTCAGGCCAGAGGAGGAACAACCCTCTGGGCGAATCGGCGATGGCAACCCACCCGGCCTCCCCAACCGCCGGCGCCGACTAGGGCTCCATCCTGGTCTCCGTCGATGACGAGCCCGACGCTGGCATCGCCTTCACCTCCACCAAGGCGCAGGATCTCGCGCAGCCGCTCATCGTCGTGTAGATCCCCTTCAAGATCTAGCCCAGCCAACGGCGTCCAGGGGGAGCAGCGGGCCACCGACGTCGGGGGAGCGGGAGGGCGGCAGATCTGGCAGCGGGAGCCCCGGCGCTCCAGCAGGTCCAGCAGCTGGAGCCCCGGCGCTATCGCTGCCTCCGCCGGGTTTGGGCGCGAAGGGGCGGCGGATCCGGCGGGGGGAGGGCGCGGACCGAAGGCGTGAGGGAGCGGGGGTGGCGCGAGGGGGAGTGGAGGAGGGAGGGAGCGGCGGTGGGGTTGGGGAGGGAGCGGGGGCGGTGTGCGAGGGGCGGGCCCGTGCGGCGGTAGGGGGGAAGGGAGGGTGGGAGAGAGAGAGAGGGGTAGTGGGGGTCCAGATGGACTTTAGGAGGTTTTAGGAGGGGGTGGAGCTCCTAAAGTTTTTGGCCCCTCCTAAAGTTTTTAGGAGGTTTTAGAAGATGGTGTTTGGTTTTTTAGGCAAATTCTATCCAGATTTTAGCTCCTAAAACTTTTAGGAGGAGTAACCAAACAGGGCCTAAAACATTTATACTCACAGGAGAAGAATATATAGTGAGGAGGTGGAGGTGGAGGTGGTGCGAATAGCGAAGGTGGCGGAACTACACCCGTAGCGGCGCCAAGACTTTGCATGTACTGAAGAATCTCCGCCATCCTCCGCTGTTCAGCCTCCCGCTCGGCCTCCACCCTCTCCATCTTCGCCTGCATCTGCTCCCGTATCCTCCTCTCTTGTTCCAGCTGGGCCTACAATATATTCACCCTAATGTTACAATAATGCAAAGGAAAGGTATGAAAAAACCAATGAACGACGAATAAACCAGGAATAACCTCGAGTGCCTCCACCCGGTGGTGTGAAGTGTCCTGCCGAGGTCGTATGGCTGGGCTCCTGCTCGTGCTGCTACGTGACAACTTGCGCGAAACCTTCTTAAATTTTTCTCACAACCTCCACATATGATTTCATGAAATCTTGACAAGGTTCATGATTTTCGGACTTCGTTTGCTTTTTATAGAATTTAAAAACAACTCGACCGCAGGTTCGTGGTCATGTTTCGTGAACAAGATATACGAAATTGGTGGTCTGTTCCTGGATACGGCCTCATATTATACTAAATAACATGAATATCATTTTTCCATTCATTTTTTTCATTATTCGAATGACTAGCAGTTATAATTTGAATTAACCAAGAAAATTCAATTAAATTATATAAATTTAAGAAATATAGAAAAAGTATGAGAAATGTGTCACATTGGAACATGGAGTACCAGGTATTGTATGAGGACTGCAGAAAAAGATTGGAGGTCAAAAGTGAAAAAAATATGGTTTGCCGAGTGTCAAAAAATAACACTCGGCAAATCATCTCTTTGCCGAGTGTCAGGAGAAGACACTCGGCAAAGGGTTAACGGCGGCTGCCGGCCATTAACGGAGGCGGCCCTTTGCCGAGTGTTCTGGTTTGTCGAGTGCCCGACACTCGGTAAACCTGGTCTTTGCTGAGTGTTATTGTTTGCCGAGTGCCAGTTGGTTGCCGAGTGCTTTCTCTCTGGCACTCGGCAAATAGCCCATTTGCTGAGCGCCCGATAAAAAACATTCGGCAAAGTCTGGGACACTCGGTAAAGAAACCGTCTCCAGTAGTGCCTACAAATAACCCAATTTGTAGAGACGGTTCTATATTGAGCCGCTCCTACACAGACACTGTCCCATTGCATTGCAAATGACACGGTACACACACTGCAAGATGTCGGTGGTTAAAAGAAAGACAAAGCGAATGATACAGCAGAAGCACTGCCGTCAGTGGTTAAACACACACACACTGTCGCATTGCATTTCCAGAAAGAGAGGTTCAAGATTAAACTTTATAGCTAGCCTAGGCACCAGAGGCGTGGAAGAGCTAGGACCGGCCCGGCCGGTCGGTCTGCTCGGGCGACGACCACAAAGCAGCTGGGGCCGGCGGCCTGTGCCGCCTACGACGGTGGCGTCGCGGTAGGTGGTGTGAGATGCCTGACGCGCGCTGCTAAGGATAGAAGCACACACGAGCTCACGGTCCCTGTTCATCTTCCCCGGCGAGCCCCTCGCCCCCGCCCACCTCGACTACAGCCTAAGCCGCCGGCGACCTCCTCGCCGGGCGCCCACCCCGGCCGGACGAGCCCGCCCTCCCCTAACATCGCCGGCGCTCGCCCCCGCCGCCTATCCCGCCCATCCGGATGTCCTCCGCCGCCGCCAACCATAACCCTAACACCCGCTGCCCCGCCGCCCGCGGCCGGTGGCGAGGACGCCGCCGCACCGCTCCGCCCACCACCCGCCCGCTTGTCCCCGCCCCCGCCCCCTTCTTCCTCGATTACGGTGCGCGGGGGCGTCGTGTGCACCGTTTCAGTTAGTGGCGCATGCACGCCGGATAGCGATTGGGGCTTACACCGCGCGGTACTGCCGCCCCAGTTTGATGACACCATGCATGGTGCCGCCGCCCCAGTTCGCCCTAGCCGCACGACTGCCGGGCCGGGGAAAGCTAGGGTGGTGGAAGACTACTGGAGGGCTGGGAGGGAGTGTGGTGCGGAGCGCGCGCGGATACATGCTAGGGCTTACTGGAGCTAGCGGCATGGTTCGGGAGACCCTATCATTCCCTCCGCCCCTGCTCGCCCAGGCGCATATGCGGCCAGGTCGTTATACTGACTGGTGCAAACATGTCTAGGTTGGTACCGTATGTTTCTTTATGTTGATAATTAAGGCACGCAGTTAATGATGCCAATTAATAATTAGCTCGCTGCGGTTATTAGGCGATCGAAGAATTAGTAGTATTAGATACTTATTGCTATCATGCATATGATATGATGCATACACAAGTCGGGCTTTTAATTAAGTATATATAGTCGTGCAGGGTTAGCTTATCACGATGAATTCGAGGTCATGTATTGATCTGCTGGTACCTAATCGCGAACATGCATGCGCGATGCGATTGAAGGAAGAATGTTCTTATAATTAGGAGTGAAAAATTGTAGGAACTTACTTGATGGATAAATTACGGCCCTGCCGGGCTTTGGCGGTAGCTGCGCGCGGGTGCCGTGTCAAAGGTACCCTGGGGGGAACAATGTCCTCGAGGCCCGAGAAAACCTTGTCATCTTCATCTGCGGCGGCAGCGGCAGCGACTGGGAGCATAGGAGAGGCAATAGCGGCAGCGGCAGGAGGTTCTGGAGGAGGAGCCTGAACCTCGGGCAGGCATCTGTGTCGTCTCAGGTGGGAGGTTCCGTTTTCGCTCCTGGCGCTCAGGCGCGTGCGGCACGTGGGGCATTCAGCAACTATGGTTTTGCCCTTCTCATCAGGAATTTTTTTGAAGAACTCCCACACCTTAGAACCAGGACGCCTCCCCTGGCCGCGGGTCGCCGACGACGACACGCGCCCAGCTGCTGCGCCTGACCTACTACTATTGGTTCTGGTGGTGGCCATGTGATGTTAGAGAGGCAATGTACTACTTCCCTTGGATACCATATATACGCACACGCTAGTAAGTGCTGCAATGCATCATCAAGAATCACTTGCTTGTTGCTTTTTTCCGCCGCGCAAACAGCGCTAGTTTGCCCCTGCAGAAAAGAACCGGGCCGGCACGCCTTTTAGTGTACTAGTAAGACAAAATTTGCTATCAAAAGGTGTGCATGTCTGTCAAGTATTCCTCGTTAGATGCTCCGTTGTCCATTTACTGCGAATTCTCCTAGTATTTTTAAGTAGTAATAAAATACTATCACTAGTTATAGCATATGTAAATCATCACCCGGAGGTATTTGGTAGGAAAAGCTTATACTAAATTTTGAATGAGAAAATACTAGGAGAAACCCACCTCACTAGGAGAAATTGAAAATTCTGATTGGGATTGTCGGCTTTAAGTGAAATCCATCTCACACGGCGAATTTACGCTACTGTAGTAATATATATGTTTGAATTGCTTAGGGCAAGTGATTAGCTTAAATTAATTGGAATTTGTTGGCTAGTTAGCTAACTAGCTAGGGTAGTCCCAATCAAGAAAATATAGGATAGTTTTCGTACTTAACAATTAATACGGACACTATATATGGAAACTATATACATTCCCACTAGAATAGTTTCTACAAGCTAAATAATTTTCCAATCATCATTCTTCTCTCCTATCGTGTACTTGTTATCCTAGTTCATCGTATCTTAGTTCACATTAGACATAGTTTCTTGTATACGAAACCATTTCTTTATCTGTCATTCTTAGTTCCAATGCCACATCAATATCTTGTTTACTTGCCTTCAAAAATATCTTGTTTACTTGGCACTCTAATTAGTTCTATGTACCCATTCATTGGGACCGCGCTTAGAGGTTTGCCTAAAAAAATTAGCCTATTAGTCCTCTATTTAAATGGGCTAGAGTTAAAATTAGCTATGAACAAAAAACCGTAAATATTGGATTTAGTTAAAGTTCCAAACTTGTCCATGCGTAAATAAAAGAGGAAAGGCATTATTTAAAATTTGTTACAAAAAAATCCATATCTGTCACTAGTTTTGTGAACAATGAATGTCCATAATGAATTTACAATCCCATAGCAACCATACGAAGCCATGGAGTTATGAAGTATCTAGAATTTAAACATGTCGATAACCACCACATTTGCTAAAGAATTAACCAAACTATACCAAATTTAAATGGGTTGCTAGCTAAAATCCTCAAAGTTTCAATGTCACATGGGTTCATAAAAAGTGGATAGCCCTTACCAACAATTCTATTCTATGCTACACTAAAATGGAGAAACTAAAAGAACCAACTAAGCCATCACACTTACTAGAGAATTAAAAGCAATCTAATGAAGCAAACTAGCTATACTATCTAATTATTATAAGTTGATAAGGATAGACTATATCAAATAAAATAAATAAGTAAATGGTCAAAGTGTATTTTGAGAGACCATATCAAGACGCGCGCCCAGCTGCTGCGCCTGACCTACTACTATTGGTGGCCATGTGAGATGTTAGAGGCAATGTATGTAACCCTTAGATCGATCGGTACTGGTACTACTGCCCCTGAATACCATATATATGCACACACCAGAAAGTGCTGCAATGCGTCATCAAGAATCACTTGCTTGTTGCTTTTTTTCCGCCGCGCAAACAGCGCTGATGAGCTTTAGTTTGCCCCTGCAGAAAAGAACCGGGCCGCGCGACTGCATGCTGCACTTCTAGTTGGCTCCAAACACTAGGCGTGCACGCGGAAGACGACGACCAGGGCTCCGCCCTTTTTCCCGGCCCGGCCCTTTCCGTTGAGAAAGTTGTAGGGAGCTGCTGCAGCAATATATCGAGACAACTCCATCTCCTAGCTTTCTTCTTTCTCTTCGCTCTTCATCTCCTAGCTTATTTCTTCTTTTTCTTCACTCTTCTTTCCGTTGAGAACTACAAGCAGGAGAAGGAATGGAATGAGTGGGATATCATCAAGAGCCTATATGAGCCCTAGCTCTTTTTATCACTACTACAGAAACGTTTTTTAGGGGCGGCTCGTAACCTTTTGTAGGGGCGGTTTGGCCAGCCGCCCCTACCGAACCGTCTCTACAAATCATGCATTTGTAGGGGCGGTTCCCAAGCCGCCCCTATAAATCGATTTGTAAGGGTGGCTGTAGTACAAATTGATTTGTAGGGGTGGCTGGTACTACAACCACCCCTACAAATCGATTTGTAGGGGCGGCTCGTATTACCAGCCACCTCTACAAATCGATTTATAGGGGCGGCTGTAGTACCAGCCACCTCTATAATATCTGTTTGTAGGGACGGTTCAATCTAGAACCGTCCCTACAGTATGTTTTCCCGTAAAAAGAATTCAAATTTACAATTCAAATTCGTCCAGAACACTGTTTGTTTCCGCGTATTCCATCCAGCATTCGCGTTGCCGAACGCCCCGCGACCAGCGTTCCGAACCGCGTTCGCATTGCCGAACGCCCCGTGACCAACGTTCCGAACCGCATTCGCGTTGCCAAACGCCCCGCGACCAGCGTTCCAAACCCCCTAGACTACAAGCACAAGAGTATTATATAAACTACAATTACAAGTCCAATTCACAAGAATATATACAATCCATCATTAAATATACAAATTCCATACACATTGTTATCAACGTTCTAGAGCTAGCCTTTCAGTCTCACGAAGATGTTGGTACAGAGGATTTCTACCTAAGTCAGACTCTCGGTCATGGTAGGCGCCTTTGACGTGTACAATCTGGTCCAATATGAAGTTGCAAAGGTCGCCGACGAGCTCTAAGAGTTGGTCATCCTTGTATGGGTCTCTTTTTATTTCTTTCTCTTCTTTCCACTATAAGAGAACAAGTTTCGGTTTAGTATTTCATACCATGTACGAAGTTTTTATACTACGGGTGAAGAGGTTCAAACTTACCCATAAGGGGTGTCTCCTGTAGGCACCGGTGTTACTCATCATAGAACATATATAGTATCCACAATGTACACTCCTAGGCTTCTGCTTAGGGTACTGTGTGTTTTGCATATGAAAATGTTAAGTAATGTTTTTGACAGCCATATAATGGAGTATTGAAGAAGTAAGTTACACTTACCTTACATAGTGTTTTTATAGCCAGCTTTTCCTTCCTTGCTGGATCATGCCTTCCATGATGTTTAGTGACATAGAACCTAAATGCTCAGTTCGAATTATTTTAGCAAATACAACTTGTTAGTATCCAAAAGTGAACGTTACAAGTATGTATAAAAACATATAAGCTAATGAGGATTGTCGATAAAAACATATAAGCTAATGAGGATTGTCGATATGTATACGTCTTGAGAATCGATATGAAGTCTTTGTATGTCACCGGGTCCCTATCTATTGAATCAAAGACACATGCCATGCTCCTCCCGACATCGACGCCTATACAAATCCAGTGGTTGCTGCATGGGTTTAATCATAGAACTAGATAAGCTCTTTTGCATCGAATAAAATATATCGAACAAAGCTTTAAGTATAGAGTTAAACTTACTCGAAGTTGTATGGTAGCCATATAGTAGAGTGCTGTTGGAGAATTTTGAAAGCTAGGGCAATGTATGTCGCAACCTTAAGGGCCACTTCTCTTAGTTTCGTCGTACGGATGTGCTCTTTCTCCCGAAGAGTATTTCCATCAGCTAGCCCTTTGGCATCTAGTTTCCACTATTTAGGGTAATTAAAATTTGTTTGGGCTATAACTTGAGGGTCTATATACTCGGCTTTCACACTTGGCATTTGTTTGATAATGTGCACTTGCATTCTACAAATCACGGCGTGGGTTAGTTACAACAAAATTCAAATATTGCATTCATATCATATCGGGAGTACAAGGACTTACAGGCACCACGTGCGAATTAGATTCATCTCCATTGCTCCCAGGTGAAAGCATGTCTGCATGTCATTAAAGTCAAAGACAATTTTCTCGGCTGGGCTTCCAAATGTGCCGGTGGGGAAGCATTCTTGTATGAGGTCTATGCTCGTTGGGAGAACATGCAAGTACCAATCATGGAACCTTCTCATTCCAAGTGGTAGGCGCTGGATGACCCGGTTTGGTAGGAAGGGCTTGCCTCTTTCATATGTTTTCGGGCAATCCTTTGACCATTTGATGGTATCAACATTTGGATACTGCTTTGCAATTTGGTGGAGTTTGCTAGTGATGGCCTCCTTAGAACCCTGTGATGGGACTTTTTTAACTTGGTTCTCAGGCTTGAACTGGTCATGGGAATACCACTTGGACACCGACGAGACATCTTTCATCGGAACATAAACTGACCTTATGGTGATTGGATGCTTCTTTTGAAGTTCCCATTCAGGCACGTCCTCGTCTTCTTGTGCATCACCTTCTTCAGGAGGCACTCGTTGTTCATGTATTGGCTGTGCTTGTTGAGAAGACAGTGGCATCTCATCATGCACTTGCTCGCTATGAGCTGGAGAAGGTTGTGGCATCTCATCAGGCACATGCTCGCTAGGAGACAGGGAAGAATGTGGCATCTCGGGAATGTGGTGGTCACGAGACGGTGAAAATATCTCCCCGACCTCAACAACTCGCTCCAAATTTGGGAGAGGGGGATGCGGCGAAGAAGCAGTCAATATAATGTCCTGTTTGTGCCAGAGGATGAACTGCCCAATAACGTCTCTGAGTAACACCAGCCCCTCGGGAGTTGCGTAGTCTATCCTCCACTGCATGAACTCGGGCTTCACGGTATGCACCTCAACCGTAGTGTAGTCCAGCGGTATCTTATTATTGTGGTGTAAGCCACTAGGAGGATGTGCCACACCCGTTGCCACCTCCATCACAATGTTCTGCCGGCCGCTGAGAAACACCAAGGTGCAACTAGTTGGTTCCTATATGCGATCGACGGGGGATGTGGCTGCAGTGGAACCTTGGCTGCTAGGAACTTTCGGAGGGCTGCCAACTAATGCCAGTTCTCTCGGTGGCGTCACTAATATCCGTGGCTCCGTAGACAGTTCTTGCTCCTCCAACGCCTTCGCAACTAGAGCCTTCACTTAGAGCTCAAGATTAGTCTCCCGGTCTATGTCATGTTTCTTGTACATGTGCATGTCATCTTTGAATCCTTGCTTCCAGGTCATCCTTTTCCCTAGCCCCCTAGTGCGGCCTGTGTGCTCCTTGTTTCCCAAGCCAAGGCTAAGCTCGTCCCTCTCTCTAAAAGGATTGAATGAACCCTTCTCCATGCCTTCAGTATATTTCAGTATCCTTGATACTGCCTCTTCGGTCTCCGACTTACCAAACTTAAGATTACCATCGGATAATTCTGTACTCCTCGCATATATCCAATTCCTTGAGCGTACCTTCAAATTTGTCACATTGATATTCCCAGCAGCTACGGCCTCTTCGTCCATCTTCCTAAACTGCTCTTTCTTGGCATAGTAGCCACCAGGGCCTAGATGATGGTGGTGTTTGTTCCTCTTCGCCAGCTCAGTGTTACGGGCACTGAGCTCCAATGCCTCCGGTGAAGTCTTCTGAGCCATGAGCTCCTCCCATTGACTAGGAGTTATGTTGCCGAACTCACTGAAGGGAGTTAACCTCTTTTGGATATACTTCTTGTTGAGCTCCGACCTCCAACATCAGAATGACTCTCCCATCATCCTGAAAGCATTTTTTACCGGTTCGTGCTTACCCTCCGGAAATCTAAAATTGAGCTTCAGCTGCCATCCCATAGTTCATCCTTTTTGTTCTCTGGTACCTCTTTCTAGTTAGGGATTGCTGGGTTCAATTTATCTCTTACTGGGGCCCCAATTGCATTACGGAATCATCCTCTTAATTCCTTCGGTTCAAGGATCTCCCCTGCTGGCCCGACCTCTGTTATCACATAGCATGCCTTATTTGGATATTGATTTGCTTTTCTATCCCCTCATTTTCTCTTAGGCTTGGTAGTCGTGGTTGTGTCTTGAGGTTGTGGAGCAGAGGCATCATGATCTGTCTCTGTGGCTATTGCCTCTGCTCTCCTTTCCTCTACTCCATCTTGTCCAGCGAGATGTCGCGGACGTCAACGTTGTCTTTTCTGAGTTTTAGGAGGGACATGTATATACGACAGGTCAAAGTGTTAGCAGAGGTAACACAGTCAAACCTTTAGCAAAATTTACAAGCTAAGGCTTTTTCCCTACCTCCTCATTCGGGTCAAAATCCTTGTCCAAATCTTCCTCCGTTGGCCTCCTTCTTGCTTCACGTGGGAAAGGATCCTTGGGACTTACATATCTCTCTTCTAAGTCGTCATCATCATCATCCTCTTCTTCTTCGCCTTTAGCAGCCTCTCCTGCTCTTCCTTCTGCTCTCCCTTCCTCCTCGTCACACTGCTTCTAAGTAAGCAACACTTCTAGATCCTTTTCTAACTCATTATCGAACTGCTCCTGAGTAAGCTGGTCCTCAAGTGCTTGCTCCTCATACGACAGAGAGCAGCCAAAACTGGACTCAAACTGAGAACAGCCATATCTCCTAAACTACTTGGCCAAATGTCACCAAATTTTAACACAAGCTAGTTTAGTAAGTTAACTACAACTTTGGTATTCACATGATTCTCAGCAAACACCATTATCAAAGCCTAATTCACCAAGTGCTAGAAACTGTCCAGAATTATAAAAATACTAAAATTAAATATTTACTTATGTGCCAAATATGATTTCTGACCAAACCAAGTGCATCACAAGTTCACACATGATATGAGATCACCAGAAAGTAAGGTGTTCACCACCAATTCATTTCTTTTAATGCCTATTTTAATTTATTTAGTTATTTAAGTGGAGTAATGAACATATATGAAAACTACACAGTTTAATCAACAAAAATTATAGTTCATACTACATGCTCCAAATAGGCTACTGTAAAAATTTCACCCAAAGTTACCAATAGAAACATCCTACACAAAAATAACAAGGCAGCAAGACTGATTTTAGCCTAACTTAGAAACCCTATTGAAAAGTGTCAAACAACAGAAGCAATATTTTTCCTAGCTTCATATTAGCGTCGTAGAAGAATGGAAATGAAAACCATAAACTGTATACATTTGAAGATGGAAATGAAAAAGGTCAGTGATGAGATTAAGGCCAAGCAGCAGCAGATAGCACATTTAGAAAGGCAGATTAAGGGGAAGCTTGACCAGTTAGAACATACACCGGTATATTATCTACAGTCAATTAGTTTTCAATTACTTTTCTCTGAATTGGTACATATTAAATTGTTGCAATGATTTTCCAGTCTCACACTAAGCTACTGGAGCAGGTCAATGAGAAAGCATTTGAACTTGAGGTACCTAGAGTAGAGAACTACGTGTTACGACAGGTTACAAGTTACGATGACTTCCACAGTGGATCGTCCCAGGTGTGCACTCCACCGGCAGCGTAACTATGTGATGACGTGTCGGTTTGCTGGGGGCCTAGGTGCTGTTTTGGTTAGGTGGCAGAGATTAAGCGTGTTTTTGGCATGTAAATGCGAGTGATGTGGCCGCTCTCGCTCTAGATCCTTTTGGGGTACGTGAAAGTGGAGGGGCTCCAACTTTTGGGACGATCCACTGTAGAAGTCGTCGTAACTTGTAACTTGTCGGCAAACGACGCTGCCATCTGGCTATCCAAGTTGGAGGCCGTGACAAGTGTGCGCACGATGCTCTGTTCTCCGTAGCTGGGGCCTAGGAGTAGCTAAAAGATACGAAGTACTACTGATAAGCTGAACTGAAATGACAGGTTTCTGATACTCCATGTCGTGTCCTTATGCATGTACAGTTGACTGATTTGTTCAATTATATCACTTATTTTGGTATTTTAACGGATTAGATTAACATTATCTATTCTCTCGTCAGTCAGATATTGATGAACTGAAACAAAGATTGTGTGAGCTCACTAAGGCCAAATCTCAACTAGAGGCCCACAATCAGAAGTTGCAAGAGGAAAGCATGTACGCAAAAGGCTTGGCCTCGGCTGCAGGCGTGGAACTGAAAGCACTGTCTGGGGAGGTCACCAAACTCATGGACCACAACAAGAGGCTCGCAAACTGAGTTGGCTTTAGCAAGAAATTCAACACAACGATAGAGCAGATAGCGGAGGCATACCTAGAGTAGAGAGCGGGGGCATTCAGATCAGCTCGCTTTGCCGAGAAGTCGCGGACTGAGACAGGACACGATCGCTGGGGGAGTTCGTGCCGCCGGGAAGTCACAGGGGCCGGGCGAGTCCGCGCCGCCGGGGGAAGTCGCGCCGAAGACAGCAGGAGGGGATGGTGCTAGCCCGTCTCCCTCAGCGTCGGGAAGGGGAAGCGGGAGGGGAAGGAGGCGGGCGACCTTCACTGCCGTCGCGGATTGTGAGCTCTCGCGGAAACCCTAGCCGCCGTGTCGGCTGGCCAGGGGAAGGCGGCGTTTGGGGGAGGAAGCGTGGCGGGCGACGGAGGCTATCACAGGAGGACGACGGAGGTGAGAGGAAGCGAAGCGAAGAGAGCGGTGGCTAGGGCACGGAGACGGTGGCGGCGGCGAGACACAGTTGAGCAGCCTGACGGCGTCAAGAGGAAGAAGAGAGCGCCCAACACATTTTCACCCGTGCACTCTTGTTTTTATACTCAGGACGATTTATATGGGCGGTTCCTAAACCAGCCGCCCCTACAAATGCATTTCTAAGGGCGGTTCCTGATCCAGCCGCCCCTATAAATACATTTCTATTTTATTAAATTATTAATTCTGTATTTTTTAAATCACAAAAACAAAAAGTAAATGTATATAATATTTTGTATTATTCTATATATGCACAAATATATATAAAAACAATTGTAGTCATAAAAGTTGTAAACATAACTCAATCTTGTCATGTGACTACAATTTGAATTTTAAAAATTTGAATTTTAAAACTTCGACTACAATTTTAGGACATTAAATGACCTAAAATGAAAATATTGTAAACATAAAAGTTGTATAACTCATCAACATATAAAACTTTTATTTTGGTCATCTTGTCATGTGACTTTGTTTAAATAATTTAAAATTCACACAATTTTAACTTGAAACAATATTTTTAAAGAGTAAATGATTTCAGCTGAAAACTCATGAATACCAAAGTTGTAGAACTCATCAATATGTACAACTTTTATTTTGATCATCTTTTCATTTGACCAAATTTGAACAGTTGAAATTTTGAATTTCAATAAATGACAACTTCAAACAAGATTTTGAAACCTTAAATGATTTCAACAATAAAAGTCGTGAACATAAAAGTTGTTGAACTCATCAATATCTACAACTTTTATTTTAGTCACTTCTTCATATGCCAAAGTATTAGTAAACATTGTTCACAAATTCACATATGACTCATAGTTTCATGAACTATACGAGAGACATGTTGATTTGCGAACAATGTTTACTATCACTTTGTCAGATGAAGAAATGACTAAAATAAAAGTTGAAGATCTTGATGAGTTATACAATTTTGGTATTCATCACTTTTTCAGCTGAAATCATTTAATGGTTGAAAATCTCGTTAGAACTTGGCATTTTTTTAAATTTGAAAATTTAAATTGCTCAAACTTTGTCAAATGAAAAGAATGATCAAATCAACATAGTAACTTGATAGGACATGATTTTAGAAAATTTTAGGAAAAAAACCATCACATTTGGAGCTAGTATGAGGGAGAAAGACTAGTTATAAATTTTACCCAGAGATTAAAAAGAAAACTCACAACTGTTCATAATGATCAATGATGAACAAGTGTGATTTTTCTTTTTAATCTGTGGCTAAAACTTGTAACTAGTTTTTCTTCCTCATACTAACTCCAAATATGATGGGTTTTTTTCCTAAAATTTTCTAAAATCATGCTCTATCATTTTAGTCTAGTCATCTATCTTTGTCACTAATTTTGAATAATTCAAATTTTGAATTTCAGAAAATAACAGCTTCAAACCTGATTTTCAACCACTAAATGATTTCAGCTGTAAAGGTGATGAATATAAAAGTTGTTGAACACATCACTATCTACAACTTTTGTTTTGGTCATCTTTTTATTTGATAAAATTTGAACAGTTCAAATTTTGAATTTCAGAAAATGACAGCTTCAAACCTAATTTTCAACCACTAAATGATTTCAGCTGTAAAGGTGATGAATATAAAAGTTGTTGAACACATCACTATCTCCTACTTTTATTTTGGCCATTTTTTTATTTCATAAAGTGTTAAGTGATTTCATAAAGTTTTAGTAGTAATAAAGGGGATGTTGAAATAGATTCATCTGGATGTTGCAAAGGGTAGTCTCACACATATGCATAAATGTAGTCTCACACACATACATAAATATATAGTCTCATATTCATGCATACATGAAGTCTTACAAACACACACTTACACAAACACTCCACGTTCAACAACTAGCTAGCCCACTGTAACGACTTTCCTCTTGACACCTTTTCGTTTCCATGGCAATATGTCTTTGGGTAGGTTCTTTTCCACAACATTAATCTTCTTAGGAAAGTCTATGAATAGCGGCATCTCATCGTAGTTATTGTAAGCTTCAACATCGTCCACGCCATCAACTCCAATAATGTACTATTTTCCGGAGTCAACCATGTGCTTTGTCTTCTTCTTTGGGGGGAGGTTACTTTGTGGGTCAGACATATAGAAAACTTGTGCGACACGTGAAGCGAGCACCCAAGGGTCATCTTGGTAGCCTAGATTCTCGAGGTCCAGGACTCTCAATCCGATTTCATTTAGTTGGTGTTATTTGATCCAGCGGCATCGAAACTGGGACACCGTTATATCCCTTCCATAGTCAAGTTCCCATATCTCTTCAATGATGCAAAAGTATTGGATCTTTCACCCCAATCCATCGAGAGCCTCTATTCGAACGCCGTTGTTTTGGTTCACATATTTACTATCCTTTGCATGGGTATAGTACGTATACCCATTGATGTCATAAGCATTCCAAGATGTCACTTGTCTCGATGGCCCCTCCACCAACCTACTGATGGTAATAGAGTCTATGGTTTCTCCAGGTGGTATGTTTTGGTCCTTCAACCATGTAGTTAGTTGTTGCTTATGCTGTTTCATGACCCAATCATCCGAATGACCATTTCTCTCCGCCATAATGATAGCCAAGTGTTCATCAATGCACGGTTGCATCAGTTGTGTACTCTGCAAGACACTTTAATGCGCCCGACTCACCTCTTTGTAATCATGGTCGATGAACACTTTTCTATCACTGGTGCCCTTCCCAGCGAGCCTACCCTTATGACGAGAATCGGGTTTACCAATCCCTTTCTATACTTTTAGGTACTCTTGACAGCACTCGATGACTTTTTTAGTACTGTAACCCTCTATCATGGGGCCCTCTGGGTATGCTCGATTATGCACGTATCGACTTAGAACCAACATGAACCGTTGTAGGACCACATTTCATGCAAGGAGCAAGGGCCCAGCGCATGTATCTGATGAACCATGTGAATCATGAGATGTGGCATTATATCAAAAAAGCAGGAGGTAAACACATCTCTAGTTGGTTTTGTGTCGCCACCACAAATTCATGTAGGTCACTCAGCTCTTGCTTGCCAATCGTCTTCTGTGAGATCTTCGAAAAGAAGTAGCACATGCGGGTGATAGCTATTTTCAAGAACTCTAGCTTTATAGCCCTGATTGCAATAGGTAGAAACACTGTCAGCATCACATGACAATCGTGAGCCTTGTAGTGTGTTATTGACAAGTCCTTCATCGACACTAGCTTCTTCACATTTGCTGAAAACCTAGTCGGGACTTTGACCCCCCTCAGGAAAGTGCATATAGCTCTCTTCTCGTCTGGTGTTAGGTTGAAGCACGCCACGGGCAGAGTATATTTTCCATTAGCCTCAGGTACCGGGTGAAGCTGTGGCATCACGTTTAGCTGCACCATGTCTGTCCGTGCTTTCAGACCATCCTTTGACTTGCATGTAACCATCAAGGTAGCAATGAGACTCTCAAAGACATTCTTCTGCACGTGCATAGCATCAATGGCATAGGGGACCTCCAAGTCTAGCCAATAAGGCAGATACTGAAAGAAGATCGATTGTTTCTTAAAAGGTAAGCCTTCGACAGGTGGTGTGCTTCTATCTCTGTTCGTCCCATCCAGATTCTCCTTTCCATAGACGACGCATATGTTTTTCACCATTCTGTACAAATGTTCTCCGTTATGATGTCTCTCCGGAGGGGGTTCAATCTCGGGGGTGTTGTCATAAAATCTAAAGAATAATTTGCTGCGGTACTTGTGACTTGTCTTTAAGAAGCGTCGGTTTCTTAGGTAAACTATCTTCTTGAATGCATCCAGGTACACCCATGTAGTACCATCTAAGCAAACCAAGCATCCCGTCTTTCCTTTGATTTGTCCAGACAAAGCAAACAGCGCGGGGTAATCATTGGTAGTAACAAATATTATTGCTCTACATATGAAGTCCACCTTTTGGAACGCATCGTACATCTACTCCCCATGCCTCCATAGCCTCTCCATTTCTTGCATCAAAGGCTCGAGGAACACGTCTATATCAATGCCTGATTCTTTTGGGCCAGAAATAAGAATAGTGAGGACAAGGTACTTTCTCTTCTGACACAACCACGTTGGGATGTTGTACATGGTCAAGATCACTAGCCAAGTGATGTGGTCGCTCATCCTCTCATTGAAGGGATTCATTCCATCAGTGCTCAAGCCAAATCGTACATTCCTTGGGTCATCGTTGAATTCTTTGTGCTTCTCATCGAACCTTTGCCACTGACTACAATCAGTCGGGTGTGCAATCTTATCATCATCCACCTTGCGCTCATCATGCCACCATGTCATGAGTGCGGCTTCTTTAGGGTTTAGGAAGATACATCTCAAGCAGTCGGTCACTGACAGGTACCATATTACCAAGGTAGGAATTCTTCTCTGCTTTATATCGTTGCCTAATGGAGTGTCCTCTGGGGGCTGAGATTCTTGTACCACCTTTTTTGTACCCTTCTTATTCCTCTTTTTCCCCGTGGAGACTTCGTCCCCATCGTAAAGGTCATTGTTCTTGTACCGGTTGGCCCCACATCGGGGACATTTATCCAGTGACTTGAATGTTTCGCCATAAAAAAGTATACAGTGGTTGGAGCATGCATGGATTTTTTCAACCCCCATTGTCAATAGACTTATGACCTTCTTCGCTTGGTATGTGTTGGCGGGAACTGAGTTTGGTTGTGGTAGCACCCATGACAGGAGATGCAATAGATCATTGAAACTACAGTTTGACTAGCCGTACTTGGCCTTCAGGATGAGTAGCTCAAGCACAAAACGTAGCAATGTCCAATGTGTCGGGCAACCCTTTTCAACACCATACACAGTCTCCTTCAACGCTTTTGTTACCCTTTCCAAATTTTCTAGACTTTTTGGGCTATTTAGTAAAATCTCTGGTCCAATGGCTCGAATCATGTCCTCCAAATCATCTTCATCCCCGACATGTGCTCCACCATCATTATTGGCACCACCTTCGTCGTTACCATCCCACCCACCAGCATCACCACCTTGTTCATTGCCAAACTCGGAATCCATTAGTGCATCAAGCTCTGCTGAATATTGGGACAGGGATTCTATGGTTTCGTCGTTATATTCCTCCTCATCATCGTCGTTAACAATAACCGTTTCACCTTGATGAATCCACACGGTGTAGTCCTCAACAAATCCTCGCATAATCAAATGTGATCTGATGATAGTCACATCTGTCCATGCCATACGGTTCTTGCAATCTTTATAGGGACAAATAATTGTATCCTTATTCTCTGTCAATGTCATTGCATGCTTCTTTGCGGCTTCAATAAATTTATCCATCTCTTCACGGAAACCTGCCTTGAACCTTAACGAACCATACATCCAAGAGTTCCTGTACTCCATCTTTTACAACAACAACAAAACAAACAGTAAAGAACTAATTATTCAGATATATATAAAAATAAATCAAATTAATAATTACTTAAGAATAATTGTATATACTTCAGATATATATGAATATAAATCAAATATAATTACATGAAGCATACAAACACACCATGGTAGAGGAAAATTAATTAATGGCCCATTTATCCATAAATAATTAAAATACATATTTGTTGATTACAATAAACAATTTCAAATACAACAATTAGGAAAATTATATTTTACCCAATATCTTTCATACAAACCCTAATCCAATTTCATCAAACACAAATTTAAAAAACAAAATTAATAAAAAAAGCAAACCCTAGATCTAGATCTACATGCACATGAAACATCCATAAAACTAACTAATTGATCACTAAAATCAAGAAACATGGACCAAATAAGGGTATGATCTTGTTCTCCTACCTAATTTACCCTAGTACATTTAAAACCTGGGTCTAATTTACTTCATAAGTAGCTCAAGCACCATAGAAGAGAGAGAAAATCAAAACTCTAATTAATCACAAACCAACCATTAAAACTTAAAAAAATTGTGAAATGGCATTTTCTTACCTTCTACAACCTTTCTACCAAAGGATTTGAGATCAAAACCTTCCCCCCTTAGTAGAGCAATTTTTGGGAGGTGCCCAAGGCCTCCCCACCTTTCTTTTATGGGTTGAAGTGAGTGACCCGAGGAGGAAGAAGGTGCTGTAGTTTTTTTTATATGTGGAGCATTTGTAGGGACAGCTGGTGATTGAGCCGCCCCTACAAATAGCAGGTGTTTATACGCGGAGCATTTGTAGGAGCGGTTCAATCACCAGCCGCCCCTACAAATACCAACACCGAGGGCGGCTAGTGAATGAGCTGCCCCTACAAATCAGATCCATTTGTAGGGGCGGCTCGTATCACCAGCCGCCCCTGCTGTTCCATTTGTAGGGGCGGCTTGTCTCTGGGCTCCCGAGCAAACCACTATAGAGGCGACTCCATCACCAGCCGCTCCTATAAAAAATTTGCTCCGTTGCTACAAACCATTTTTTACGTAGTGTATGCTACTGCTTTTGTCTTTTTCAGGAATGCTAAACATCCCACCATATGCCCTGGAGGACCGGTATATAGGTCCCGCCGCGGCACGTGATCCAATTCCCTCCCCTTCCCTTCTTCTATCTTGGATGTATTTGATTCACCGGGCCGTGACGGAAAGTATACGTACTTTTGTGGCGCCGAGGGAACAGGTCCGTAACCTACTCTCAAGCTGCTGCTACTGTACAGAAAGGAAAATCTAGCCAGGCGTTAGGTAACAAAAGTAAATTTTAGCCATGCCTTTTCTTTTCTTTTTTTGTTATTCACATAACAAAAGGACAGAGAGCCAGAAACGTACTTCCCTCCACATTGACTGGTGTCTGCTGGATGATTATTATAGAAAACAACCATACCGTTTAGAAGAAGGAAGTAAGGGTCACTACGTCATAATAGCACTTCTCTACCGGTTCAAAATATCTCATTACTGTCGGATTTTGAACCGGCACAACCATATCGGCAGTGATGAGGGTAAGCTATCACTGTCGGTTCCTATAAACCGGCAGTGTTCTTCAACTTCACTGTCGGTTCTTTACACAACCGGCAGTGTTCATTTCCACCAACACTGCCGGTTCATAAGACCACCCGGTAGAGTTCAGTTCCACCAACACTGTCGGTTTGTGTTTCAACCAGCAGTGTTGTCGTAAGAATCTCTGCCGGTTTGTGACAAGAACTGGCAGTGATGGCTAAGCCAACGCTACCGGTTTGTGGCTCGAGCCGGCAGTGCCATCACTACCGGTTTGTTGCTAACCAGCAGTGACGTTTACAACAACACTGTCGGTTTTCTGCTAACCGGCAGTGATGTCACGTTCGCATTTTATTGTTTTATAACTTATTTTAATTTATATTTTTTCGTGGAATCGGGTTTCGCTTTATATACGCTACGTAGATGACAGGTCCATCAATATTAAATATTACAAATGTTACGGTTACAATTCAAATGTTCTTATCAAGATCTCGATCCCTCAAAATAAAAAAGAAATGTTCTCGGACTTCACAGATTGTGCAATGCTTCTCGGACTTCTTACAATAATCTGGCGAGCCGCTCTAGGCCATACTGGTCCTTGTACCTTATGGATTGTGCAATGGAAAATACTCCATATTTTTTCAATACCTTGGCTAAGATGAATTTTGCTAGCTCCGATTGCAGCGCGACGATCTCCATGTCTAACAGCCTTTCGTGGTTATATTTCTTGCGCTGTCGTTCAAAAAAGATGATATCCAAAGAGGAACAGTGAATCAGTTTGTTGAATTATTAACTGACATAAATGAAATGGGGATTATACACACCAACTTATAGGCTTCTTCTGATTTCCCGCCGATATAGCGAAGCATTGCCCACATTACATAAAACCCGCATTCATTGTTTCCTGCCGGCTGTTTTAGGTACTTCCCCTCCATTTCGACAACCTTGAATGGGACCTGCGTCCCACCGATATGTCTTCTTTGGACACTGAGCAACATTAAAAGGAGAAACATTAGAAAGCTATATGTGTGATTAGAAAATAATATTTTATTAGGATCGCTTACTAATTCAGCACTGCCACCAGTGCATCCAGATGATGAAATGATTTTTTCTTTGAGTCCCACACCTCGATCAGATTTTTGGCAACATTAACACAAATGAAGATGAAATGGTTGCTGCAATCAAAGAATCCTAATTATCGAATAATCTTAACGAAAAAAGAAGCATAAAATTAAAAGCCGAGAACACATACTCGCAGTTATAGGCTAGAAGTATGTGGGTTTTGTTTTTCATCGTGAATTCGACGAAAACAATAATCAATCTCTGTTTCAGGACTTCCACGTCACATCCATGGAGGCCTAGACATGTCCTCTCATTGACTTGCAAGGGGTCCAAGAAGCCTATGTTATCCCATTTGCTTTTTAGAATGCAAAATTTTGCTATACACCTACATAAAATCATGGGAAGTGCTCAAAAGTTAACAATTTGTGTCTCGAGAGAGTAGTTAATTGTAATATCGTGCGTGTAGGGTACTTACATAGTCCACAGCATCAACATTTGTGTATCGAGAGAGCGTTTCTGGTATAGTTGGAACAAGTACTCCCACTCGACATCGAACTTCTCTTCTTCAGGATAATAGAAAACATATGGCGAACGGATAATAACCTCAAAACCAAAGTCGTCCGTCTCTATTGCTTGAGCCATGTAATATTCATGTAACTGGCGCATATATGTTGTCAAATTTTTATACTCATGATTGGGAACCAAAAGATTTCCCCTTTCATACTTCATTGCCGGTGTTCTCGTCCCTTGTATGTCATAATAGATGTTCGCGGCATCTTCCATGGTTAATTTTGGGTTGTCTTCAATGTATTTCTGTATGTTTCTTAAATCTTTATTGTGTATTTCTTCGGCTCTTGCTGTAACGTATTGATTCTGTGTTTGCCTTTAGAATTCGGACTTCAACAAAAACGGAGGCAGTGAGGCACAGAGATTGAAGAAACTAACACAATCTTCCTTCGAGATGTGTGCTGTAAATTTTTCTTTCATCAAGGTGGTAACACTGCCACTAAACAACCTTTTTCTTTTTTGTTGGTCCACTTTGGGAGCATTAGCGACCGAATCTAAGGACCTTTTCTGCGACTGCGAGGATGTCCTTGATCTTGTTTTGGGCAGAGGTGGAGGAGGAGGAGGAGGATGATGACAAGAATTCTGTTTTCCCGGGGTTGATGAAGATAGAGGAGGAGGAGTCTTCTCTTTTCTTGGGGCTAATGAAGGTGGAGTCAGACGAGGAGGAATAGAAGGAGATCTCTGTCTTCTTGGGGGTGATGGCAAGGGATGAGGAGGGGAGTGATCTCTGTTGGGAGATGGTGAGTGATAATTGTGGGTGGGCGAAGACTCATAGTCGTCCTCATCATCAGAGGACAATTGGTGGTCAAGCTTAATGAAGCGCTTGCGCCAGGCCACTTGAGAGCCCAGGTTATGACCAAGTTTCGGCCTATCTTCCGCTGCAGGGTACTCAATGTGTATCTTGTTATACTTCTTATCAAGTATTCTGTCAATGGTGACGTGAGTGTACCCCTGTGGAATTGGACGGCCATTAATCGTCCCGTCTCCCGTAGGTCAGGCCTGGCCAAGTGCCACCTTGTCCTTTGTCTATTCCTGATGGATGTAAAACTTGACATTGACGGGTTCAGTGATGCCGTCCACCGGATGAGGCACATTCGCATCTTCTTCGTCGAGCGGGGTCGATCCGTAGCTGCTACGACCCCTAAACTGTGGGCTAAAGGCAGTAGGAGTAGGGTTTTGTGGTACTCCTGACCCCTTGGATAGCAAAATTTGCTAGACTCATGCTTCAACAGTCGCCTCAATTCATGCATCCATTCTGTCTTCTATCTCTTTTAGTCGCCTCAAAAACTCTGCCTCCTGTTCTACTCTACCCCTCGAGCGGTTCCGGTAAGTGTTAGATTCTTGGGGGAATGATAGTTTCCAAGGAACAACACCGATTCCTCTAGTGCGACCAGGGTGCTCCTTGGTTCCGAATGCTTGGGTGAGCACGTCTTTCTCCCTATTAGAAGCGCGAGTCCCTTGCCTCACCCCCTCAGTTACCTGGGAGATCCTCTAGATGAGTTCGGTCATGGGTTGATTTGTGGAGCTAAAGCTCCCTCCTCTGCTTGTCGTACATTCCTTCCCATACAATATATTACTAATCTAGGCTCCCAATCAGTGGTCTCAACCTGTACGCCTTCCTCAGCAAGGCGATCCATCTTTTGAAGTTGTGCTTCAAATTCTGGCATCTTTTTGGCGTAGCCATGAGAGCCGAGATGATGAGGATTTGTTGCTTTTTGCGAGTTCTCCTTATTCTTCCTACTCAGTTCTAAGTACTCCTCGGATAACCTGTATTCCTTAAAATCCTGCCAGAAGTCCTTCTGCTTGCTAAACTGTCCACCATCAAAATCTGGCTCTTTATTTTGGAGGACAAAATTCTTGTACAATGTCCCCTTGAAATTCTTGAAGCAAGTCCCCATGATTTCTTTTGCTTTTTTCATTGTCATACTCTGTTGGGAAAGTGAAATACTCTTGGATCTTGACATCCCATATGTAATCCTTCTCACTTTCAGGAACCCTCCACGGGTCATCATCTTTCCCAATTCACTTCCAGTACCTAATCGGGATGAAGTCCCTAACAAGTAACCCGAGGATAGTCTTGTATTTGGTCAAAGCTATAGGCGGTGAGAGTGGATCTCCTAATTCATCGAACTCAGTAATGTGCCCGTGTGCATTCCTACCAATAGGAATCTTTGACACGCCTCGCTTGGATCTGGCCTTCCTGCTACCCGAACCCTCTAGCTCCTCGATCGGCGGAGGCTCCTGCTAGAGACACCAAGTAAGTTGTGACCCTCTTAATTGATTAGCGTGTGTGGCTACATAGTCACATGATACCAAAGTTACCTGGCCATCTTGGTCATTTTGACCAAGATCGAGTAGGCCAGACTGGGTCCATGGCTGCTCGTTCTCACCGTCCTGATTGACACCATCACCGTTTGTCGGATCATGCGGCTCTCCCGTCCCAGCGATATCAGTCGCTTCTTGTTGCCGATCTGTTCTTCGGCGACGGGGTAACAGGCGACGATGAGTCACGGCTGTGACACGATCATGGTTAGTTTTGGCTACGGACAACTACTAATAGCATATGTTCATATTATATATATATATATAATATGTTTAATACAAAGTCTAATAATAAGTCCACATACAACAAAGTCAAATAATAGCATATGTTCACCTACAACAAATTCATTGTTTGATTGACCACATATAACAAAGTCCACCTACTGTTCTATGAAACTAAGCCTACATCAACTTCCAAATAAGAAAAGCAATGACCATAGCCATAAATAAAAGCATAACATCTTTCCAAGACCATTGAGCAATTCTCCTAATCTTCACATCTCCGGCGGGTGGCTTCTCTTCAATCTCCAGTGCCAGCGGATGGCCATGGTTTGCATTCATTGGACCATAGTAGGCCGGTTGCCCATGGTTTGCAAGGTAGGCCGGATGACTATAGTAGGCCATCAAAGCTTCAGCTTCTGTGTTGTATTTTTTGTGCAAATTACCAGGGTAGCGATTGACTTGAGCATAGCAATCTTCCCAGGTTTGATAAATCCCAGGCATGTGACCAACATGCACTACATACCATGTCATGGTTGCCTATACATTTAAGTAAATTAGGCATGTGGTAAGTGGTAATGGTAACTCACTGAACAAGAGTTATTATTCAAGTTAAATGGCCAAACTAAATCTACTTAATGTTCTTTATCCTTGACATGATAAAAAATTACCTCAATAATGGGACTGTTTATTATTCGGAGATCAATGTCGTTTAGTAATCATACTTTCTAGCATGCAGCATCATATGTCATAGACGAGAGAAAACACTCAGATTAAATATAGTTATCATCGGTATTAACATCATAGGAAATGGACAGTGCTAAGGAGTAAGAAGGCACTGACATCATCGGCACTGACATCATAGGAAATTGACCTTATTAGTCGAAGAGATTTAGCAAGCACTTGTCTGAACTTATTGTGCTAGATGATGTGTGAGACATATATTCAGTGCATCTCGATAAATAAGAATTTATACTTTGTTCAAATGTTCAGACTACACACACCAAACATGTAGAAGCATATATGACATAATTTGGCCAAGCTGCCTGTACATGTGTGCTTGCAGGTTTGCAAAAGCAAACTAAGTCTTATAATTTAGCCAAGCAGCATGTAACTCAATCGAATAGGAATCGGCTGCTACTGGGAAGACAACAACCTAATAAATCATAAATCATAAATGTACATGCACCAGAATTAGGCCAGCTGCTTACTTGCTAAAAACTAATGGACAAAAAATAACTTTTTCTCTGACAATGGTCCTTTTGTCCCAAAAAACATTGAACCATGGATTCTGATGTATCCACATCTTCATATAAACCATACATACTAATTCAAGTAAGAAGCAGCACCTCTACTGATTCATAGCAACACCTCTACTTATTCAAGTAAGCAGCAACACCGTGGGGTATTTCATCAAACACATAGGGTAGTGAGCCACGCAGTCACCGTGGCAGTGAGAAAGCAGCTATCTATGTGCTCCTAAAGGCCTCGGCGATGGGAGTGCAGGCATGGAGGAGGAGGGGCATGGCTGGCGTTGTGGACGAGGAACGAGGGCTTGGATGGCATGGTGCTCTGGCGTGGGGCGGTGCTCCAGCGTGGGATGGTGCAAGGGCGTCGACGTCGAAGAAGAGGAGCGCGGGGCTGGGAACGGTGGCGCGGGGGACGGTGGACGGGTGCGCGGGGAACGGTGGTGCCCGTTGGCGTGGGGTTGACATGAATTTGGATAATTTCAACCCGCGCCTTGCTTTTATACCTGTAGCTCATCATTGCAGGTTCTAATTATAAACCGACAGTGATGGGGGTACATCACTGCCGGATCATTCCCTAAACCGGCAGTGATGGGGTGTAGCAGTTAGGTGTTAAGTAGGATAATTTTTCATTTCCTTTCGAATTCCTCCGACAGGCTCAACGGTTAAGACCCTTCAACTTAGCCCCCGAGACCCGTGTTCGAGTCCTAGGCGCCCCAAATTTTTTTGTTCAATTTTATAAATTATTAAATGACTTTGGGGAATGGCTCATCACTGCCGGTTCTAGTCTAAACCGATAGTGATGAAGAAATATCACTGCCGGGTCATTCTTTAAACCGGCAGTGATTACGGTGTAGCGGTTACAGCATAAGTAAGTTATCTTTTCCATTTCTTTCGAATACCTCCGACTGGCTCAACGGTTAAGACCCCGTAACTTAACCCCTGAGACCCGTGTTCGAATCTCAGGCGGTCCAATTTTTTTAGTTTAATTTTAAAATTTATAAAGTGGCCTATAGGTCAAAAAGAAAAAAATAAATAAACCTTGGCACGCATCCTATATTAGCGCAGCGGTTAAGTCTCTGAACTCTGCAGCCCTAGACCCGAGCTCGAACCCGAGGGTTGGCACAATTTTTTTTAATTTTTTATATATCACTGCTAGTTTTCAAAATAAACCGACAGTGATAACCAGCATCACTGTCGGTTTCTTCTGTCAATTTTTTTGAAACCGACAGTGATGTTTATATATATTAAAAAATTTCTTTTATATACTGAATAAATAGAAGCATATGTATTCCTATATTAAAATGGCTTGAATTTTTTTGGCAAGCTTGTACACCCAAATTAAGACCCCACACAGAATCTTAGGTTTTTCTGATCAATTTTTTTATTTATTATATTTTTCTGTGTGCTGAATGAGACAAAAGAGGGTGAATTTCATCTTGGACCCAATAGATTTTTTATCCACCTCTACAAAATTCTTATCCCTATGGCACATTAGAGCCTATGTAAAAATTTAGCATCATTCCGGATCTTTTCATGGGTAGACTCAATTTAACCTATAATTAATCGGTGTCGTCGCGCGGAAATTCAATTAAACCTCAAAAAGTAGCAAACCAAGTCCGAAAAATTCCAAACTAGGTGTTTTCTCCACACGTGGCACGTGCAAGCCTAAGAAAAAGTTTGAGACCAATACGACACCGAAATGCGTATGAACCACAGAAACCTTGATAACCTTTGTATATAGTCATGGTTCGATGAAAGGGCACATGTACCTCTGTGAAGCATGTATACTCCGCCTATGTTAAAATGGCTTGAATTTTTTTCGGCAAGCATATACACCCAAATTAAGACCCCACACAGGATTTGCGGTTTTTCTGATTAGTTTTTTATTTATTATATTTTCTCTATGCCGAATGAGACAAAAGAGGGTGAATTTCATCTTGGACCCAATAGATTTTTTCATCCACCTCCACAAACTTCTTATTCCTAGAGCACATTAGAGCCTATGTAAAAGTTTGGCACCATTCCGGATCTTTTTGTGGGTAGACTCGGTTCAACCTATAATTAAATGGTGTCGTCGCGCAGAAATTCAATTAAACCTTAGAAAGTAGCAAACCATCTCTGGAAAATCCCAAACTTGGTGTTTCCTTCACACATGGCACGTGCAAGCCTGAGAAAAATTTTGAGACCAATACAACACCGAAATACCTATGAACCACAGAAACCTTGATAACCTATGTGTATAGTTATGGTTCGATGAAAAGGCATATGTACCTCTGTGAAGCATGTATACTCCGCTTATGTCGAAATGGCTTGAAATTTTTTTGGCAAGCATGTACACCCAAATTAAGATTCCGCATAGGATCTGAGGTTTTTCTGATCATTTTTTTATTTATTATATTTTTCTCTGTGTCGAATGAGACAAAAGAGGGTGAATTTCATCTTGGACCCAATAGATTTTTTTCATCCACCTCCACAAAATTCTTATCCCTAGGGCACAGAAGAGCCTGTGTAAAAGTTTGGCACTATTCTAGATCTTTTTGTGGGTAGACCTAGTTCAACCTATAATTAATTGGTGTCATCGCGCGGAAATTCAATTAAACCTTAGAAAGTAGCAAACCATCTCCGGAAAATCCCAAACTAGGTGTTTCCTTCACACGTGACACGTGCAAGCCTAAGAAAAAGTTTGAGATGAATACGACACCGGAATGTATATTTCTAGTTGACCAACAAATATTACACGAATTGCATGCATGACAATAATTAAACACACAAAACCGTACAAATTAAAATTAGAACCCAATGAAACTATGACATTGAAAACCTAGCTAAATAAACATTAATTACTATCAAAATCACTATCGGGTTCGATCGGGCCACGCACACTAACATGCCTCTATAGCCATATATAGTAATTGATGTCACGGATTATGTATCCACTTGTATCGATGAAGTCCAATGCCCGTATGAGTGCACTCTCCCGTGCCTCACAATACTGAAAGAATGGTCGGCCATAGATGTAACCTACTGAACGACCACTGCTCCTGTTAGTAATCCTTATGCAGTACTGGCGTCCTTCAACAGTGAGCTGGCCGAGGTTACCATTGTAGAAGTCTCAATCATGCCCGAGTTACTCCGTAGATTGGTCTAGAACAACCCACAAGCTACATGCAGCATAGGTAAGGTCCTGGAGCAGAATCTGCATGCGGAGAAAAAGAAAAAAATAGAGAATGTTATTACAATAATAAACAATAAATAACCACGACTCAGGTATAAGTGACCATTTTACCACATCCACACGGTTGTAGCTCGCAAGCCATTCGCTTGCTTGTGGGATGGGGATATCACCAGCATTGAAAGCAATTGCCTTGAAGTGCGAGAAATCAGGCACATCATAGCAAACACGTCGAAGAGCCTCTAAACAAATGCGCATGGCACTGTATTGGGCACTTATCACGTCTAGGCTCTGTCTTCCCGTCTCATGGATATGGTTCTGATGATTTTCACCCCTCAAAGGGATGGAAAAACTGAGTTCACACGTCCATAGCCGACCACTTGCATTAGATGCCGTGTTCTCGACGATGTCCGAGATAAAGAACCAGCTAAGTGATGTTCGCAGCCAATCTATTGGGGATATAGTCTGTGACATATATGTATGCAGCAATGATATTAAATGAATTACACTTATTTGTTAGCATAAAAAAACAAAAGATGTTGGAAAATATTTCATACAATAGCTGGAAGAGGGAACCGTGGAATGGCCACATTAGGAGCAAATGGCTCATCGCTAGGGTGAAAACCTAGTTCTTGTGGTGGGGGAGGTCCGTTGTTCATACCACCTGATCGATAAAATGCCAAAAAAATATGAACATAAAATATATGCACAAAAAAATCTTCCACGTAAAATGTGGCAACATAATTAAATATAGATCAAATGCACGGAATAAGAATATATAAAAATGTAGAATGCAAAGAAATATGAATATAAATATAGATCAAATGAATATATATAGAATATTGGAGAAGACAACATATCAATTCTATTGAAAAATGCAGGAGCCATGACCAAATCACGTAGAGAGAGAGAGTGGATTTCTTGAGAAGTGAGAGTGAAACATGAGAAATGAGACTGTGAGAGTTCGTGAGTGGGTGGGATCGATGTATGTGGCCGGCGGTTTGTTTTATATAGGGGGGCATGGACATCACTGCCAGTTTTTAAGTAGAACCGACAGTGAAAGTTAATATCACTGCTGGTTTTCAAATAGAACCGACAGTGAAAATTAATATCACTGCTGGTTTGTAAGTAGAACCGACAGTGAAGGTGCATATATGTAAAGGATATATTTATTTAGATAGTACAGTGGGAAAGTTTTAACAACAATGATATATTTATTTAGATAGTAATGAAATACATAAAAAAATAACAAAAATATTAGAAATAAATTACATATACGATAACAAAGACCTTCCACTAAAATTCCATATACAATAACAAAGACCTATTTGCGTATAGGTCAATTTTACAATCAATAGGTATCAACACATTATAATGTAACCACCTCAGGAGCATTCTTCTAGCACCAACTAGGGTCAAACAGCAGCACCGAGGTGGTCTACGAGCTATACCGGTTGGAGATGACAAGGTGGCATCGATGAATCTGTCTTGTCTGTACATGGCCTTTTTCTAGATGCACAACGCGGTGGATGGCTCTGTGAACCTCGTGGCATCTCCAATCTTCGGCGTTGCTCTATCTTCAGTAGCATTCTTCTAGTACCTCTTGTGTGCACCATTTTGGTGGACTACAACGCATAACGATATTTGTGGTTTGCTGTGAGAGGAAAATATTATATCATGGCTGATAAGGCCTGGCTGAAACCAACATGCATGGAGAGGCTAGCTCCTAGCCGAGGGCCATTTATAGGGGCTAGCAGTCGTGGTACATTTTTATTTCTAAACTAAAGTTATCGGGGTAGGTGAGAGCAATGTTCCAACTATTGTGGTCAGTGGGAGCACTGTTGGCATGTGAGGAGCATCTACACATCACTGTCGGTTTTAGTTTAAAAACCGAGAGTGAATGGAGCCTTCTGTGTTGGTTCGAGCAACCGACTGTGATATGCAATCACTACCGGTTTTAAAACCAAAACCAGTAGTGAAGGGCCCTACCGCCATCGCAGCCAGTTAGGTCTTAAGTAGTATAACTTTTCCCTTCCTTTCGAATTCCTTCGACTGCCTCAACGGTTAAGACTTCGCAACTTAGCCCTCGAGACCCGTGTTCGCGTCCCAGGCGGCCCAAATTTTTTGTTTCAATTTTATAAATTATTAAACGACTTTGGGAAATTGTTCATCACTGCCGGTTCTAATAATAAACCAACAGTGATGAGGAACCATCACTGTCGGGCCATTCCTCAAACGGACAGTGATATGGGTGTACCAGTTAGGGGTTAAGTAGTATAACTTTTTCCTTCCTTTTGAATTCCTTCGACTGCCTCAACGGTTAAGACTCCGCAACTTAGCCCCCGAGACCCATGTTCGAGTCCCAGGCGGCCCAAATTTTTTGTTTCAATTTTATAAATTATTTAATGAATTTTCTCTATGCAATTCTTTCTCCGTAGCCTTCTTAGCATTCCTCTTCATCATGGCCTGATCTGGAGACTAGAACAATACACACGTCAAGTAAATGGATCACTCAATAGTCAACACACAAGCGACAGGCATTCCCATTCACATCTCTAGGAGCACATACATCAATGATCAATGAAGGTTGGAGGCGGAATGGAGCTACTACACCTTTGCTCAATGCTGACTGTGGGCTGGGCTCCTTCGAGTTTGCGAGCAGGGACTACAAACTGGTTGGGGACCAGTGGCGCCAAGGAGCTGTGGATCCCTCACTACTAGTAGTAGCTCGGAAGAGAATGGCCGCTCCAATGTCCTTCTATCGGAAGTCTAGACATATATATTTATATTTATATTTAGCTAGTGTTTAAATTCAGAGAGTAAAGTTTAGAAATGTTACGTCCGGTGTCTAATTGAGTGTTTGAATAGTAAAATGGTCAGTCTCAATGGTAGTTTTAAATAACTTTCATTCTCATTAATTGCTATGATACGTCGGCATATTTGCTGAGTTGGCAGAGTATTAATGAGGAGAGAGGATATGAGAGTTTCATCAGGATCAAACATCCTTCATGGTTATGTGCATAAAGATTACATAGTTAACAATAATCTAACTATCTTTACATGCATCAACAATGAGGGCCTCATTGTGATCAAGCCATGCGTAAGCAGGTTCCTCACCCTCTTGAAGGATAGGTAGGGGAACGTTCGCCCTGAATGGAGGCATTTCCTGATAGCCCCTGTAGTCTTCGTCGTCCATCACTCCATCGACACCGACAATCTTCCTTTTCCCTTCTAGGACTACATTTAGCCATCCTTTTGTCTTGTTGTCCCTTGTATAGAAGACTTGCATAACATCTCTTGCCAGGATGAAGGGGTCATCTCTGTATGCGGTCTTAGTGAGATCAACAGTAGTGAACCCTTCGCTATCAGTGTTGATTTCCTAGAGCCGAACCCACTGGCAGCGAAAAAGAGCTGCCTTCAATGGACCGTAGGCTAGCTCCCATATCTCATCTATGAAATCATAGTATGTCGCCTGCGCGTTGCCGTTTTCGTCGTGAGCATCAAAATGAACACCACAATTTTGGTATGTGCTCTTTACATCTTGCTTTTTTTGTGTAAAATGTGAATCCATTGATCTCATACTCTTGGTACTTAAGATATGTACTTGAAGGTCCCTTGGCTAAGGCATCCAGTTGATTACCCAACTTTATTGCAAGCAAGCGGCGTCGCAACCGGTTGACAAATTCCTCCTTATGTTTTTTATCTAGCCAAACTAGTGACCTGCTCGGATACAGAGTTTGTAGCGATTGCTTGTGCTCGTCAATGTATGGCATCACACCCTCGGCTTGCTAGAGAATAGGGAACTATGCCTATCTGAAAGAAACAGGATCATCTACTGTAACAGATTTCTCCACGATCGTTCCTTTACCACGTAGTCTTCCCTCATGACGAGATTCTAGAACTCCGACCCTTTTGATGTCCAGATAATATGTGCAGAACTCAATGGCCTCCTCCGTTGACCATCCTTCAACCATGCCCCTTCTGGCCTGAATCTATTCCTAACATACTCCTAAAAACTTTCATCAATCTTTCGAAAGGGAACATCTGATGCAGGTACATTGGACCAAGGGCTCTAACGAGAGTTTCGACTATGTCCCGCTGCAGCTGCTCTAGCATGGACACATCAATGACCTTTTTTGAGCGCGTTGAAGAACAAGCAAAGCTTTATGATTGGGGCGCGGACCTTTGGGGGGAGGATACCACGTAGGGCAACAGGCAGCAGCTGAGTCATAATGACATGATAGTCATGGGCCTTCATAGGGCCATAGTTGAACTTGAGTTCTCTCATGTTCACTAGCCTCTTTGGGTTCGCACAGTAGCCCGTCAGGACTTTGAGTTCATTGAAGAAAGAAATAAGCGCATGCTTTTCTTCCTTCTTTAATGTCCATGACGCAACAGGAAGTTCGAACTGGCCATTCTCTAGCTCCACGGGATGCAGCTCCTTCCTGATTCCCAAGTGTTGTATGTCCAGGTGTGTGGCAAGTGAATCCTTCGATGTCCCCCCGGTGTCCATCAAGGTGTTAAGAGTGTTAGCACACATGTTTTTAGTGATGTGCATGGGATCAAGACAGTGGTGTACACTCAGAAATGGCCAGTAAGGTAGTTTCTAGAAAACCAATTTTTTCTTCCAACGCTCCCATCAGGCGCTGCTACTGCATTGTCCTCCTTCCCAAGGACAACCTCCAGTTTGTTGAGTTCTCGAAGTATCGCAGGCCCGTCTCGATATTTTAGAGCTAAGCATTTCTCAATAGTACCGTTGAAATCTTTTCTGTTCCTGCGGTAAGGGTGATACTTAGGTAGGAACCTACAGTGTCCCATATAAACTATCTTTGAGTTATTTGGCAGATTTACCACATCGATGTCGTCCAAGCACTCGACACATCGAGTATAGCCTTTTGTCTTCTCTCCGGACAATGAACCTCGACCTAGCAGGTCGGTGATTGTAGCGATATGTACTCCCTTGATCGTGACATGTTCCTTTTTGTACTCATCCCAAACATCTGGCACACCCTTTTCAAACATCTCCACTAGTTCATCGATCACTGGTTCCAGAAACACACCGATATCATTCTCAGGTTGTCTTGGCCCTTGGATTAGTAGTGGCATCTAGATGTATGACCGCTTCATACAGACCCAAGGTGGAAGGTTGTATATACAGAGTGTCACTGGCCAGGTGCTATGATTGCTTCTAACCTGGTCAAAAGGATTCATCCCATCTGTGCTCAAAGCAAACCAAAGGTGCCTTACCTCTCCACCAATGTCCTTATAGAACATAGTATTGATAGTCCTCCAGTCATGCCCATCGGTGGGGTGCCTCATCATTTTATCTTTCTTACGCTCTTCGCCTTGCCAGCGCAATAGCTTGGCTGACTTTGCACATACAAACAGCCTATGCAATTGGGGAGCTATAGGGAAATACCAAATGACCTTTATGGGACCTCCTCTGGTCTTGGTACCCTCATTTGATGGCCCTTCCTTGTACCGCGGAGCTTCACACTTGGGGCACTTGTCCAAGTCTTTGTATTTTTCTCCACCGTACAATATGCAATCATTGGAACACGCGTGGATTTTTTTCAACCTCGAGGCCGATGGGGTAGATCATTTTCTTGGACAAGTATGTCTTTTCTGGCAACTCATTTTTTTCTAGGAGAATTTTCCTTATCATACCTAACAACTGATCGAAGCCTTTATTGCTCAATTCGTTTGTTGATTTGAACTCTAACATCATGATGTCGGCTTCCAGTTTGCTCATTGGATAATTCCTATACAATGGTGTTTTGCCATCTTGTCTCATTTTCTCTAGCTTTCTCAGTTGTCTTTCACTAAGACATCCGGTCTCTACATTACGTAGCAGCTGAGAAATGCCATCGTTATCCTCGGTGTCGTCAGCTAGCGTGTTCCTAAACACATTATTAACTGTGGCCATAGGTTCAGTGTTGACACCGGGTTCCTCATCAGCATCGTGGATGGCTACGTCAGGCATGTCCACATCATCATTATTTTCCTGCAGAACATTCACACTAACCTCGCCATGCATAGTCCATATCGTGTAGTTTGGCATGACCCCCTGGTAATCAAGTGTGATCATATGGACTCAATTTGATGAAAGTTCCTTTGATTCTTGCAATATTTGCATGGGCAGAAGATAGGGTTCCCATTCCCTGCATGCGCTTTGGCATCGGTGATAAACTGGCTGACACCATGCATGTACCGCTTGTCCATTCAAGACAGATGCATCCACTCTCGATCCATCTCTGCATAAAAAATACTGAGATAGTAATTACAAAGAATTAATAAGAAATCGAGCTTCATAAACAACAATTGTAGCTCGAAATTACCATTTTTGGAAAACATTATTGTACACTAATTATTGGAAAATTGAAATTAGTAGCCCCGGCCCTGTAAATTGAAAATCGTAGTAAAAAATAATTATTGCACAATATTGAAGAACAACTATTCTACTCTACTTCTAAGAACTAATTATAGCATCACATACTAACAATGATGATCTTGACCACCATGGAATAATTAGCTAGGAATTTAAATGTGTTCATAGACACCAACCGTTTGGATGATGGATTCACCATAATTTGAGCCTTGCACAAATGTCCAATTGGAAAAGTGCTCTCTAGAATGGAGAAAGAACTAGAACGAGAATCAAGCAATGTAGCCATCAAAACGAAGCTAATTAAGCAACAAAATCAAAGGAGTGGGTGTTTGTTACTAACCTTAAAGCAAAAAGATCAAACCATTCTTCAAAATCCAAGCACTAGCTTCATGGTGAAGAGCAGCCGCAACAATGGAAGGAAGGGCCCAAACGTGTGCCTCTGTTCTTGGGATGGAAGAGAAGAGCAAGAAGAGGACGGCTGCAGCCTTTTTGTGCTGTAGGCTTATCACCGTCGGTTCTTGGCTAGAACCGACAATGATAGAGCCAAATCACTGTTGGTTTATGGCTTGAACCGGCAATGATAAGTGGCCGCCAAAACACTATCGGTTCAAGCCACAAACCGACAGTGATGTGGTGCTTCACTGTCGGTTTTAGCCCAGCCCCAATCATTTTTCTCGTTTTCAAGCTCATAACCGGTAGTGAAGGTACATCACTGCCGGTTCTCACAAATCCGACAGTGATGAGGCCGGCAGTGATGTCCAAATCTGGCGTAGTGGGTGGTAGGCCCACCTGAGGTATGCCCTCCTCATATGAATCTGCTGACATTCCCTGTTCGCTTGATCGTTTTTGTGGCTTATAAGCCGGCTGATGCTATTTTGTTTTGAGAGAAAACACTGTATCATGGCTGATAAGCATGGCTGATACGATCAAGCGAACAGGGTGATTAACTGTTGCACTGTTTGCCACCGAGTCCAACAACGCATGCACTGGGGCCCACAACAAAGCAATAATTAATTACATTTTGAGTGTTGATAGTAAATCTGAGACAAAGTCGGTAAAACAGTTTTACCTAACTGGTTAATTTTGGTTTCCAATGCAAATATACAAGAGAAAAAGGAAATAAAAAAGTGGTTGAGATGATTTATAAATGGTTCGGGATTCCTGATATTATTTTGGCAACTATTGGAGATGCTCAATAACTGACCAATTGAGTTGTTACCGGCCATATTCTAAGAGCAAGGTTACTAACACAGTCCATTGTTGGTTCTATGTAAACATACAACCCACCTATTTGCCCATATTCTTATAGTAATTAGCTCACTTGTGACCTACTTGCACATAGAGTTCCCTTTGTTCCTATGTATAAGTTGGCTGTAAACTTGCCTACAACTTGCTTCCCTTCTCTCTCCTTTCCTATCTTCCCATCTCAGCATTTAGCCCCCACCTATAGCTCCTTATTGTACTTGCTCTAAAGAATTGGATTTGCGTGGTCGGCCAAGTGCCTAGGCCGCCGGTCGCCCTACCCTACCTCTTCTGTTGGTGGACCATGACACGACAAGAAGGTGGCTGAGTGGTAGGGCAGGCGGAGGCAGTAGGAGCCCATATTCATTTTTTAATAAGTTCCCCACTACCCTAGATCACGACAATACTGTCGGTTCAAAACACCCGATCACTATCGGATTTTGAACCGGCACAACCATACCGGCAGTGATGAGGGCCAGCCATCACTGTCGGTTCCTACAAACCGACAGTGCTCTTCAACTTCACTGCCGGTCCTTTACATAACCCGACAGAGTTAAGTTCCACCAACACTACCGATTCATGAGACCACCCGGCAGTGTTCAGTTCCACCAACACTAGCGGTTCATGAGACCACCCGGCAGTGTTCAGTTCCACCAACACTACCGGTTTGTGACCAGAACCGATAGTGATGGCTAAGCCAATGCTGCCAGTTTGTGGCTCAAGCCGGCAATGCCATCTTGGCCATCACTGCCGGTTTGTTGCTAACCGACAGTGATGGTTACGACAACACTGCCGGTATGTTGCTAACCGGCAGTGATGGCCCATTCGCATTTTATTGTTTTATAATTTATTTTAATTTATATTTTTTCATGGAATCAGGTTTCGCTTTATATACGCTATGTAGATGATAGGTCCATCAGTATTAAACATTACAAATATTATGGTTACAGTTCTAATGTTCTTATTAAGATCTCGATCCCTCAAAATAAAAAAGAAATTATTCGATAAGATGAAGTATGCTTCTCGGACTTCTTACAATAATCTAGCGAGCCACTCTGGGCCATACTGGTCCTTGAACTTCATAGATTGTGCATTGAAAAATACTCCATCTTTTTCCAATACCTCAGCTAAGATGAATTTTGCCAGCTCCGATTGCAGTGCGCCGATCTTCATGTCTAACAGCCTTTCGTGGTTATATTTCTTGCGCTGTTGTTCAAAAAAGATGATATCCAAAGAGGAATCAGTAAATCATTTTGTTGAATTATTAACAGACATAAATGAAATGGGGATTATACACACCAACTTATCTGCTTCTTCTGATTTCCCGCCGATGTAGCGAAGCATTGCCCACATTCATTGTTTCCCACCGACTGTTTTAGGTACTTCCCCTCCATTTCGACAACCTTGAATGGGACCTGCGTCCCACCGATATGTCTTCTTCAGACACTATGCAACATTAAAAGGAGAAACATTAGAAAGCGGTATGTGTGATTAGAAAATAATATGTTATTAGGATCGCTTACTAATTCAGCACTGCCACCAGTGATGATGAAATGGTTTTTTCTTCGAGTCGCACACCTCGATAAGATTTTTAGCAAGATTGACACAAATGAAGACGAAATGGTTGTTGCAATCACATAATCCTAATTATCGAATAATCTTAACGAAAAAAGAAGCACAAAATTAAAAGTCGAGAACACATACTCGCTGTTGTAGGCTAGAAGTATGTCGGTTTTGTTCTTCATCTTGAATTCATCAAAAACAACAATCAATCTCTATTTTAGGTCTTCCACGACACATTCATGGAGGCAAAAACATGTCTTCTCATTAACTCGCAAGGGGTCCAAGAAGCCTATGTTATCCCATTTGCTTTTTAGTATGCAAAATTTTGCTATACACCCACGTAAAATCATGGGAAGTGCTCAAAAGTTAACAATCTGTGTCTCGAGAGAGTAGTTAATTGTAATATCGTGCATGTAGGGTACTTACATAGTCCACAGCGTCAATATTTGTGTACTGAGAGAGCGTTTCTGGTATAGCTGGAACAAACACTCCCACTCGACATCGAACTTCTCTTCTTCAGGATAATGAAAAATATGTGGCGAACGGATAATAACCTCAAAACCAAAGTCCTTCGTCTCTGTTGCTTGAGCCATGTAATATTCATGCAACTGGCGCATATATGTTGTCAAATCTTTATACTCGTCATCGGGAACCAAAAGATTGCCCCTTTCATACTTCATTACTGGTGTTCCCGTCCCTTATACATCATAATAGATGTTCATGGCCTCTTCCATGGTTAATTCGGTGTTGTCTTCGATGTACTTCTATATCTTCCTTAAATCTTCATTGTGCATTTCTTTGGCTCTTATTGTAGCATATTGATTCTGTGTTTGCCTTTTGAATTCGGACTTCAACAGACACAGAGGCAGTGAGGTACAGAGATTGAAGAAACTAACACAATCTTCATTCGAGATGTGTGCTGTAAATTTTTCTTTCATCAAGTTTGTAACGCTGCCACTGAATGGCCTTTTTATTCTTTGTTGGTCCACTTTGGGAGCATTAGCGACCGAATCCAAGGACCTTTTCTACGACTACAAGGATGCCTTTGATCTTGTTTTGGGCTGAGGTGGAGGAGGAGGAGGAGGAGGAGGATGACGAGAATTCCATTTTCTCAGGACTGATGAAGATGGAGGAGGAGTCTTTTCTTTTCTCGGGGCTGATGAAGATGGATTCGGATGAGGAGGAATATAAGGAGACCTCTGTCTTCTCAGGGGTGATGGCAAGGGATGAGGAGGGGAGTAGTCTCTGTTGGGAGATGGTGAGTGATCATCGTGGGTGGGCCAAGACTCGCAGTTGTCCTCATCATGAGAGGACAATTGGTGGTCAAGCTTAATGAAGCGCTTGCGCCCGGCCACTTGAGAGCCCTTGTTATGACCAAGTTTCGGTCTATCTTCCGCTGTGGAGTACTCAATGTGTATCTTGTTATACTTGTTATCAAGTTATGGACTTTCTAAGCATTTTTTGGCCCCTACCGCTCTAAACTCAAACTTTTCTAATGCATCCAAATTTACTTCAACTACAAACAGGTTACAGTCGCTATACCACTAGCTACAGCTATAGTGCTCGTTCAGTAGCTCATTACTAATAAACTGAACAGAGCTAACAAAAAACAGCAATGAAAGTGACATTGCTAAAATTAGGACAATGTACACTGAGGTCAGCGGTACATATAAACAGATCACACCGGCATGCTTAGTTCCACACTAGTAAACCATGATATTATTATTTTGCCTTGAAAACCTCCCAATGCCCATCCCCAAAGTCCCATTGGCCCCAACATGCCAAATGCCACACGGATCACGAATCAATGTAGGAGAGGACCTACCAAATCCTGGCCCCCGCCGATACGCACTCACTGTGGGGCATTTCATCAAACACATAGCGGGCAGTGAGCCACGTACTCACCGTGGGGGGTGCGAAAGCAGCTGTCCATGCGCTCCTGAAGGCCTCGGTGGAGGGAGTGTAGGCGTGAAGGAGGAGGGGCACGGCTAGTCATGGACGAGGAACGAGGGCATGGACGGCGCGGTGCTCCGGCATGGGGCCGTGGACGGCATCGTGGGCGCTGGTGCGGGACTAACGGGGACGACGCACGGGCATTGGCGTCGAAGAAGAGGAGCGCAGGGCTAGGAACGGTGGCGTGGGGGCGGTGGACGGGTGCACGGACGGTGGTGGTTCCCGTCGGCGCGGGGTCGTGCTCCGGCGGTGCGGGGGGAGGGGTTGCCGCGGGGTTGAAATGACTTTGGAAAATTTTACCCGCGCCTTGCTTTTTATCCCAATGGTTCATCACTGCCAGGCCATTCCTGGAACCGGTAGTGATGGGGT
Organism: Miscanthus lutarioriparius; assembly: GCA_904845875.1. Lineage (NCBI taxonomy): Eukaryota > Viridiplantae > Streptophyta > Magnoliopsida > Poales > Poaceae > Miscanthus > Miscanthus lutarioriparius. Next base: position 86,834,424 of record CAJGYO010000018.1, read on the forward strand.
GTAGCGGATATGTGTTAAGTAGCACATCTTTTTCCTTTCTTTCGAAATCCTCTGACTGGCTCAATGGTTAAGACTACGCAATATAGCCCCCGAGACCCGTGTTCGAGTCCCAAGCGGACCAATTTTTTTGGTTTAATTTTATAAATTATTAAATGACTTTGGAAAATTTTACCCCACGCCTTGCTTTTATCACAATGGTTCATCACTGCTGGTTGTAAGTTCGAAACCGACAGTGATGAGGCAATATCACTGTCGGGCCATTCCTACAACCGGCAGTGATGGGGATGTAGAGGTTACGGGTTAAGTAGCATATCTCTTCACTTTCTTTTGAAATCCTCCGACTGGCTCAACGGTTAAGACCGCGCAATATAGCCCCTAAGACCCGTGTTCGAGTCCTAGGCGGCCCAAATTTTTTGGTTTAATTTTAGAAATTATTAAGCGCTCTAAAAGGTCTAAAAGAAAAAATAAAATTAGCCTTGACACACCTCCTATGCTAGCGCAGTAGTTAAGACTCATAACTCTGCTCCTCAAGACCCGAGCTCAAACCCAAGGACTGGCACAATTTTTTAAATTTTTTTATAAATCACTGCCAGTTTTCAAAACAAACCGATAGTGATAACCAGCATCACTGTTGGTTTCGTCTCATCACTGCCGGCTTTTGAAACTGACAGTGATGTTTATATATAAAAAAAATTCTTTTTATATACTCAATAAATAGAAGCATGTGTATTCCTATGTCGAAATGGCTTAAATTTTTTTTGGCAAGCATGTACACCCAAATTAAGACCCCACACAGGATCTTAGGTTTTTCTAATCAATTTTTTTATTTATTATATTTTTCTGTGTGCTAAATGAGACAAAAGAGGGTGAATTTCATCTTGGACCCAATAGATTTTTTCATCAACATCCACAAAATTCTTATCCCTATAGCACATGAGAGTCTATGTAAAAGTTTTGCACTATTCTGGATCTTTTCGTGGGTAGACACCGTTCAACCTAAAATTTATCAGTGACGTCGTGCGGAAATTAAATTAAACCTCAGAAAGTGGCAAACCATCTTCGGAAAAACCCAAACTAGGTGTTTCCTTCACCCATGGCATGTGCAAGCCTAAAAAAAGTTTGAGACCAATACGACACCAAAATGCATATGAACCACAGAAAGCTTGATAACCTATGTGTTTAGTCATGGTTCGATGAAAGGGCTCATGTACCTCTGTGAAGCATGTATACTCCACCTACGTTGAAATGGCATGAAATTTTTTTGGCAAGCAGGTATACCCAAATTAAGGCTCTAAACAAGATCTTAGGTTTTTCTAATCATTTTTTTATTAATATATTTTTCTCTATGTTGAATGAGACAAAAGAGGGTGAATTACATCTTGGACCTAATAGATTTTTTCATCGACCTCCACAAAATTCTTATCCCTATGGCACATTAGAGCCTATGTAAAAGTTTGGCACCATTCTGAATCTTTTCGTGGGTAGACTTACTTCAACCTATAATTAATCGGTGTCGTCACGCGGAAATTTAATTAAACCTCAGAAAGTAGCAAACCATCTTTAGAAAATCCTAAACTTGGTGTTTCCTTCACCTGTGTCACGTGCAAGCCTGAGAATAATTTTGAGACCAATGCGACACCAAAATGTATATTTCTAGTTGCCCAACAAATATTACATGAATTACATGCATTACAATAATTAAACACATAAGCCGTATAAATTAAAATTAGAACACAATTAAACTACAACCCTACAAACCTAGATAAATAAACATTAATTACTATCGGAATCACTAACGGGATCGATCGGGCCACGCACACTAACATGCCTCTATAGCCATATATGGTAATTGATGTCGCGGATTATGTATCCGAGTTGCTCCGTTGCTTGGTCTAGAACGGCCCACAAGCCACATGCAGCATAGGAAAGGTCCTAGAGCGCAATCTGCATGTGGAGAAAAAGAAAAAAAATTAGAGAATGTTATTACAATAATAAACAACAAATAACCATGACTCAGGCATATGTGACCTTTTTACCACATCTGTATGGTTGTAGCTCGCAAACCATTCGCTTACTTGCGGGACGGGGATATCACCAGCATTCAAAGCAAGTATCTTGAAGTGCGAGAAATCACGCATATCATAGCAAACATGTCGAAGTCCCTCTAAACAGAAGCGCATGGCACTGAATTGGACGCTTATCAAGTCCCTCTAAACATAATGCAAGGAATAAGAATATATATATACATATATGTAGAATGCAAAGAAACATGAATATAAATATAGATCAAATGAATATAGATAGAATATTGGAGAAGACAACATGTCAATACCAATGAAAAATGCAGGAGCCATGACCAAATCACGTAGAGAGAGAGTGGATTTCTTGAGAAGTGAGAGTGAAACGTGAGAAATGAGACTGTGAGAGTTCGTGGGTGGGTGGGATCGATGTATATGGCCGGCGGTTTGTTTTATATAGGGGGGCATAGACATCACTACCGGTTTTTAAATAGAAGCATGTGCATATATGTAAAGGACTGTGGGAAAGTTTTAACTACAATGATATATTTATTTAGATAGAGTACAGAAATACATCAAAAAATAACAAAAATTTTAGAAATAAATTACAAATACGATAACAAAGACCTTACACTAAAATTCCATATACGATAACAAAGACCTATTTGTAGATAAGTCAATGTTACAATCAATGTGTATCAACACATTATAATTTAACCACCTCGGTAGCATTCTTCTTGCACCAACTACGGTCAAACAGCAGTGTCGAGGTGGTCTACGAGCTATACCGGTTGGAGATCACAAGGTGGCATCGATGAATCCATGCCTCCGCTGTACATGGTCTTTTTCTTGGTATAGTCTAGAGCGCACCGCAGCGGATGGCTCTGTGAACCTCATGGCGTCTCCAATGTTCGACGTTGCTCTATCTTCAGTAGCATTCTTCTAGTACCTCTTATGTGCACCATTTTGGTGGACTACGACGCATAACAATATATGTACGCTGGTTGGTTTCTAGGCTGATAAGCTTGGCTAGTGCTGGTTTGTTGTGAGAGGAAAACACTGTATCATGGCTGATAAGCTGTAGCTGAAACCAACAAGGCATGGAGAGGCTCCCTAGCAGGGCACCATTTTATAGGGTAACTATCGCGGTAGGTGGGAGCAGTGCTCCTGCTGTGGTGATCAGCGAGAGCACTGCTGGCCTATGAAGGGAATATTCTTATCACTGTCGGTTTTTATAAAAAATCGGTAGTGATAGGGGTCATTAGTGTAGGTTTTGAGAACCAATAGTAATTCCATGTATCACTATTGGTTTTTATGAAAAACCCGACAGTGATAGGCCTGGCAAACAGCTGCCGCTGCTGCTGCCGCAGGCGCTCAGCTTTTATTTTTTGAAATCAGAGCCACTGCCGCGGACTCTGGATAACAAAAATAAAAAAATTGTCCTGCCTGGGTTTCGAACCGAGGGAGCCAGAAAGAGGGATTACTGGCTTAACCACTGCGTTAAAGTAGGATTTACGTTAGGAAATGTTTTGTTATTATTTTTATAGTTTAAGCTGAGGTTCATTTAATTCTGTAAAAATATAAAAAAAAGGTTGCCGCACCTAGGATTCGATCCAAGGGCGCGGGCTTCGCTGTAGCTGGCTTTTACCGCTGCGCTATGATTGGGAGTACGTCAAGGTACGTTTTCTTTTTTGTTTTATCCTCTGAGAGGGAGTTAATTAATTCGAGGTCTTGATTATAGGGCCTTAACCGCTGCACTAGCATTAGGGATTACGTTAGTTTAGGTTATGTTTTTCTTTTATCCATTTAGTGCTTATAAATACATATAATTTATTGTAAAATAATACAAATATTTGTGTCTCGATTATTTAATTCCATAATAATTAATTAACGGTCTATAATTATCAAATAATAGTGTTTCTGAACATCATCTCAATATTTGATTACATAGTCAATTATTTAATTTTAGAGAAGTGCACAAAATATAAATTAGATTACTGTCGGCACGAAATTTTGTCTCCGTGCCGGGGACACACGAGCAAGCCGGAAGGGTCTGCTCGATGGAGCTATAGATCCGCCTACCTTCAGCGCAGGGGTGGTCGATCATTCGAACTCCTCCCAAGACATGCCAGTCAATTTGACCCTGCAATTGACAAGGAGAGAAAGCTTATCAGTAATTAAGGGCGGAACATGCCGGTGTTGCCAGACAGTCCCGAATGTGTGGCTTTGAGAGCCGATATGAAAGGAGATCGACTAAATAGTTGATTCCATCATATTCATAGGAATAAATCACTTAAAGCTCATGGGGTTGTGTAAGAAGAATCGGTTATCATTCAGGATAAATATCATTATTTGAACAAAGATTAGTCAATGGCAATAAGATGTTAACAATGATTGGTTTATGCTAAGCCAATGACTTCAATTAACCGAACCTCTTTTTATAAAAAAGAAATAGTTCAACAGCATTTAACCATTTATTAAGGATAAATCTAATGAACATATTAGATCTCATCTATCGCTATTACCAATGGGGCATGAGGCAGAATCATGCAGGCCGTAGAAACAACAATAGACTTGACGACCCTAACTCATTACTAATATCAGTGGGGCATGAGGCAGAATCATGCAGGCCGTAATACAATAATAAGATCATGGGACTAACACATCTTTCAACCTATCTTCACTTCAACGGTCTCATGACATGAACTATTCGTGAAAGCACTCGATATCGGCTAAACAGCCGATTCAGGCATAGCGCACAGTTAAGGTCATGCCTTGTCATGAACGAATCTACTGAATAACGATCGCCACTCCACAGTGCTAACAGTGGGGTGTGAGGAAGAATCACACAGGCCATGATAACGGGCCATGAAACGGTTTTCATTAACGAACAGATCTATTCAAGACGCATCATGCCTTAACTACACGCTATGCATGATTAAGATTAATATAGAACAGCCGATAAAACATAACTCATCGTTTAAAGTGTAGATTAGATCAATTTTAAATTAACAAACGATGGGCTAAACAAGATATAAGGCCGATTTAGATCAATCTCAATCGGGCAGAGTGATATTGCAGTAATTAGATAAACAATAAAAGCAATAAGCAATATCGGTAACTTAATGAATCTACCAAAGACTGTCATTCTTAGGTAGAGCCGATAACTTGACCTTAATCTAGTTAATACAGTGGGGGTCGACCGGATCGATGAAGCCATACTTGAACTAGACAAGAATCGATAACTAACTTATACCAGAGTCGCAGTGGAGGTCGACCGGATCGATGCCGCCGTACGAACAGAGGTATAAGCCATGACGGTACTTATAGACAAGCAGTGGAGGTCAACCGGATCGATGCAGCCGTACTCGCTGAAGAACTCGTCGAGATCTACTCTACTTCTACTCCTAAGGGGTGGCCGAAGCTGAAAAAATAAGGAACTTGTATTTGATTGATTGTGTGTCTGTTACAATAGTCGGGGTTTGATATTTATACCCGGAGCCTAAACATGAAACCTATTCAAGTACGACTCGGTACAATCTTTGGTTTGATGAAAACATACCTATTTTAAGATAACTTAGACCCTAATCTTTCCCCTTCTATAGAGTTCGATATGTATCTCCCCGACGCCGATTGTAGCTCATCATCGTTATCTGCTGACGTCATTCAAAGAGAGCCGATTCTAGTGTTGCAACCGAACTGGCTGATATCGATCCCCACACAATCGATTCCTTGATTGGCACGATCTTGGAAGCCTTGGAGTTCCTGCATCCTTCTCCCAAATTTTGGTGTAAACACATGCCCTCCAATTTTGGGATAAAAGTGGTTTTATTCCAAAATGACCATTTATCCATTCACCACGCTGCAACCATTTCATCTCGAGATATACGCATGATTCTCGGGCTGAGCTTTATAAAAAAACCCCAATAGTACCTTTTCCAACTTACTCAGCCTATTTGCTTCCTCTTTCCTCGAGCCGACCTTAACAGCCGACGCCGTCGTCGCCAAACCCTAGCAAATCTGTTGTTCTATCAAGCCGTCATTCAAGCTATCTTTGTCAGATCCGAACTTGTTCCGGCTGCAATGGCGACCAACGACCACGTTCCTGAGGTATGCTTCCAAGTTTCCATTCTCCAAGTATCAGCTGCTACCCTGTATTTCTTCTCTTCTTGAATTTATTTCATTCGATTTCTAGGAGATGAGGAACGAAATCTTGATTCCATCAGCTGTCATTCCTAATGTCTATTTTCTCAGGCCCATGGGTGATCCTGATTCATCCGATTTTATCCGTCAAGAAACCAACTAGATCCCCTTCAAACAGTCTGTAGTAGATTCATCTTCCTAGAATAAAACTCCCTTCAGAAACTAGCCAAAAGCGCCTAAGGGGTGGAGAAATTGGTTTCGTAGGATATCCGAGAAAAAGGGTGGAGATTGGGTGCTTTATGATCTGAATCAATGCTTGACACTTTCGTTGTCCAAAATGGAGAGGAATGATCCACTCCTGATCTCTGCTTCTTATTTCTGGTCCAATGCTCTGAATGCTTTTATTCTTGGTCACGGCCCAATGACCATCACCCTGGCCGATGTTTACATGTTGACCGGCCTTAGAGTCACCGGATCAATGCAGCCTTATGAGTACTTGAGTGCTGGTTCCAAGAGATTAGCCAAAATAGCAGACTACACAGGATGGGCCAGTTATATTCTGAACCATGTTGGAGATGGATCAGTTGTCAGCAAAAGGGAATACGTGGCCTTCCTGAACATGTGGCTGGAAAGATTCATTTTCTACGGGTCATCTTGTGGTCCAACCTACAATCACAAACTCATGGCAGAGCACCTAGCATTAGGCAAGGATATCCCTCTTGGAAAATATCTGTTAGGAGCTGCTTATCATCTAATGTACCAGGTGGCTGCCCAATTATTGAAGAATGAACCAATGCAGACTGTCAACGGCCCTTGGTGGCTGATACAACTGTGGCTCAATTTGTACATGCAGAAGATTGTAAGGCCTGATCTCAGAGACCTGAGCTTTCCTTCCTCTAATTTTGATGAGGAATATAGAGGCGAAGAAGGAAGAACTCGCCAATGTACGAGCTATTGTGAGGCTGCATCGGCCATAATAATTGATTTAGATGTTGGCCATCTCTTTAAAAAGTTTTACAGAGAGTTTGATGCGGTCATCCTGACTTGGCTATCTTATAATGAGGATGATGAACTGACTTTCCCATTCAAATTCCGATTTGAATCCAGCTGTTCGGACGAGACAGCGGCTGCGATCTTCAATTCCTTTATCAAGCCATGTGTTCTTCCAGCTGAATTTCGTCACGGTCATGGCAAAATGGTTAAAGGTTCCTCCATCCCAGGCAACCCTCCAACCTATGAGTTTTACAACCCTTCATTTGTGGCCCATCAGTTCGGCCTCGGTCAACTTCCCCCTCGCCTGTTCTTCAAGAACATCCTTCCTTCCCTTTACTTGCTTGACTAGGTCAGGGCTAGCTTTTCTTCCAATCTCTTTGACTCCTGGTGGCAAAAATGGTGTTCCCATCTCTTCTGTGGGTTGGTCCACCCTCTATGTATAGCTCTAGATGGGCAATTTGCTTCTAATAGTGAGGTAATCTTTCATTCCCTTTTCAGAGAGATTACTTGGTGAATTCTCTTGCCAATTGTTCTAACAGACGCTTTTAGGACATTGAATTCGATCCTCCAAGCCTGGATAGGAGAGAGCGTCCTATAGATTACCAACCGTCATGCCTAGTTTCAAGGATGAGATCAACCGCACCTTCTTTGAAGAAGTTGATGAGAACTCATGCTGCTCCCACAATTGTGACATGTCAATCCCCAAAGCGCAAGGCGGTTCCAGGGGCAACTCAGAAAGCCACTACTAAAAAAATACTCCGTAGAACAAGACCATCAGTTGCTCAGGTGAACGATTCATACTTTTCTCAAACTGATGTTCAACTTTCTGATCCCATTTTCTCATAGTTATCGAGCATTGCGTCCCAGTCTACTTTGGGTGCGGAACTACTATCTCAGGCGCTTGATTCAACGCCAACCGAACCTTCGTCGGCCGATCCTCAAAACTAGCCGATTTCGGTGGAAGTAACCGATGCTTCCACAACGGCAGAAAATGTGAATTTTTCTTTGATGCTTGTCAAAGTATTTTCTTTAACTTCTTGATTTAATTAGTCTTTTACCCTTCACCTAACTTTTTACTGTGCCAAATACTTCCCGAGGAAACACCTAACAGTCTGCTTAGCGACCATGTCAGCGCTGAAGGTGGTCTTGTTGCCGTCTACACTTAGACTATTGATTCCCCAGCTCGGCAAACAACTGATGGTAAGGAAGCTATTCGCTCAATTTATCTCTCCGCAACAAACATGAATTTAGAAATCCTTCCTTGTCATTGCAGATACCAACGCTAGAAGCTTGGAGCTGATTCAACCAGATGCTATTGGTGTATCATCAGCTATTCCCCCTCTTTAGATAGAGGCTACTAAAGAGAAGGTACTGTGTCCTCTTCGCCATCCACTTTGCGATAAACCGATTCAAACCTCCTAATCAAGATTTCCCTTATACACAGGCGCTCAATCTTCCAGCCCAGAGCTATTTTCTCAATCTTGAGGAGTATTTTGGTGAAGATGAAATTAGATCGTCAGCCACTTCTTCTAATGAAGCTTTGTCAGAGGAAACTAGAAATTGGCTAAGAAATATATTGCTAATGTTTGAGAAGAACATAGCCGATTTGGTCCAAGATACTGATTCAATGCAGAGAGTCTTCTTGGCCATAAAGGGTGATCCATCTCCAGCTCTCTCCAGAGTCTTGTCATCTTTGTCTGCTTTTGAAGATCATGCCCTGAAGGTGAAAAAGACTCAGAGGAACTTGTCCAATTGTGAAGCTTTGCTGGCCAAGGATAACTCCAACAGGCAAGATGCTAAAGAGTTGATGTGGCTGATTGATGATTTGAAAAATTCTTCCCTTAGGACCGATCCAGAGCTATCCCAACTAGAAATCAAGCGTGTTGAACTTGAGATGGAGCTGGAAAATGTGAAGGCTGCCATTGATCATCGTAAGTCCACTCTGGCCCAGATACCTGATGCCATCAAATAGAAGAAACAAGAACAGTTGGCCAAAGTAAAAGAAAGCAGAGCCATCCGTAGTAGCCTTGAGAACACTCCTAGAACACCGAAGAATATGAGCAACAGATTGCAGAAGCTGATATTGTCTGGCTAGAAATATTGAAAGTCATCCAGCATGTTCTGATCTTGTAATCTGTAGGTTAACACATGTATCCTGTGTAAAATTGACGATAACCATACTTTCCTGCTGTCTCGTTGTATTTTTGTTTCGGCTAAAGAGCCGATTAAAAATAGTCGATTCCAAACTTCCGATCTCAATCCAATTGAGTCTAAAAACACGGCTTTCATTAAGAGAACCCTTCGATTTTCTGCCTTCAGCTGCTCAACGCCGTATTTTCTTCGGCATTAGCGAGGTGGCACTTCGCCTTCCATTAATTGCGGTTGCCTCTTGCACTTTCCTGGGGTGTCCACCTCTTCGCTTCGTGGCTTCAAATACCGGCCGAGGACTCCGGCCTCGAACACATCTACACTTGCAACCACTCCTGTTCCTTTCCACTTCTTCGCCTTCAAAACCCTATAGCGGTTTTCTTCCCTTCCTGTAGATCCAATCGATCTCATGGCCGGCGAGGATAACCGCGGCAAGCGCGTAGCGAAGGAGATCCTAGAGGAGAACATGCCGGCGAGCCAGCGCCTTCGACGCATGAGGTGAGATTGATGACTCCTACTCATGGCGATGATCTGTAATCTTTTGCTCATATTGATGAACTTTTCTTTTGTTTCTAGGTTTGTTGTGAACGACAGTCTTCGTCCTCTCCCCAAGGCCGGTGAGCCCTCTGATGCTATGTCTTCCGCGCTGGCCTCATCGTCGGATTCCTCCGATTCGTACAATGGTGACGATGCCTGGAGCTTCCTTCGGGAGTGGAGGGCGGCTTAGAACCGCTACTCTGAGGTGACTCGAGAGAATGGCCAGTTCGAGATCCACCTTGGGGTTTCTCAGGCCACTCTTCATGCAGCCAAGGAGGAGGCCAGCGCCGTCCGAACGCGGCTTGCCAAATCTAACGCCGTGGTGATAGGTAAAATGAACTTTAGGGATGCCTCTATTCTGATTTTCATTGTCTTCATCTTGATAGTTCTCCTGTTTCTGTGATCATCAGCCCTGACGGTGCAATTGGAGTCTCTCCAACTAGTGGCGAACGTGGTTGTGGATGCCGTCAATGCCCGCGGCTCCCTCATCGATGCTCGCCTCCATGACATTCTGGCCTGTGTTTAGGAGATCGCCCTCCACAGCGTTCGTCATGGTGCGGCGGTGGCGCTGACCGCAACACAGGTCCAGATTGGGTACAAGCTCCACGCTATGGAGACTGGTTTCCCAATGGGTGACGGCCCTGAGGAACATGAGGACCTGCTCGAAGAGTTTGTCATGGCAGCGGAGGCCATAGTGGACATCACATCCGCTCAAGATGTGGTGAACAAGGTCTTTGACTAGATTGTACTTAGGGCGAACTGAATGAAACCTTCTGTTCTTTTATGAATGTGTCTCAGTGCGATGCACTTGTATATGTCATGAATGTTTTTGCTCTTTTTTGTTTTTGCTCTGGAGGCAATACGTATCATATCAACTTTAATGTCCTTGAAGATTTTCATTTTTTGAACTAGAGGCGATACCTTTCTGGTACCGACTATTAGAGCCGATGGCTAAACAAATCGGCTATCGAGTATTGATTGAATGCTAGGATAACATCCCTTCAAACATTTTTCATCGATTGCTATTGATAGGTTGCACCAAAACTTTTCAGACCAAAGGTTAAGCAATCGATCGATCCAAGCCAATCTTCTTACTAAGCGAAACAAAATTTCCTTCAATAGATCTTATTACTTATGATCCGACTTAGCATTCACATACGTCGGCCTAAGCCCATCTCCAGGATCAATACTTATTTCCCTTAGTCCAATCGGTCGACGTGAAGCCACGATTATTCATCAAAACATACTCTCAGACCCGATTGCCTGAACCGGCTATTGGCCTTCATTATTAATCCTAATGAAGCCTCCTTCCCACACCTTGCCAGAAAGGCATTCGAAGTCTCCTAGTTCCCAAAATACTGGATCGGCTATTGCGATACTCACAGACTCATCAGCGCGAACCACCTCGACATCATCTCCATGCCATTGAATCAAACATTGATTCATGGTCGATGGCACACAACAGTTTGCGTGAATCCAGTCAGGGCCGAGGAGTAAACTGTATAAACCTTTTCCATTGATGACAAAGAACGTGGTGAGTAGAGTTTTACTCCTGATTGTCAGTTCGACGTTTATTGCCCCCTTGGTTTTAGACGTATTACCTCCAAAATCTTTGAGCATCATATCAGTCTTGAGCAAATCTCCTGGCCCCTTGCCAAGTTTGCGAAAAGTGGTGTAAGGCATGAGATTGATAGAAGCACCTCCATCCACCAACATCTTGTTCATTGGCTTCCCATCAATAAAACATTTCATATATAAAGCCTTTAAGTGCCGATGCTTGACTGGTTTATCAAATACCGCTTGTTGTATGACTGTCAACTTGGCAACTATTTCTTCATACTCTGATTCATTGAAATCTAAATAAACTTCTAGATCTGCTGGAACTCTGAACTTTGTTGGCAACAGAAAAGCCATTTGAATATTAGCTAATGGTTGCCTTCTATCGACTGTTTGCTTAGCACGCCATACTTGAGGTTTATTGGATGTCTGACCCTGCTCCAACTCCCTATTCCTTAAGCGTTGCATTCTTCTCTTCTGGCTCCTTGTCAAACCTCCTGGGCACCATTGGCCTTCCTGCCAAACGTATTCTTCCTCATCGCCTTCTTCTTCATAATCAGCCCAGTCCTGGTCAACAACTCGCTTTCTAAGCCGATCATGAACACTTCTATTTTTTAAGCGTTGATCCATGTTATTACGATGATATGCATTTTGAGCATGGATAGACCGACAGTTGGTTTGAGATTGCCTAAACTCCCAATATTGATTGCTGCATTCTGGACAGTCATGTCTAGTAGGCAACTTCAAACCTTCAATCTAGCAATGTCTGAAGAAAGGACAATTCTAATGTGATTCGGCTTGTTTCCTTTCATACCTCTCTTTTTCCAGTTGACGCTGGTATTCTTGATCCTCTAACCAACACTGATAATCCTTTTCCTTCTGCCACTGCCACTTATTCAATAGGATCCAAGATGTAACTCGTGGCTTTGCTGTTCCATCTTTGGACGTTTCCCCCTACTCATATCGGCTCTTTTGCCGATCACGATGTCTTCTCATTTCTTTGTACTCATCAGCCGATATTTGCATCTTGGGATCGACTGTTCTAGCTTCTCTTGATTTGGCCAATGTCAAGATCTTTGTCTTTTCTTTGAGTAGCCTGGCATCGACCATGTTTTGATCTCCTAGGAAAGGATTATCATCAACTTTCATCTTCCAAGGCGTATCGAATTTGAGCCTTCCTTGCTGAATAGCCCTCTGTATATGCTGCCTGAAAATTCTGCACTCATTAGTGGAATGAGAAGTAGTGATATGGAATTTGCAGAACTTCTTATTCTTCAACTGTTTAGGAGGCAACATAACATGATTATCCGGCAATTTGATATGTCCCTTCTCAAGCAAAAAATCAAAGAGCTTGTCCGATTTTGTGACATCAAAGTCGTAGCTCTCCTCGACTCCTCTTCCCCAAGGATTTGGCACCATTACCGTCTTCTTACCCCAATTCCATTTAGCTATGGCAACCTCTTCCTCTTTATCTTCATAGTCGTCATCGATCGAATATGGATTATAAGCTTCGGCTACTATGGTACTCTTCTAGAATCGGGTATCTCTGCGCATACTTTGGAATTGGCTATTGAGCACCACCACTCGCTGAGCCAATTGACGCAAGTTGTTGAATTCTTGTCCCAGCAACTTCTCCTTCCAAGTTGGCAGCATTCCTTGCATGGCCAAAGTAGCTAATTGATCATCAGCCAAGTTTAATGAGAAGCACAAATTTCTGGTTTCTCGGAACCTCTGAAGAAACTCAATGCCTGATTCGTTAGTCCTCTGCCTTATAGTTGTCAAATCAGTTATCTTCTTTTCTCCAGTCCTAGTGTAAAAATATGTATAAAACTTCTTCTCTAGGTCAGCCCAATTGGCAATAGAATTGACTGGCAGTTATGAAAACCAAGTGAAGGCTGGCCCTGATAGGGACAGGGAGAAGAAACAAACTTTATGGGCCTCTTCGACAAACGCTTTGCCCAACCGTGTAAGATACCGACTGACATGCTCTATCGTGCTTGTGCTGTCTTGTCCAGTGTACTTGGCAAATTCTGGGAGCCTATAATTTGCGGGAAGAGTGACCAAATTATACCATTCTGAATATGGGCATTTGTACGAGAAGGTCAGCCCCTTCGGCTTTAGATCAAACTGATTTTTCATCATCTCAGTCACCCTCAGCAGCAACTCATCAGTATTTGAGTTTAGATTTCTCTGCACCTGCTGACCCATCTGTGGATTGAAATCCCGTGTGCCATGATACCCTGGATTTGGAATCATGTGAAGGGTGTTGTAATATGTGCCATAATGATATCCTCGTGGCATCTCCATCTGTTGGGTCCTCTGCTAGTTTGTTGCTTGAAGTCTCTGATTGTAGATATGAGGATCTATATCTCTATGGATCCTTTGAACTGATGGTGCTATTTTTTGAGCCGACGACGGTATGTGGCCTGATGTGCCAAAATTGATCACCTGGTTCTGACCCTGCCTCGCCGGCTGTAGCACATGCTGCACTGACGATCTATGATTATACTGCGTCTGATTCGTAGTAGTACCTTGAACTTGTTCAGATGAACCCTGAACTGCTTGGACATCACCATTACCAGCTGGTGCTGCTTCTTGATGGCTGGTACTGACTTGATTGGTCCCCTGGGTCGACGGATGTGGAATGTTGTAATAAGCCGGCGCCATCTGATCAACAGGACACCCATGAATCGCCTCTTTCATGGTGTTGTGGAATGTGTCCAAGAAAGCTTTATTATGGCTTGATATGGCGTCACGAACAGATTTGTTCACAATTTTCGTAAAGACACGCCTGTCTTTGGCCTCAATCGTATCTGTCTGCCCGTGTAATAGAACTCTTGGTAGTGGATATTTCTGAACAATTGTGTTGTCACGTGTCTTGGTGTAGGACAACAAACACTTGTTCTAAAATTCTTCTGTAGCTTTGCTGATGACATCTTTATCTCCATTAGGTAGGTCTTCGTAATGCACCATAAGGATGTCATCATTGTTGTATGCCATCAGACGATTGTGGGGTCCCACCGGGCGTGCCAAGAACGTGTGTCGGCACGAAATTTTGTCCCCGTGCCTGGGACACATTAGTAAGCCAGAAGGGTCTGCTCGATGGAGTTGTAGATCCACCTAGCTTCAGCGCAGGGGTGGTCGATCATGCGAACTCCTCCCGAGACATGCCAGTCAATTTGACCCTGCAATTGACAATGAGAGAAAGCTTATCAGTAATTAAGGGCGGAACATGCCGGTGTTGCTAGACAGTCCCGAATGTGCGGCTCTGAGAGCCGATATGAAATGAGATCGACTAAATAGTCGATTCCATCATATTCATAGGAATAAATCACTTAAAGCTCATGGGGTTGTATAAGAAGAATCGGTTATCATTCAGGATAAATATCATTATTTGAACAAAGATTAGTCTATGGCAATAAGATGTTAACAATGATTGATTTATGCTAAGCCAATAACTTCAAGTAGCCGAACCCCTTTTTATATAAAAGAAATAGTTCAACAGCATTTAACCATTTAATAAGGATAAATCTAATGAACATATTAGATCTTATTTATCGCTATTACCAGTGGGGCATGAGGCAGAATCATGCATGCCGTAGAAACAACAATAGACTTGACGACCCTAACTCATTACTAATATAGGCATGAGGCAGAATCATGCAGGTCGTAATACAATAATAAGATCATGGGGCTAACACATCTTTCAACCTATCTTCACTTCAACGATCTCGTGACATGAACTGTTCGTGAAAACACTCGATATCGGCTAAACAGCCGATTCAGGCATAGCGCACAGTTAAGGTCATGCCTTGTCATGAACGGATCTACCGAATAACGATCCCCACTCCACGGTGCTAATAGTGGGGTGAGGAAGAATCACACAAGCCGTGATAATGGGCCATGAAACGGTTTTCATTAACCAACAGATCTATTCAAGACGCATCATGCCTTAACTGCACGCTATGCATGATTAAGATTGATATAGAACAGCCGATAAAACATAACTCATCGTTCAAAGTGTAGATTAGATCAGTTTTAAATTAACAAACGATGGCTAAACAAGATATAAGGCCGATCTAGATTAATCTCAATCGAGCAGAGTGATATTGTTGTAATTAGATAAACAATAAAAGCAATAAGCAATATCGGTAACTTAATGAATCTACCAAAGACTGCCATTCTTAGGTAGAGCCGATAACTTGACCTTAATCTAGTTCATGAAGTGGGGGTCGACCGGATCGATGCAGCCATACTTGAACTAGACAAGAATCGATAACTAACTTATACTAGAGTGGTAGTGGAGGTCGACCGGATCGACGCGGCCGTACGAACAGAGGTATAAGCCATGACGGTACTTACAGACAAGCAGTGGAGGTCGACCGGATCGATGCAGCCGTACTCGCTGAAGAACTCACCGAGATCTACTCTACTCCTACTCCTAAGGGGTGGCCAGAGCCAAAAAAAAGTAAGGAACTTGTATTTAATTGATTGTGTGTTTGTTACAATAGCCGAGGTTTGATATTTATACCCGGAGCCTAAACATGAAACCTATTCAAGTATGACTCGGTACAATCTTTGGTACAAAGAAAACATTCCTATTTTAAGATAACTTGAACCCTAATCTTCCCCTTTTGTAGAGTCTGATATGTATCTCCCCGACGCTGATTGTAGCTCATCATCGTTATCTGCTAACGTCATTCAAAGAGAGCCGATTCCAGTGTTGCAACCGAATCGGTTAATATCGATCCCCACACAATCGATTTCTTGATTGGCACGATCTTGGAAGCCTTCGAGTTCCCGAGTCCTTGTCCCAAATTTTGGTGTAAACAATTACATAGTTGATGAACAACGTCCGAATAATGATTACATAGTTAACAATAATCTAACTATATTTAGGTGCATCAACAATGAGGGCCTCATTGTGATCAAGCCGTGCGTAAGCAGGTTTGTCACCCTCTTGAAGGATAGGTAGGGGTACGTTCACCCCGAATGGAGGCATTTCCTGATAGCCCATGTAGTCTTCTTCGTCCGTCACTCCATCGACACAGACAATCTTCCTTTTCCCTTCTAGGACTATTTGTAGCCTTCCTTTTGTCTTGTTGTCCCTTGCATAGAAGACTTGCATAACATCTCTTGGGTCGTCTCTGTATGCGGTCTTAGTGAGATCAACGGTAGTGAACCCTTCGCTGTCAGTGTTGATTTTCTCGAGCCGGACCAACTGGTAGCGAAAAAGAGCTGCCTTCAACGGACCGTAGGCTAGCTCCCATATCTCCTCTATGAAACCATAGTATGTCGCCTGCATGTTGTCGTTTTCGTCGTGAGCATCAAAACAAACACCACAATTTTGGTATGTGCTCTTTCCATCTTGCTTTTTTGTGTAAAATGTGAATCCATTGATCTCAAACCCTTGGTACTTAAGATATATACTTGAAGGTCCCTTGGCTAAGGCATCCAGTTGATTACCCAACTTTATTCCAAGCAAGCGGCGTCGCAACCAGTTGATAAATTCCTCCTTATGTTTTTTATCCAGCCAAGCCTTTGACCTGCTTGGATACAGAGTTTGCAGCGATTGCCTGTGCTCATCAATGTATGGCATCACACCATCGGCTTACTAGAGAACAGCGAACCATGCATGTCTGAAAGAAACAGGGTCATCTACTATAACAGATTTATCCCTGATCGTTCCTTTGCCACGTAGTCTTCCCTCATGACGAGATTCTGGAACTCCTACCCTTTTGATGTCTAGATAATATGTGTAGAACTCAATGGCCTCCTCCGTTGACCATCCTTCAACCATGCCCCCTTCTGTCCTGAATCTATTTCTAACATACCTCATGAAAACTTTCATCAATCTTTCGAAAGGGAACATCTAATGCAGGTACATTGGGCCAAGGGCTCTAATTTGGTCAACAAGATAAATGAGCAGATGCAATGAGATATCAAAGTAAGTCGGCAGGAAATGCATCTCAAGCCTAACAAGAGTTTCGGCTATGTCCCGCTACAGCTGCTCTAGCGTGGACACGTCAATGACCTTTTTTGAGATCGCATTGAAGAACGAGCACAACTTTATAATTGAGGCATGGCCCTTTGGGGGTGGATACCACGCAGTGCAACAGGGAGTAGCTGAGTCATAAGGACATGACAGTCATGGGCCTTCATAGGGCCATAGCTGAACTTGAGTTCTCTCATGTTCACTAGCCTCTTTGGGTTCGTACGGTAACCCATCGGGACTTTGAGTTCATTGAAGAAAGAAATAAGTGCACACTTTTCTTCCTTCTTCAATGTCCATGACGGAACCGGAAGTTCGAACTGGCCATTCTCTAGCTCCACGGGATGCAGCTCCTTCCTGATTCCCAAGTGTTGCATGTCCAGGCGTGTGCCTACTGAATCCTTCGATGTCCCCTCGGTGTCCATCAAGGTGTTGAGCGTGTTAGCGCACACGTTTTTAGTGATGTGCATAGGATCAAGACAGTGGCGGACACTCAGAAATGGCCAGTAAGGTAGTTTCTAGAAAACCGTTTTTTTCTTCCAAACGCTCCCATCAGGTGCTGCTACTGCATTGTCCCCCTTCCCAAGGACAACCTCTAGTTTGTTGAGTTCTCGAAGTATTGCAGGTCCGTTTCGATATTTTGGAGCTAAGCGTTTCTCAATAGTACCGTTGAAATCTTTTCTGTTCCTACGGTAAGGGTGATCCTTAGGTAGGAACCTACGGTGTCCCATATAAACTATCTTTGAGTTATTTGGCAGATTTACCGCATCGGTATCGTCCAAGCACTCGACACATCCAGTATAGCCTTTTATCTTCTCTCCGAACAACGAACCTCGACCTGGCAGGTCGGTGATTGTAGCGATAAGTACTCCCTTGATTGTGACATGTTCCTTTTTGTACTCATCCTAAACATCAGGCACACTCTTTTCAAACATCTCCACTAGTTCATCGATCACTGGTTCCAGAAACACATCGATGTCATTCCTAGGTTGTCTTGGCCCTTGGATCAGTAGTGGCATCTAGATGTACGACCACTTCATATAGACCCAAGGTGGAAGGTTGTATATACAGAGCGTCACTGGCCAGGTGCTATGATTGCTTCTAACCCTAGTCGAAAGGATTCATCCCATCTGTGCTCAAAGCAAACGAAAGGTGCCTTACCTCTCCACCAATGTCCTTATAGAACATAGTATTGACAGTCCTCCAGTCATGCCCATCGGCGGGGTGACTCATCATTGTATCTTTCTTACACTCTTCGCCATGCCAGTGCAACAGCTTGGCTGACTTTGCACATGCAAACAGCCTATGCACCCAGGAAGCTATAGGGAAATACCAAATGACCTTTACGGGACCTCCTCTAGTCTTGGTACTCTCATCTGACGGCCCTTTCTTGTACCGTGGAGCTTCACACTTGGGGCACTTGTCCAAGTCTTTGTATTTTTCTCCATGGTACAATATGCAATCATTAGAACACGCGTGGATTTTTTCAACTTCGAGGCCGATGGGGCAGATCATTTGCTTGGCCAAGTATGTCTTTTTTGGCAACTCATTTTTTTGGGTGCATTTTCCTTATTATACCTAACAACTGATCGAAGCCTTTATCGCTCAATCCGTTTGTCTATTTGAACTCTAACAGCATAATGTCGGCTTCCAGTTTGCTCATTGGATAATTCATATACAATGATGTTTTGCCATCTTGTCTTATTTTCTCTAGCTTTCTCAGCTGTCTTTCACTAAGATATCCGGTCTCTACATTACGTAGCAGATGAGAAATGCCATCGTTATCCTCGATGTCGTCAGTTCGCGTGTTCCTAAACACATTATTAACTGTGGCCATAGGTTCCGTGTTGACACTGGGTTCCTCGTCAGCATCGTGGATGGCTACGTCAGGCATGTCCACATCATCATCGTTTTCCTGCGAAACATTCACACCAACCTCGTCATGCATAGTCCATATCGTATAGTTTGACATGAACCCCCTGGTAATCAAGTGCGATCGTATAGACTTAATTTGACGAAAGTTCCTTTGATTCTTGCAATCTTTGCATGGGCAGAAGACAGGGTTCCCATTTCCAGCATGGGCTTTGGCATCGATGATAAATTGGCTGACGCCATGCATGTACCGCTTGTCCGTTCGGGACAGATGCATCCACTCTCGATCCATCTCTGCACAAAAAAAAGTACTGAGACATCAATTACAAAGAATTAATAAGAAATCGAGCTTCATGAACAACAATTAGAGCTCGAAAGTATCATTTTTAGAAAATATTATTATACACTAATTATTGGAAAATTAAAATTGATAGCCCAGCCCGACACAATAATGAAGAACAACTATTATACTCTACTTTTAAGAACTAATTATAGCATCACATACTAACAATGATGATCTTGACCACCATGAAATAATTAGCTAGTAATTTAAATGTGTTTATAGACACTAACCTTTTGGATAATGGATTTACCATAATTTGAGCCTTGCACAAATGTCCAATTGAAAAAGTGCTGAAAAAGAATTATAATGAGAATCAAGCAATGTAGCCATCAAAACAAAGCTAATTAAGCAACAAAATCAAATGATTGGATGTTTGTTACTAACCTTAAAGCAAAAAGATCAAGCCATTCTTCAAAATCCAAGCGCTAGCTTCATTGTGAAGAGCAGCCGCAACAATGAAGGGAAGAGCCCAAACGCGCGCCTCTGTTCTCGGGATGGAAGATAGGAGGAAGAATAGGACGGCTGCAGCCTTTTTGTGTTGTAGGCTTATCACCGTCGGTTCTTTGCTAGAACCGACAGTGATAGATCACAATCACTGTCGGCTTTTGGCTTAAACCGGTAGTGATAAGTGGTCGCCAAAACACTGCCGGTTCAAGCCATAAACCGGCAGTGATGTGGTCCTTCAATACCGGTTTTTGCCCAGCCCGATCATTTTCTCATTTTAAAGCTCATAACCAGCAGTGAAGGTACATCACTGTTGGTTCTCATAAATCTGACGGTGATAAGACCGATAGTAATGTCCAAATCTATAGTAGCGAGGAACAAGTGGCTCTGGTGCCGCTGCTAGCCACTCATCGTAGCATCTGTGTCGGCGAAGGTGCGAGGTACCATTTGAGCCAGTGGCGCTCAGCGCCCGGAAGCAGGTCGGGCATATCGCTCTGTCCTGCCCGCCGGTGCCGGCGGCGGCCCGCAACAACCGGAAGAAACCCCACACGTCGGAAGTCCGCCTCCCCCGGCTGGAGGACCTATTACTATTAGTCGCCATGAGCAGATAGCTGATGATCGAGTAGATCTTTTTACGTGTAATGCTAGGGACGACGACGTACTATAGGAATCTAGGATCGATATCGTACTTGCTACTACTCCAGTTCCACTCGACGGGAGGCTGGCTAGCTGGCCGAGACTCGACCAATATATAGGCATATGCACTCCCCGGGCCGTCTCTCTGTCTTTGGTCGGCCACACTGCACACATGCGTCCGGTCAAGCCCGTCGTTGCCTGGGGATGATTGACAAATAAAACATGGTGGATGATGGCTGCGATGGCCGAGCAAAAGTGGTGGCGCGCCTTGATATGAGACTACAACCAACTAAATCACATACTTACCTTATAAGAAAAATTATTGAAATCTTACTATTACTAATTAGAGACCCCAATAGAGTCACTACGTTAATTCCCACCAGACGTGCTAAGAAAAAACATAAATTCTAAAAAATCACACAAATAAAAAATATCTAACATTTAATTTGATAGACTCGAATCAACATCGCCAATGATAGCCATTGGATATATAAAAAAATTATCCACCTATGGCATTAAGAAAAATACATAAAGTAACCCTTAATTTTGCATCTAAATTGCTCACCTCTGCCATTACGCAAGATGATTCAAAATAACCATCTAAATTTGTATATAAATTGCCCACATCTGTTATATGAAAGATAACTCAAAATAGGCCCTTAAATTTGCATCTAAATTACATACTTTTGTAATTATGAAACATAACTCAAAATAACCCCATAACATTGCATCTAAATTACTCATCTTTTCCATTATGAAAGATAATTTAAAATAACCATCTAACTTCATATCTAAATTACCCATGTTTACCATTATGAAAGATAATTTAAAATACCCTCTAATGATTTTATAAATGACTCATATTTGTCATTATAAAAGATGATAGTGCAAAGCAGTCTCCTAAGATTGCATTAACCTAGCGATATATGTCATCATCATGAAAGATAATATAAAGTATTAATTTTTATATTTGTATCTACCTCACTCATTTTGGAAGAAAAAAACAAAAATATCTCTCAAATCTACATGTAAATACTAATATATGTTATTACTGAAAATAAATTAATATTCAAAATAGCTAAGCAGTATGGATATGAACAGGCAAACTGGAAGCACGTACTGCCACCCTAACCAGAATGTGGAAAAATATTCTTCTGGCCCGCGCGACTGATCAGGGAGAGACCCAACGATCAGCTTGATGGGTGGAATATAGCAATAACAAAATGCCTGCTAGCTCTTCTCTCAGACCTATGTTGCATGCATGCAGCTGTTTATTTGCAACCCAATGGAAGCTAGCTATATTCTGCAGATTAATTATACTGTATATATATGGCATGCATTGGCATGCCAAATTAATCCAAGAATCTACTCTACTCCTTACAAGAACTAATTATAGCATCATCACATACTAATGAACAATCATCAAAACCACTATGTAATTAGCTTGGAATTTAAATGAATTTATAGACACCAATCTTTTGGACGATTAATTCACCACAATTTGCTTGGATGTCTTCCACAAAAGATGGAGTGTGTGTGTCTATATATATATATATATATATATATATATATATATATATATATATATATATTCGGTAGCTAGCTATAGAATAAGTTATTCTATAGCCACCTCCATTTATGATAATTTTTATACTTAATTTACAATAATTATGTTAATATAACACATAGGGATATTTACCGTAACATTATAGTAAACTACTTAGTAAGGAGTTACTATAATCATATAAATTAGTATAATAATTATCGTAACTTAAAGTGGCTACATAATAAGTTATTTTATAGCAGCTGTAGAGTAGTAGTTCTCTCTCTCTCTCTCTCTCTCTCTCTCTCTCTCTCTCTATATATATATATATATATATATATATATATATATATATATATATATATATATATATATATGAGATGGAGTACAAGAATTTATTCATATATATATATATATATAAATATATATATATATAAATATATATATATGAATAATTAGTCCTTTAAATTTTTTATTTGAATGTTGTCCTAAAAGATGGAGTACATGAACTCTTGGATGTACAGTTCATTAAGGTTTAAGCCAGATTTTTGTGATGAAGTGGATAAATTCATTGAAGCCGCAGAGAAGCGTGCAATGACCTTGACACATAATAAAGATTCAATTATTTGTCCATGTAGCGATTGCAAGAACCATCTTGTATGGAAAGATATGACTATCATCGGATCACACCTGATTATGAGAGGATTTGTTAAGGACTACACAGTATGAATTCATCACAGTGAAACGGTTGTGGATGTTTATCAATAAGAAGACGCCGAAGCCGTAGATTACCTGGCTCAATGTGTAGCACAGCTTGATGCAGAAATGGATGATGGTGGCTATGAACAAGGTGGTGATGGTGGTTGGGATGGTAACGACGAAGGTGGTGCCAATAATGATAGCAGAGAACGTACCGAGGATGAAGTTGATTATGATTATCTGGAGGAAATGCTTTAGGCTATTGGACCAAGGATTTTACTAAAGAGCCCGAAAGGTTTAGAAAATTTAGAAAGGGTGACAAAAGCATCAAAGGAAACTGTGTATGGTGTTGAAACAGGTTGTCCGACACACTGGACAGTGCTACGTTTTGTGCTTGAGCTACTCATCCTGAAGGCTAAGTACGGCTGGTCAGACTATAGTTTCAAAGATCTATTGCGTCTTCTGTCATGGTTGCTGCCACAGCAAAACTCAGTTCCCGCCAACACATACCAAGCGAAGAAGGTTATAAGTCCATTGACAATGGGGTTGAAAAAATCCATGCATGCCCCAACCACTGTATCCTTTTTTGTGGCGATGCATTCAAGTCACTAGATAAATGTCCTAAGTGTGGGGCTAGTCGGTACAAGAACAACGACCTTTATAACAGGAAAGAAGCCTCCACAGGGAACAAGAGGAAGAAGGGTGGAAAAAAGGTGGTACAAGATTCTCAACCCCCAGAGGATGACACTCCATTAGGCAACGATGAGAAGCAGAGAAGAATTCCTGCCTTGGTAATGTGTGGTACCTACCAGTGGTCGACCGCTTGAGGCGTATGTTCCTAAACCCTAAGGAAGCCGCACTCATGACATGGTGGGATGATGAGCGCAAGGTGGGTGATGATGATATTGCACACCCGACCGATGGTACTTAGTGGCAATGCTTCGATGACAAGCATAAAGAATTCAGCACTAACCCAAGGAATGTACGGTTTAGCTTGAGCACCGATGGAATGAATCCCTGCAATGAGAGGACGAGCGACCACAGCACATGGCCAGTGATCTTCACCATGTACAACATCCTATTGTGGTTGTGTCAGAAGAGAAAGTACCTTCTCCTCACTATTCTCATTCAAGGTCTGAAACAACTAGGCATTGATATAGATGTGTTCCTTGAGCCTTTGATGCAAGAAATGGAGAGGCTATGGAGGCATGGGGAGCTGATGTACGATGCATTCAGAAAGGAAGACTTCATATGTAGAGCCATGATCTTTGTTACTACCAATGATTCCCTGCGTTGTTTGCTTTGTCTGGACAGATCAAAGGGAAGACAGGATGCTTAGTATGCTTGGATAGTACTACATGGGTGTTCCTGGATGCATTCAAGAAGACAATTTACCTGAGGTACTGACGCTTTTTAAAGACAACTCACAAATACCGCAGCAAGATGTACTTCAAATTTTATGACAACACCCCAGAGAATGAACCACCTCTAGAGAGACGTCAAAACGGGCAACACGTGTTCGAAATGGTGAAAACATATATGTCATCCTCGGAAAGAAGAATCCAGATGGGACGAAGAAAGATAGAAGCACACCTCCTGTCGTTGGTGTACCTTTCAAGAAACAGTCGATCTTCTTTCAGTATCTGCCTTATTGGCCGAACTTGGAGGTCTCCCATGCCATTGACGCTATGCATGTGCAGAAGAATGTCTTTGAGAGTCTCATTGCTACCTTGATGGACACAGGAAAGACAAAGGTTGGTCTAAAATCATGGAAAGACATGGTGCAGCTAAAGGTGAAGTTAGAGCTTCACCCGGTACCTAAGGATAATGGAAAATACACTTTGCCCTGGCTAGCTTTAACCTAACCCCGAAAGAGAGGAGGGCGATGTGCACTTTCTTGAGGAGGGTCAAAGTTCCAACTGGATTTTCCACAAACTTGAAGAGGCTAGTGTCGATGAAGGACCTATCAATAACACGCTTCAAGGCTCACGATTGTCATGTCATGCTGATAGTGTTCCTACCTATTGCAATCAGGGTTATAAAGCCAGAGTTTTTGAAAATGGCCATCACCCACATGTGCTACTTCTTTTCGAAGATCTCACAGAAGACGATTGGTAAAAAAAGCTGAGTGGCCTACATGATTTTGTGGAGTGTTGACGGTAGTTAACAACCATTATAAATCATCAAAGAAACATGAATAAGGGCATAAATATGATCACCAACAAAGGTCTAGGGGTTTAAACTAATGAATTCCACGAGTTTAGGTGAATCTATATTTTCTATAGGGTTTAACCAGAAACCCGTCAAGGTGGACCTACATGTCAGATTTAATTCCACTTATCCACTACGAAACGGACACTAGAGGACACCACGCCGAGGCACGGGCTGCCCGGCCCCGAGGCCCACCTATCGGTCTCCGATTGCAATGTCGGTTCTCCACCGCCTCCTAGGTTGTATCTACGTCGTTCCTTAAGTCGGTTTGATCCAAAGGCTCATGTTTGATGCTCTGGGCTATATATTATAGCCCCTGCCACCCCCCTAAGGCATCAAGTCATTTGAGAAGACAAAAACTCTAATCATCCTCAGAGCTCCATCAATCTAGGGCATAGCTAGTTAGGTTAGATCTAGAGAGAGGCAAGCAGGCTTCGCTTGGATTCCCGATCGTGTCAAGAGCGTGGTTTGGTATAATCCTTGTCCCTCCTCTCTTTTGTATCTCCATTATTTTTATATGCTTGCTACAATTGTTATGACAATATTAGTATTCATCTTATTTATGTTCTTTGTTATAATATTCATCGTCTACTTTGATTACATACTTAGTATAGCTAGTTTATCATTATGTTTATGTATAAGTTCGCAAAGTGCTCTCTCCAAAGTACACAGGGTGAGTGGTCGATATTGTGTAAGCATGGTGCTTATACGTTGTTTATCTATGGATACACCCTATATTTTGGACCATGTGGTAGATCGTGGATGTGACACTCCCGTTGAGTCCTTTGTAGTCCACTCCCTGAAAATAGGTATACAAGTAGGATCTAGTTACGAAGGAAGACAAGCTCAGTTCTTAATCTTTCTTAGTAATATCCCTTATGTGTAGATATAAAGATGATCTTAGCCATGATTACTAGGTGCAATTGCACTAATCAATGTATGCTTTGACTTGTAATTAAGAATGACTTAGGAATTATTCCTCTAATATTCTAGCTGACCATGCTAATGCCATAGAAAGGAGTACTCTGAGTGACCTATCGTTATTGATGATCAATACTTATCATATATATATATATATATATATATATATATATTATCCTATGACTTACCCCTGTTATGAGTAAAATATTGGTTATGGTTTACTTCTCCATCAATAGTATAAGTTATCAATACTTGTCCATGCTAGACCTTCCCTGTGGTAAAATATAAATAACGATACCTGGAATACTCCCGGGTGAAGTGCTACAATGGTATAATTATCTGTGTGCTTGCAGATTTCTTTTCATTCATATATCTTTATATTCTTTCTAGTAACATAAAATGATAAAGAACTACTTAGTATCATTCTAATAGTGATGCTAGACAGTACCAACAAGCATCTCTAGCACCATCACTAGGGATGACAACCTAGTGAAGTAATGTTGTAATGTTAGAAGATGTAGATAATTAATAGGTGGCTACTAAAACAAGTGACAAGTTAATAAATACTAACATGGAGACCCAAAACTAGCTTTAGATGTGTTTATCTCCTACTTTTTTTTATATAATGCCACATCTCATGATTCACATGGTTCATCAGATAGAGGCATTGTGCCCTTGCTACTTGTATGAAATGTGGTCCTACGAGCGGTTCATGTTGGTTCTTAACCGATACGTGCATAATCGAGCATGCCCAGAGGGCTCCATGATAGAGGGCTACAGTTCTAAAGAAGTCATCGAGTGCTGTCAAGAGTACCTAAAAAGGCAAAATAGGATTGGTAAATTCGATTCTCGTCACAAGGGTAGGCTGGCTAGGAAGGGCACCAGGGGGAGAAAAGTGTTCATCGACGAGGATTACAAAGAAGTGAGTCAGGCACATTATAGTGTCATGCAGAGTACAGAACTAATGGAACCGTATATTGATGAACACTTGGCTATCATTAGGGAGGAGAGTAATGGCCGCACAGACGAGTGGGTCATGAAACAGCACAAGCAGCGATTCACTACATGGTTGAAGGACCAAAACCTACCGAATGGAGAAACCACAGATGATATTACCATAAGTAGGTTGATGAGGGGGCCATCAAGACAAGTCACATCTTGGCAAGCTTATGAGATCAATGGATACACATACTATACCCACGCAAAGGATAGTAGATGTGTAACCAAAACAGCGGCGTTCAAATAGAAGCTCTCGACGGATTAGGGTGAAAGATCCCATTCTTTGGCATCATTGATGACATATGGGAACTTGACTATGGAAGGGGTATACGAATGGCCCTATTTCGATGCTGCTGGATCAAACAACACCAAGTCAACGAGATCGGGTTGACAGTCATAGACCTTGACAATCTAGGCTACCGAGATGACCCTTGGGGGCTCGCTTCATGTGTCGCACAAGTTTTCTATTTACCTAACCCACAAACTAACCTCCCCCCAAAGAAGAATACAAAGCACATGGTTGCCTTTGGGAAACAGCACATTATCGGAGTTGATGGCGTGGATAATGTTGAAGAGTACAATAACTACACTGAAATGCAGTTATTCACAAACTTTCCTAAAAAGATCAGTGATGTGGAAAAGAACCTGCCCAAAAACATATTGCCATGGGAACGAAAAGGTGTCAAGGGGAAAGTTGTTACGGGCTAAGATGGAATGGACAATGATTGTGTATATGTGTGAAACTATATTTATGTATGTGTGTGAGACTACATTTATGTATGCGTGTGAGACTATATTTATTTTGGTCATCTTTTCATGTGAGTAAATTTGCACAATTCGAATTTTGAATTTCAAGAAATGACAACTTCAAACAATATTTTGAAACACTAAATGAATTCAACTAAAAAAGTCATGAATATAAAAGTTGTATAACTCACCAATATCTACAACTTTTATGAAAACTATATGAGAGATATGTTGCTTTGTGAACAATATGTACTAACACTTTGTCAGATGAAGAAATGACCAAAATAAAAGTTGTAGATCTTGATGAGTACTACAACTTTTGTATTCATGACTTTTTCGGTTCAAATTATTTGGTGCCTCAAAATATTGTTTGAAGTTGTTATTTTTAGAAATTCAAAATTTGAATTGTCCAAATTTAGACACATGAAAAGATGACCAAAATAAAAGTTGTGGATCTCGATAAGTTCTATAACTTTGATGCTAATGACTTTTTGAGTTGAAATCAAATGCTCTTTCAATATGTTGTTTTAAGTTTCCACATTTGTCAAATTCAAAATTTGAATTTTTAAAACAAAGTCTTATGAGAATATGAACAAACTAAATTGATAGAGCATGATTTTAGAAAAAATTAGTAAAAAAATCATCAAATTTGGAGTTAGTATGAGGAAGAAAGACTACTTACAAGTTTTAGCCATAGATTAAAAAAAGAAAACACACTTGTTCATGACACTAGTGATGAACAAGTGTAATTTCTCTTTTTAATCTCTGGCTAAAACTTGTAACAAGTCTTTCTCCCTTATACTATCTCCAAATGTGATCATTTTTTTCTAAAATTTTCTAGAAACATTCTCTATCAAGTTATTTTGTTCATGCTGCTATTGTTTTGGCTATATTTTTGTGTGACTTCGTTTGAACAATTTAAAATTTGAATTTCATAAAATGACAACATCAATCAATATTTTGAAACACTAAATGAATTCAACAGAAAAAGTCATGAATATAAAAGTTGTAGGACTCACCAATATCTATAACTTTTATTTTGGTTATTCCTTCATCCGACGAAGTGATATCACACATTGGTCACAAATTCATAAATCTCTCACATAGTTTATGAAACTATATGAGAGATATCTTGAATTGTGAACAATGTGTACTGAACACTTTGTTGGATGAAGAAATGACCAAAATAAAAGTTGTAGATCTTGATGAGTACTACAACTTTTATATACATGACTTTTTTAGTTCAAATCATTTGGTATCTCAAACTTTTGTTTGAAGTTGTTATTTTTTGAAAATCAAAATTTAAATTATCCAAATTTAGTCACATAAAAATATGACTAAAATAAAAGTTGTAGATCTTGATGAGCTTTACAACTTTGATGTTTACAAAATTTTTATTTAAGATCATTTGGTGTCCTAAAATTCTATTAGTTGTTTTGAAATTTAAATTTTCAATTTTTAAAATATTGTTTTTCTTAAGAAGAAAATATCAAATTATATCTATATATATATCATGAAATTGTTTATATATATATATATATATTTATTTATACATATATAGAAATTAAAAAAGTATTACATAAATTTACACTGTGTTCTTTATATAACAACTACAAAATTATTAATTCAAATAAATTGAAAAATATTTGTAGGGACGGCTTACTCAGTAACCGCCTCTACAAATTGATTTGTAGTGGCGTCTGGTGTTTTAAGTCGCTCCTACAAATGTCTGTCGCTATATAAGCAAGAGCTCGAGGGACGCCGAAATTATTCTAAGTCCTGGACGCTTTCTTCCTCTCAGACGCCGGTAGGCTGCTGTCGACGTGAAAACGTGGTAGACGCGCTGAGGGACACGCAACAAGCCGGAACGATCCGGAGATCTGCTTAACTTCAACACAGGACCAGTCGATCCTATGAATCCCAAAGGTGTGCTAGTCAATTTGACCTACAATTAACAAGGAGATAAAGTTTATCAGTAGTTTAGGGTGGAACATGCCGGCTTTGCCCAGATAGTTTCAAGTGTGCCGCTTCGAGAGCAGTCAAATAGAAAAATCGACCAAATAGCCGATACGAGAAGAAATCGACTGTTAAGGATTGTGATGCTCGTGGGTCATGATTGGTTTATAATAACGAGTACAATGCACTAGTTTTTTATGATCCTTTCCCTTGAGCTATCGATATGTACGCATCAAAGATACATCATTGGCTAGATCAGGTTTAATCAATGCATGGTGCAAAGCCGATGAATTCAGTAAAAGGGATATACCACACAAACAATCGACTGTTTAATATAAAAGAATCTACGAACTGTCTAGATCTAATTTATTACCACCAACAGTGATGTTTGACAAGATCGATGCAGCTATGATGATGACAATAATCTAAAACCAGAAAATCTATAAAACTGACTATATATCAATAGGTTCATGAAAGCATGCCATATCTATGAAGGCACGGGCGAATCGGCTAAAATAGTCGATGCATGCATAGCAAACAAACAGAGTACATACATCGATCATGGACAAAACCACTAATCGATGATCTCTAATCTAAAGTCTTACCGGTGAGGTTCGACCGGATCGATGCAGTTATGGTAGTGTCATTAGATTAGATCTCATTAACCAGTGAATTTATCCAAGATTGAAACATGTCTTTGAATGCGTACTATGCTTGATTGGAATAGAGATAAAACAGCCGATCTAGCATAATTAAGCCATCAATCATGAGATTCATAGTGTGACCAGACTAGAAGACGACAAATTATGACGATATGATGCCGATCTATCTCTATCTCAATCAGGTGACTTGTTATGATTAATAGAACATTAATTATAACAAGATCGGTAACTGGTGAATCAATTAAAAACAGCAAGAAAAATTTTACTGATCTTAGTCGATTCGGTAACTGATGATATTATATTAAACAACAAGTTATTTAACACAAGATCGATAACTTTGATCCATATTATAATTGGTAAGAGATCAATCAGCTGATACAGCCTTACAAATAATGATATAGATTGATAACTAACTTATACTAAAGCTCATAAGCCTCGAGTTCCCGCGTTCTTCTTTTCAAATTTTGGTGTAAACAGCTGTTGAATTTTTTCTCCACCGCCCCCATTACCGCCGCTGCTGTCTCCATGGCCTACAACCGCCTTCTCTAACCTCCTCCATCCTCACCTAACTACGCCTCCATCCCTCATGCCCCAACCGCCACCTTTCCGCAGGCCGCCGGGCGGCTAGGGTTTGCCAGATCGAGCTCGTAGCGTCGGCCGCCCTGCCGCCGCCCTGTCTAGGACATGTACCTCCGACCTCGCCGGCCCGCGTGTGCGCTCTGACAACTTTGGCTGGGGCTAGGGTTTGAACTCCATTGGCCCGGTCATGCGCTCTGGCTGGCGTCCCCACCACCGGCACTCCCTCTCTGACCTCGAACAGCGAACTCGTAGGCCCACCCGAGCTCTCCAGCATCTACTTCTACCACCGCCTCTCGTGCTCTCTGGCATCCGCGCTCCTCCATCGGTGGGCGGCCCGATTGCCCGTGCTCTCCGGCATCCAGATCCCCAGCCAACGCGCACAGCCACCGGCATCCCTCTCTGTCAGGTCTTCTACAGGTACTCCCAACCCCTTCTCCATTCCCTGGTCCTACAGGTCTTGTGTGATGGATAGCAGGCTGCATTTCTCAAGTTCGCGGTGATTGGCAGCGACATTTCTCAAGTTTGCATTGTTTGCCTAGTCTGAATTGTTGATTACATTTTTGTTGCTGTCAACCAGTTGTATTACTTAGCTTGTGAAGTTGGGAAATGTCTATCTAGTTGCATTTAGGGTGTCCCTATGATCCCCTGAGCATGGTTGGGCCTTTGGTTACCTACAATGATGTTCTATCATGCATCCATGTACACACACAAGTAAGTATGCTGGGGTATTTGAACGGTCTAATTTGATGATTGGGGCATACTGTACCATATAAGCAAATAACCATGTCGCATTCACTTAACTAGTTATATTGACCGCTGATATACTATATACATAAGATAGTTTGATGAAATAGTTTGATGAACTTCTTTGTTGTTGTCTTGTACTGGTGACATGCAACCTTCAGGATTAGAGGTGAGCTTAGAGTGGAGGTGATCAATTTAGGTGTTTGGGTTAATGCTGCTGAAAACTACAGCCTGTGCAGTTTGTGTTGGGATAATAATTTTTTGTTTAAAATATCATTTTCTGGGAAACTTGTTTATACAAAAGTTGTAGGGGATTTAGTCATCTGAGCTGTCCAAAAATTTTATGATTTTATCTCCTCAGGTTTGGGAGATATGAATTTCTGAAGTTCGCTGTCAGGTTTTAACTGTGTGCTGTACAGTTCTGGAATTTTGTGTATTTGGACCTTGTTAACATCAAAACTAGCTCCTGTTGATAGCTAGGAAGTTGTAGTGATTTTCTTAAGCTTTCCAAGTTATTATGGAACAAAATTTTTGGTTAGGTAGAACGCTAGATATGAATTTCTAAAGTTTTAGCTCAGGTTATGTCCATGTCTATGTAGCAATGCTTCCTTGTGCTTTTGGGCCCAATAAACATAGATTTATTTAAATAACTATAATGTTGTTGTCTAGTGTTTGTATTGTATTTCTTGGCTATGTATGCAAAAACTTAGTTATTGTTTCCTATAAGTATCTAAAGCAATGTGCTAACCATGGCTCTTCTCTTCTCTCCTCTCTTATCTATTGCTGACCATAGCAGTGTGCTCTCCTCTCTTATCTGTTGCTAAGCATATAGCAGCAAATCTCATCTCGATTTTTTTGGCAAGCAGCAACTGACCATGGATGATGTTGATGACTTGCCTATGTATAATTGAGCACAAGCCCTTTGTCGGTGATGACTTTTTACTAATTTGAGAGCACCTCCCAAAAATTGCTTGTACTACTACTTGCTTCGGTCAATAAGTTGTCTTTTAATATGTTTTAGTTTGGGGTTGGACCTAGTAGTCCTGGGCCAACTTAGAATACAATCTGAAATTTTTCTCCTGTCTTTTAATTTGCTATATGTGTTTTTTCTGGAACCTTCCACCCTCTCTCTCATCTCTGTCTTCCTGTCTACTCATGAGATGAATAATGTGACTTGAAAACTGAGGCAAAGGGCTTTTGTGCATTGATGATTTGCTAAATCTCATGAATTTGTTGCTTCTTGTGCTGCTACTTTTACTATTGCTCTATTGGTGCTACTGCTCTATTCTCTTATAGTGCTACCCCTACTACTTGTACTGCTCCCTTGTCCCTTCTCTCTTCTCTCTTCTCTATTTCTGCTACTATTACTACAACAACTATGATTGATGGCTATTTTCTTCACTTCCACTAGGAAATGGGCCCTTGCTATGTTGTTTTCAAGGGGAAGAAACCTGGGATTTACATGTCTTGGCATGAGTGTAGTGAACAAGTGCTTAGGGTCAAAAATGCTATACACGAGAAGTACAACAACTATGAGCATGCACTTAGAGATTTCAATGCCTTTGTTGGAGCAGCAACTCCCTCCCCTAAGCTGATCCCAACTGATTGTTGTGAAAGCACCCCCCCCCTCAGGGTGGTAAGGCTGGTTCTTGGAAGAATGTGGTAATTATTAGTTTGTCGGTGATGGTGGTTGGACTTTGGATGAGGTTGTCCATGAGTAGCCAATGCAACTGCAATACTTAGGCCTGTGATGACACAATTAGATGGTCGATGAGCTGGGTCAATGTCCTAATGTTTTCTGTAATCCATTTCTATCAACGATGCATATTCTATTGATGTTGTTGTTCTTCCTTGGTTCAGTGTTAGCTAGTTAATTGGGGATAGCTTTTATTGTATGATGATTTAATTATGGTGTCTAAGGCAATGTGGCTTCCTTTCTTTGTCCTGTCTACTCTTATACTACTTCTACTACTATTCCTACTACTCTCTTCTCTCTTCCCTACTTTTACTTCTACTACTATTGTTGTCCTACTCTCTTCTACTACTACTACTACTACTGCCCTACTACTACTGTTGCTGATGTCCAACTACTACTACTGCTGTCCTAATTCTACTACTCTCCTCTCCTCTCCTCTCCTACTACTTGTACTACTTCTAGTTCTCATACTCCTCTCCTCTACTACTACTGCGGTCATACTACTACTAGTGTTGTTGTTGTCCTACTACTACTGCTTTTTTTGGGCAGGCAGCAGTTGCTTTGTTTAGCCTCCTACTACTTTTTTGGCAAGCACCTGTTGCTTTTTTTTGGCCAACTCTCCTCTCCTCTATTTTTGCCTGTGATGAAATTGTCCAACTCGATACATTATCTGGAATATGAGCTGATGATAAATAACTTGTGAGGAACTTGACATCATTACCAGCCGACCCTACATTACCTTTTCACACTTCTCTGTTATGATACCTTTATGCTCCAAGTTCTTTGATCAAATGATGATTGATATATTTTTTAGGGCTCTACTATTACTCGTTTTGTGATCAAATGATAATTTAAGTGGCTATATGCTGCTGTCCATGGGTTTTTTTGTTTATCTTGCTTACCATGGTGTTTTTGTTTACATGTGGAGAGCTGCTATTTTTTACATGTTTCTTATGCCTCCACTTTAATTTATTGGTCGATGATAAAAAAAAGGGTGTCGTGAGACAGCATGACAGTCAAGTATTTTCTGAAATTTGAATTTGACCCTACGCTTCTCCTAGTCCATATGCTTCTAGAGGAAACTCATCTCGAATGGAGTGCCATTGGATACTAGTCTCCTCTAGGAGCGTATGGACGTGTAGTGCCATTGGGTTTTCTTTTGTTTCCTCCTCTCCTATTAATGAATGTCATGTTAGTCCATGATCCGTGATCACCAACGGGCAGTGGATGGCTGTATAGTGCAGCAACCCGCTAATTTGAGAGCTATATATGAATACCTATAAGCTTGCGTAGCCTTTCTCGCGTCTCTAAAGTCAAATTTCTTGCATGTATTAGAACATAACACAAAATGACACGGACAACGGGTGATGCAACCAAAAGTCCTGAGCATGGCCCACCTTTGAAGAGGCAGAACCAGAGGTGCTTACTCAGGAGTAGTTCAATGAGAAGCTAGACAATGATCTAGCAGCGATGATTACTCAGGAGGCTGATGAGAGGCAAAGAGAGGAAGGGAGAGCAGAGAGAAGAGCAGGAGAGGCTGCTAAAGGTGACAAAGATGATGATTATGATGATGATGAAGACAATGATGACAAGGATGAAGAAGAAGGATATGAAAGTCCCAAGGATCCTTTCCCATGTGAACACAGACGGAGGCAAATGGAGGAGGAGCTAGACAAGGACTTTGACCCGAACGAGGAGGTAGGGATTTAGCCTTACTTTGTAAATTGTGCTAACACTTTGATCGTGTTATAATTACTAACACTTTGACCTCCCGAATAGGCCCCTCCTCAAACTCAAAGAAGACGTCGGCGACATCTCGCCAAACAAGATAGAATGGAGGAAGGGGGAGCAGATGCAAGAGCCACAGAGTTGGACACTAATGCCTCTGCTCCACAACCCAAAGCCATGGACTCGGGTAGCAAGCCAAAGAGGAAATGGGGGATAGAAAAGCCAACCAATATCTAGAAAAGGCACTCTATGTGATAACAGAGGTCAAGACAGCAGGGGAGATCCTTGAGCCGATAGAAATGAGAGCAAGATGACGTAATGCAATCGGGGCGCTAGTAAGAGATGAGTTGAACCTAGTAGTCAAAACTTGGAAACTCGTATCAAAAGAAACAAAGAAATTCCTAGTCGATAAGTTGTTCACCAATTTTAGATTCCCAGAGGGAACCCATGCAAAGGTATGACATCAAGCTCTTAAGCAACTTGGGGAGTCATTCCAACGTTGGAAGTCAGAACTCAACGTCAAATACATCCAAAAGGGTTTAACTCCATTCCATGAGTATGGCAAGATAACTCCTGGAATGTGGGCGGATCTTGTGGCTCAGAAGACTTCACCAAAGGCATTGGCCCTCAGTGCCCGTAACAAGGAGCTAGCGAAGAGGAACATGCACCACCATCATCTAGGTCCAGGTGGTTACTATAGGAAGGAAGCTGAGTTTAGGAAGATGGAGGAAGAGGCCACCAAATCTAGGGCATACAACTTGAAGGGAGTTTCGAAGCGCGCAAAGCATTGGATCTTAGGAAGGAATCTAGAAGCATCCAACGTGCTTAAGTTTGATAACCTGGAGACCGAACAGGCAGTATCGAAGATACTAAAATATGGTGAAGAGAAACTGCAGGGCTTATTCAAGCCTTCCAGAGAGAGGGATGAGCTTAGCCTTGCCTTGGGAAACCCTGAGCACACAGGCCATGTCAGGGGGATAGGGAAAAGAACGACATGGAAGTATGGATTCGAAGTGGACAGAGACATATACAAGAAACATGGCATAGACCGAGAGTCTAATCTGGAGCTCCAAGTGAAGGCTCTAGTTGTGAAGGCGCTGGAGGAGCAAGGACTATCTACAGAGCTACGGATAGTAATGGCGCCGCCGGGACAACTGGCAACAGTTGATAGCCCTCCAGAAGTTCCCAGCAGCCAAGGTTCCACTACAGCCACAACCCCCATCGATCGCATACAGGAACCAACTAGTTGCACCTTGGTGGTTCTCATCGGCAGGCAAAACACTATGATGGAGGTGGGATCGGGTGTGGCACATCCTCCTAGAGGCTTGCATCACAATAATAGGATCCCATCAGACTACACTAGGGTCGAGGTGCATACTGTGAAGCCTGAATTCATGTAGTAGAAGATAGACTACGTAACTCCTGAGGGATTGGAGTTACTCAGAGAAGTAATGAATCAGTTCATCCTCTGGCACAAACGGGACATCATATTGACTGCTCGTACGCCACCTGTGGCACCACAGTTACATTTGGAGGGAGTTGTTGAGGAGGGGGAGATACATGACCACCACTTGCCTGAGATGCCACGGTCTTCACCGCCTTGTACCGAGCAGGTGCCTGAGATGCCATAGTCTTCACTGCCTCATAACGAGCATGTGCATGAGATGCCACAGTCCTCACCACCTCGTAGCGAGCATGTGCATGAGAGGCCACAATCCTCACCGCCTCGTTGCGAGCACGTGCATGATGAGGTGCGATAGTCTTCACTATAAGCGGAACCGACACATGCACAACAAGAGGCCATACGACAACAAAACGTGCCTGAAGAAGAAGTTCATG
The DNA here is from genome assembly GCA_904845875.1 of Miscanthus lutarioriparius. NCBI lineage: Eukaryota > Viridiplantae > Streptophyta > Magnoliopsida > Poales > Poaceae > Miscanthus > Miscanthus lutarioriparius. Next base: position 86,871,431 of record CAJGYO010000018.1, read on the forward strand.
CACAAGAAGGTGCCCGCAAGGAGCCAGAAATTCAAAAATTGCATCCAATGTACATAAGGCGACCCTATGTGCTGATCCTAGACATCACGAATGTGGCCAAGTGGTTTGCCCATGACAAGTTCAAGCCTGAGAACTGAGTCACTCAAGTCATAGGATTTGAGAAGGCTATCACCAGCAAATGGCAACCAGTCCAAGCCAAGGCACCAAGCAAAGTCAAGTATGTAAATGTTGATTGCGTCAAATGGTCAAAGGATTGCCCGAAAGAATATGAAAGAGGCAAACCTTTCCTACCCAACAGGTCGATCCAGTACCTACCACTTGGAATGAGAAGGTTTCATGATTGGTACTTGTGTGCTCTCTCGACGGACATAGAAGTCATTGAAGCAAGGTACCCTAGCAAGACATTTGGAGGCCCAAAGGGAAAAATTGTCTTTACATTTGATAACGTCCAGACCATGTTTCACCTTGGAGAAATGGAAACCAATCTCATCAAAACATGGTTCTGTAAGTCCTTGTCATCTTGATTTGATTTGTAGAATGCAAGTGCTTGTCATCTTTATAACTAACCCACAACATGATTTGTAGAATGCAAGTGCACATTTCAAATCAAATGCCAAGTGCGCGCCCGGGGTACTTAGACCTTCAATTAATAGCCCAGACATTGTTTACTTACCCCAACAAGTGGAGACTGGATGATGAAAACCTAGCCGCTGGAGAGACCATTGAGGAGAAAGAAAAAATCCGGCAAAAAAAAGAATAAGGGAAGAGTCCTATAAGGTGGCGGCATACATTTCAAGAGCTTTCTCCAGAATGCAAGACAAAAGTCCTATATATCTTCCCTACAACTTCGAGTAAGTTCCACTATATCCTTTAAATTAAAAAATGCACATTATTTTGAAAGATGCAAAAGAGCTTATCTATTTCTATGATTAAATACGTGCAGCAACCACTGGATTTGTATAGGCGTCGATCTCAAGCTAAGCATGGCGTGGGTCATGGATCCATTGGATGTCGACGAGACGAGATACAAAGACTTCATAAGCATTTTCAAGACGTACACATTTCAACCATCCTCGTTACCTTATATATTTGTATATATAATTGTAACGTTGACCTTTGGATACTAACAACTTGCATTTGTTAAATTCATTCGAACAGGGCATACAGGTACTACGTTAACACTCTCGGAGGCGTGCATCATCCAGATAGGAAGAGTAACATGTACATCAAAACAAAGTGGCCAGTAAGTGTAACTTTAGTATTTCCATTATGTTGCTAACACAACCATTACTTAACAATTTCATATGCGAACAGTGCCACAAGCAGGAGTCTAGGAGTGTACACAGTGGATATTACGTGTGCACTACCATGAGTAACACTGGTGCGTACAGGAGACACCCCTGTAAGGTAAGTTAGAAATACTTTGCTCGCAGTGGCCCGACATATGTTATGAAATTCAAAACCTAACATAGTTTTCTTATAGTGGCCTGAAGAAAAAGGAATTAGAGCGACACCACTCGACCCTGATAACCTCCTGGAGCTCGTCAGGGACCTTTGCAGCTTCATAATGGATTAGATTATACACGTCAAAGGTTTGTACCATGAACCAGAGTCTATTAGGACGTCAACCTCGGTACCAGGCTCTTCATGAGTGGGAAAGACTAAGCATAGGTCGTTGAAAACAATGTGCATGTAATGTTATCGGATTTTGTGAACTGGACTTGTGAATCATGTGTATGTAATGTTATCATCGGAGTCTCTGGACTGGACTGGACTGGTGATTAATTATATGTTTCGAATTGTCGTTTGTGGATTTTGAATATATGGATTATGTCATTTGTGGACAATGTGGATCTGAATATATGCATTATGTTGTATGTGACTTGTGAATATAATGTTTTCAATTATATGAATTATGTGGTCACAACTAAAATTGTGAATTTGAATTTTAAATTTTTTTTTGCGGGAAAACCGGTTGTAGGAGCGGCTGGTAATACAAACCACCCCTACAAATCGTATTTGTAGAGGCGGCTTGTATTACCAGTCGTCCCTACAAAAACGTTTGTAGGGGCGGCTCAAGTTACAAGCCACCTCTATAAATAGGATATGTAGGGTCCATATTTTGTAGAGTCGGTAGGGTAGGGTAGGGTCCATATTTTATAAATAGGATATGTAGGGTCCATAAAATTTCATGTGTGACATGACAAAATTTAAAGAAAAAGTTCGATAAAATGGCTATAAATTAACCAAATTGAGATAATACAATTGAAAGGTTCAAAACTTATATAAATTAACCAAACTTATATAAGGTCTTACATAAATAAGAGATTATAATACAAGTTCTAGTTCAAGGCTTTTGCTTTGCGCTTTCTCATTGCCATGAAAGCATAAACTTGGCGGAGATTGGACATAAAAGAAATTCGAAATTTATTTTATAGAAAAATAGTATCAAACAAAGTTTTGGAGTACACCATTGCGAAGAGCTCGTCAAGACAATCGAAACAGGTATATTATTTGCTATATTGGGAGCTCGGATCTAAAAGATATTAATTTTAAAAGAGAAGTCAACGTCCACTTAGCAAACTCCAGGAGAGCCCAACAGCACAGCTCCATGCAGCACATGCACTAGGCATCGATACTGGCCAGGCGCGTCCCCATCTACTTCCCCAGTGGGAGAGAGCCGTCGAACGGCCCAGCCACTCAGGTAAAGCCGCGTGACCTAGGTAGGAGGCCCCGCCTGCTCCCCAGTTTCACCATGCAGGAGCCCAATAGGCCGTCACTGCACACACTCCGTGACTACGATAACGTGGGCTTCTTTCAATTTTTTATTGGGCCAGACTCTCTATAGGCTAAAGGATTGAAAATATTGAGTACTAAATAAACTTTGGGCCAGATTCCAGGGTAGTCCTGGACCTACATGGATTACCCTTTGGGCCTGCCACGAGAAGGAATGGAGAAACAGAAACGAAAAAAAACGAACGGGAGAAATAGAGACGGAAACGTAAAAAAAACGCAGAGGAACACTCGTTGAGCGGGAGAAACAGATACGGAAACCAAAGAAAAAAAAAGCACGCAGAGGATCTGGACTCTGGAGCCACGCCGCGGACCATTAGGCCGGGCCGCGCGGATCAGGCAGTAAAAGACCATCAGTCTGTTCGGGAGGCCGTATAGTATCGTGGATTATTTACTGTTGGCTGGTTTGGTGTGAGAGAAAAACACTGTTCCCGACTGGAAATTTACGATCGTTTACGAGCGAACGAACAAGCTGCATGCACTCGCCATGCACCGCCAACAGTGACGTCATCCTCCGCGAGCTTTTGACAGGACGGCCGCTCTTTGTCAACCTTTTGTTTTGCTTCTCTACTCTTCACAAATTCAAAAGGTGGCTGCATCAAATTTCTAAAAATTTACTGCTGTCAGAAAAAATATCGGAGAACCCATTTTAACTAGACTTGCCTCAAAATCACTGGCAGATTCTAAACTAAAAGGTCACCAAAGCTGACTGTTTTTTAATATTTGAGTAGTCCGGCCGTTAGTGTGCGCTGAAATACAGAGGAATCTTATGGAAAGTAGATCGAGGTCGGTAGCCAAATGAAGAGGTTGATGACCATGCTCCATGACCTTCGCCTGTGTGTTCCATATGTCGGGCCGATCACTCACGGCATAATTGTCTAATTGTAGACGGGCCGGGGAGTAGGAGACTAGTTGTCATTGTAGGGATCGGTAACGCAGATGACGTAAAAAAATCAAAGCTTTCGACGTTACGAATCTTGACTTGAAACCACCCGAGCCGGCCACTTGCACATTCCAGCGTGAACGACGACCACTCGCGACATATGCATCTGCACTCCAAAGAAAGGGCAGAACGATGATAGTTTCTCCTAAATAAATAAACTAGTAACATATAACCAATGTGCCAAGACTGGTATAGATATATGATTTTTACATGCATATGTCTCTTAATCAAGTATCTTTTCACACGGAATCTAATTAAGCTCTGGCCTTATAAAAGGCCACGTCACCAAGAAACTCTCGATCATAGCATCTTTATTTTTATCGGGCATAATTTGGACGCACACAACCCACACACTCCACACTCATACCACACCCACACACACACATGCGCGTCCGTACACACGCAAAGAAGAGATTGGGAGGCACAAAAATTCCAGAAAAATGTGCTATCACCAGAGTTTGAACCCCGATGGGTAGTGTCCCACTAGACAGGCCTACGAGTGAACCACAGGCCCATTCGCCTCAACCATAGCATCTGGCTACGTATGATCCATCGACAGCTGTTAAAATATACTCCTCCTATTCCGGTCTCTTCTAGCATCCAGAATAAGTCATGTTAGGTTGTACAAGAGGTCCCAGACACCCGGCATATGCCGACTATCGGACGCGTGCCATCCCCGCCGACCCAGCAAGATGGCGTGGCTCCTCTAGTACAAACACCAGAAGCAGCTGGATCATTAGACTGTCTCCAACAAACAACCTATATGGGCACCCAAACCCAAAATGGGTAGCAAGAGACCCAAAATCAGCCTCCAATAGAGTAACTATACGGGAGACCTATTTTTGGTTATCTGAGAGGCACAACCCAAATATGGACATCCTCTCTCCTGGAAACCCATTTGTAGAAAGGATTCTCTTTTGGGTCTTATTGTTGGAGAAGATGCCGAATAGGTATTGAACATTTTGCTTCTAGCGCTACCCAAAGGACGAATGGGTCTTGTATTTTGGGTGTTGTTGTTGGAGATAGCCTTGCTGGGCCTTTGTTGCTCCTCGTCTCCTCCAGCGTTGTTGTCAGGAAAAAGTCCATTTTACCCCCTGAACTATCTTCGAAGTTTAGTTTTTCTCCCTAAACTTGAAAACCAGGTAAACCACCTCCCTCAACTTCTAAAATCATTCATTTTACCTCCCGGACTCTGTTATAGGTGGTTTTCAAAGACGGTTTTATCTTTTTCTTTTTTCTTTATTTTGGCTAAATATTTGAAAAATCATAGTAAATGACAGAAAAATCATAAAATAGAAAATCCAATTTTATTAAACTCCACATGAGTAGATCTACATAGTAAACATATAATATGATATGCTTTAGTACAAAGTTTTTGCTGTCTATACTTTTCTGTAATTAATTCATTGCTGTAGTTTCTATAGTCGAATTGTGATGAAATTTTTATGGTGCTCTAATTATTCTATGCTTTAACTGTGGTAAAAATTTCATATATTTTTACACACTTTTAACTATTTTGAGACTATTTAACAAGCATAAAATTAAATAAATCTATAACTCAGTTATACATGATCCAATTAGCATTAATTTTTACTACAGTTCAATCATATAATTATTAGCACACCATAAAAATCTCACCACAATTGGACCACAGAAACTTAAGCTTTGAATTAATTACAAAAAATTATAGATCTAAAGCTATAGCAAAAACTTTGTACTAAAGCAAACTATATTATATATTCACTGTGTTGATCGACACATGTGGAGTCCAAGAAAATTGGATTTTCCATTTTATGAATTTTATGTGATTTACTATGATTTTTCAAAAATTCAGCCGAAATAAATAAAAAAGATAAAGATAAAACCGTTTTTGAAAACCACCTATAACCGAGTCAGGCAGGTAAAATGGATGATTTTAAAAGTTGAGGGGGTGGTTTACCTAGTTTTGAAGTTCAGGAAAACTAAACTTTCAGGATAGTTCTGAGAGGTAAAATGAACGTTTTCCCTGTTGCCACACAAACTGGCCGGCCCATCCATGAGCCAGTGTTGTTGCCACGTTTGGGCTGACCCATCCATGGTCCATGGACAGTTGAGTCGTTGGGCCTTTATTCCTCGCTACGATGTCTGGCTGCCCTCGGCATTCTCTTTGCGCCACTGGCCCACAACTGTTGTGAGAAGATAACACTACTATAGACCTATGAAGAAGTAAGGCCAATGTATCTGAGACACGTTTGAAGCCTTTTTCTATTGCTGTGTGAGAGATTTGCATCCATCAGACCACCACTTGTCGATTTGATTCATGTTAAAATTTTAAAGAAATAAAGCTAAGATGCAGCGATGCACTTACATTTTAATTGCTTGTACAGTTGCAGGTGGCCATGAGCTGGTGTGGCTCGACCCAGTGAACACAGCCGCGACAGGCAGGCCACGAGGATCAACTGATCAGGCCATGGGCAGCAACGCCACTGCTATGTATGGCGAAGCTCAACATGGGGAAGCGGGCGTCACCACAACCGCGTCGTACTGGTGCGCGGCATCGGTAAGGTCGACCGATGCGACAGGTCAACCTTGTCCGCGGCAGCTCGGCACGGCATTCCGTCGAACTGTTCGTGGGCAGGCAAGACACGCCACACCCAAGCTGCATCCGCTTGCTCGTCTGCTCCGCTCCAATGTGCCGATTTCGGTGTCACTGCCGTGGACGCTCCGCCCTGCGCTCTTCGTCCCTACCTTGCCTTGCCTCTGTCAGCGGTGTTAGAGTTCGTTTTTAGTCATGTTTATCGGATCGGGATGTATTGGTAGTAGGAATAGGTATTCGGAATCTCAGAGAGACAAAGAGAAAGGGGGTGATAGGTTGCAAACCATCAAAAGCCGTAGTGGTCGAAGCTCCGGCCGGGGTTTCGTTGACGGACGCCATCTGCGCGCCGGCAGCGACGTTCGGTGGAGAGGGAGTCGGCGCTGTGGCGTCCTCGGCGGCGACGTGTGCGTCGGGGTGGCGTTGCCGGCGTCGGTGGTGCTTCCCGTCGCTGGCAGCGCCCCTTCTCAAGATCGGGTCTAGGGTTAGGATGTCGGTGGGGTGACTGGCGGCGCGGTGAACCTCGTACTGCGAGCCCCGGCCCCCGGGTGAGCACGCCGCCGTCGAGCGGCCTGGCCGCGGCGCTTCCTTAGGCCGCGTCGGGCTGAAATGAAAGAAGAAAGAAATAAATTTTCTTATTATTTTCCAGCAGCAATTTTAATGCATATTTTTTGATGAATTTGAATGATTTTGATATAATTTTCTGTGCAAATTTTATCCAATGATATTTTGCTCAGAAAACAATGAATTTTTTAGTGCTTCTGGAAAATAAAAATATGAAAAGATTATTAATGTTTCCGCTGTGCATGATAATTATTGTTCTCTTTGATTAAATTTGAACCAACGGAATAATTTAATTTTAAGAGAAATGAATTTCTGATAATTTTGATGCGATTATGGTATTGTTTTTTTCTGACCAACGTTGTTAATAACAATATTATAATTTTGATCCATGAGAAATTGTGCATTAATTTTACTTCTGCCCAACGCTGATGTAAAATATTTGCATGGATGAATTATAAGTTTTAATTTGACCAACGTTGAGTTAAAGCATGAAATTTTATGTATAAATGTTTCTTACTTACTCTGGTGTGATTTCAGGAGGCAAATGCATTGTGAACATTGCCAACATCTCGACACTCAACGGAACCAATCACCGTGTGTGGCGGGAGAAGTATGAATTGGAACTTGCGTTGGGAGAGATCGATTTTGCCATCACCTCACCGTGTCCTACTGAGCCAGATGACCCGATGAGAGGTGACAATGAATCTGACGCTGATTTCGCTGCTCGAAAGCGTGATCATGCTGAAATAAGAATGAAATATGACCTTGAACATAGGCAATGGACTCTCTCCATCCGCAAGTGTCTGTTGGTAGCCAAAGCCACCATAGAAGAACAGATAAGGGGCTCAATCCCTGAATGTGCTACTGCCAAAGAATATCTTGAGAAAATCAAGAGTCAGTTTACTGGGTCTACCAAGGCCACAGCAAGTTCACTGATTAAGAAGCTTGTGAATGAGAAATTCACTGGTGGTAGCATAAGAGAGCACATTTTGAAGATGAACACTACGGCATCTAAGCTAAAAGAAATGAATTTGAAGGAGGAGGATTTCCTGATTCATTTGATTTTTGCTTCTTTGCCAAAAGAATATGACACCTTTATTGTGAACTACAATATGCAGCCTGAAAGATGGGGCATAGAAAGACTCATCTCGATGTGTGCTCAAAAAGAGGAGAGGATAAAGTCCTCACAAGGTGAATCTGCTCATTTTGTGAAGGATAACAAAAGAAAGAACTTTAATGGCAAGAATTCTAAACCACAAGGGAAATCTAAGTGGGATAAGGCCTCTTCCTCCAATTCACAGGGAAAGAAACCCCAGGATTCTGAGAATCAGCAGTATGGTGGAGCTGAAAAGGATCAGTGCAAGCACTGCTTCAAGAAGGGACACTACAAGAGAGATTGTCCAGACTTCCTGAAATCTCTGCTAAAGAAAGGTGATGAATTTATTACATTTGTAGATGAATCCCTGTATTTATGTTATGATAAATCCACTTGGTGGGTTGATTCAGGAGCAACTACTCATGTTGCAAATTCTTTACAGGGGTTAAGTGGGACGAGAACCTTGCAAAGAGGAGAAAGAACGATTAAAGTTGCAAATGGAGTGCAAGCCAATGTTGAAGCCATTGGAGATTTTTCTTTAGAATTGAATAATGGTTTTGTACTTAGACTTAAAGAAGTACTTTATGTTCTCTCTTTGCGTAGAAATTTGATAAGTGTTTCGAAACTTGATGATGATGGAATTGATTGCCATTTTGGTGATGGCAAGTGTAAGATACTGGTTAATAATAAATGTGTTGGTCTTGCCTTCCGACAAGACAAGCTTTATTTATTATCTCTTGCTGAGAATGCGAACAATGTATGTGATGAGAATGTGAATGATTCCCCATCTACGGATGTAACTAATAAGCGGAAGAGAATTGATACTGTCTCTTTGAAATTATGGCATTGTCGCTTGGGCCATATTTCGAGGGGGAGAATGGAACGATTGGTTAAGGAATCAATTCTCCCGCACTTAGAATTTTCAGATTTAGAACAATGTATTGATTGCATCAAAGGAAAGTATGTCAAGAAAATTAAGAAAGATGCCAAACGAAGCACAGGAATTTTAGAAATAATCCACACAGATATATGTGGTCCTTTTCCTGTGAAAAGTGTGGATGGTTATGACTCGTTTATAACATTCACAGACGACTACTCTCGTTATGGCAATATTTATCCAATTAAAGAAAGATCAGAAGCATTGGATAAATTCAAAATATTTAAAGCTGAAGTTGAAAATCAGCACAATAAGAAAATCAAGATAGTACGATCAGACCGAGGTGGAGAGTACTATGGGCGACATACCCCTTATGACTAAATTCCTGGACCATTTGCAAGGTTCCTACAGGAAAATGGCATAGTTGCTCAGTACTCCACACCGGAGGAGCCTCAGCAGAATAGAGTGGCTGAAAGACGTAACCGTACCTTAATGGATATGGTAAGAAGCATGATGAGTTACTCCACATTACCGATTAGTTTATGGATGGAGGCACTGAAAACCGCCATTCACATACTTAATCGAGTACCAAGTAAATCGGTGCCTAAAACACCGTATGAATTATGGACAGGAAGGGAACCCTCACTTAACCATTTGCGTGTGTGGGGCTGTCCGGCTGAGGCAAAAGTGTTTAACCCAAACATAGGAAAGTTAGACTCCAAGACAGTCAGCTGCCATTTTATTGGCTATTCAGAAAGATCGAAAGGATATCGCTTCTATTGTCCTGACAGACATACGAAGATTGTAGAAACAAGACACGCTGTGTTCTTGGAGGAAAACATGATCAGGGGGAGCATGGTAGCACGAGAAATCAGCCTACAGGAGAAGTGGGTACATGTACCCACTCCGATGGTTGAAGAACCATTCTTCACGCTACCTGCTGCTGTTGCACCGACAGTGCAGGACACTGTAGTGCCAACACCTATTGCAAGTTCTCCCATGGCGACAATGAATGAACATGAGGAACCTGTCCTTGAGGAACCTATAGAACCAAATGTTGCACATGAGGAAGAACAACAACAGCCCAATGTGGAACAAATGCCGGAGGCACCTAGAAGGTCTCAAAGAATAAGAAGATCAGCTATTACTGATGACTATAAAGTTTATGAAACAGAAGAATGTCAGATGGGGGATGATCCCACCTCATTTGAAGAAGCCATGAGAAGCGATCACTCATCAAAGTGGCTTAAGGCCATGGAAGATGAATTGAAATCAATGAGTACCAATAAAGTTTGGGACTTAGAAAATATTTCTAAAGGAGCCAAAACAGTAGGCTGTAAATGGGTCTACAAAACGAAATATGACTCCCAAGGGAATATAGAAAGATTTAAAGCGCGACTTGTGGCGAAAGGCTTCACGCAAAGAGAAGGGATTGATTACAATAAGACGTTTTCTCCAGTCTCATGTAAAGATTCCTTCAGAATTATAATGGCACTTGTAGCCCACTATGATTTGGAGTTACATCAAATGGATGTAAAGACGGCTTTCCTAAACGAAGATTTGGAAGAAAATATTTATATGGCACAACCGAAAGGTTTTGTCGTAAAAGGAAAGGAAAATATGGGATGCCGCCTGAAGAAATCAATCTACGGATTGAAGGAAGCTTCAAGACAGTGGTATTTGAAGTTTGATAGAACGATAAAAGGTTTTGGGTTTGAAGAAAATGTTGAGGACAATTGCGTTTATGCAAAGTTCAAGAATGGAAAGTACATATTCCTAATTTTGTATGTGGATGATATCTTGCTTGCTAGTAGTGATATCAATCTACTAATGGAAACAAAGAAATTCTTGTCCTCAAACTTTGATATGAAGGATCTCGGTGAGGCCTCGTTCGTTTTGGGAATAGAGATTCACCGAGACAGGAGAAAAGGAGTTCTAGGATTATCGCAAAAGGCATATATAGAAAAGGTCCTGAAGAAATTTAGTATGCATGCGTGCAGTCCTTCACCTGCTCCTATAGTCAAGGGCGATAGATTTGGGGAACATCTGTGTCCCAAGAACCAATATGAAATTGACCGAATGAAAGCGGTACCGTATGCTTCAGCTGTTGGAAGTTTACAATATGCTCAAGTGTGTACACGCCCTGACTTAGCTTTTGTTACCGGGTTACTTGGCAGATATCAAAAGAATCCAGGAATTAAACATTGAAAATTAGTGAAGAAAGTCCTGCGTTATTTGCAGGGTACGAAAGGCCTCATGCTTACGTATAGAAGATCTGACTCCCTACAGATAGAGGGGTATTCAGATTCTGATTATGCGGGAGATGAAAGAAAATCCACGTCAGGATATGTATTTACTCTCGCAGGAGGGGCTATATCGTGGAAAAGCTCCAAACAAAATGTAACTACATCCTCGACAATGTATGCCGAGTTTGTAGCATGCTATGAGGCAACAGGGCAGGTGAATTGGCTGAAGAAATTCATACCCGGATTGAAAGTGATTGATGATATAAATGAACCACTGAGATTGTATTGTGATAACAATCCAGTGGTACAGTATGCTCACAACAATAGGTCAAGTGGTGCTGCCAAACATATTGACATAAAGTACTATGTTGTGAAAGATAAAGTTCGGGATCATATAATAAATCTTGAGCATATAAGTACAGAGAAAATGCTCGCGGATCCGCTCACAAAGGGCTTACCACCCAACGTGTTCAGAGAACACGTAGCCGGCATGGGTTTAAGGGAAAGCCTATGATTCCCGAACATACGAAGGGCCCAAAGAAAGTTTACATTTCAAAACAGAGAAGTGTATTGTGGTTGTTAGTCCAACAACACTAATTGCTGTGATGATGGGACAGTTCTATGCACTAATCTGTGATGAAATAGGATGGAATCAAGAAAAATATGAATTAAAAGTTTTGAGTACGAAATTAAAGAACGAAGAATAGATGAGAGATCAAGGGGGAGAATGTTAGGTTTGATCTCCCACGCCATTAGGCCCAACGGCCTTTGGGCCTTGTTCTCGCGCCCTGATCGGGGGCGCCCAACCCTACATGGTTGGTGGGCCCCCGTCGCACAGCGCTATAAAGGAAAGGTGGGGGCCAGGGCTCGCAGTACGAGGTTCACCACGCCGCCAGTCACACCACCGACATCCTAACCCTAGACCCGATCTTGAGAAGGGGCGCTGCCAGCGACGGGAAGTACCACCGACGCCGGCAATGCCACCCCGACGCACACGTCGCCGCCGAGGACGCCACAGCGCCGACTCCCTCTCCACCAAACGTCGCTGCCGGCGCGCAGATGGCGTCCGTCAATGAAACCCCGGCCGGAGCTTCGACCACTATGGCTTTTGATGGTTTGCAACCTATCACCCCCTTTCTTTCTGTCTCTCTGAGATCCCGAACACCTATTCCTACTACCAATACATCCCGATCCGATGAACATGACTAAAAACGAACTCTAACAAGCGGTCCTCCCCATGGAGTTCAAGCTAGAAGTGGTGGAGAACTGGAGATGGCCATCCCATAAAGCAAGAGGGCCCGTGGCAAGGGAGCTGTGGAGGGTGGTCGGCAACCAGCAGCAGGCGGCTGGATCCAGACAGAGAGATATGGTGGCAGTCTCATCGCTGCCTCGCCATGCTCTGCGGTTCCAAGCGCGGCTGATTCACGCGTGCTCGCTGCTGCTAGCCACTCCAGCGCTTGCAGCGGAGGCCGTTCGCTGTGGGACGAGGCCGGTGCCAAGGAGGACGTGATACCTGGAGGAGACGAATCGCGAAGGGGATCGAATCCTCTAGAAACGCTAGTTGCACGGTGTGACGATGAACATCCGATCAAAATCCGACAGAACAGAAGAAGAAAAAAAGGCGACATGGCCCATTGAGTGGCCAGAGTTTGGCCCTCATTTCGTCTTATAGAGAAGATTAGTGCTTCTCAACACTAATGTCTTTCAGATTTGAGGTTTACAGTATTTTGAGAAGATAACTAATGTCTTAAGTTTGAGCTCTACACGTTACACACGTATGTATGTATTGGTAAACACTATAATAACACAACTCAATTCTTTGGCAAAACATGGTACTACCACTGCTGAGCCAATTTACTATACACAACCGAATATAGATACTCATATCAACAAACTCAAACAGACCATGTTCGCTTATGTTGAAATCTGGCATATGCTGATGCTTGTGCTGATTTATAGTGAGAGAAAAATGAAAGAATCAAGATATCCAAGAGGGGGGAGAATTGAGCTAATTCTTTTTTTTGCAATAATTAAGCCATACACTTAGCCCATTTCACCACTTGTGCCTAAAATGTGTTTCTATTGTTCTACCGCACAAAACTTTTGCACCCCAGGTTCTAATTCTACTCTAGTATGGCAATTCTAAGAATGTAAAGACATGAAATAAATTGCTCAAATGTAAATGCTCAAAGTAAAGAGAGAAAAAGGAACACGGCGATGTTTTCCCGAGGTATCAGAGAGTCGTCACTCCCCACTAGTCTTCGTTGAAACACCCACGCAAGGATGTAGCTCCCCCTTAATCCGCGCAATGATCAAGTGCTCTCTACGGGTTGATTCTTTGACACTCCGTCGCGGTGAATCGCCCATAACCGCTCACAACATGACTTGGGTTATCCACAAGCTCCGCCGAATGATCACCAAGCTCCCAATCACCACCGAGCCGTCTAAGTGATAGCGATCAACAAGAGTAACAAACACAAACTCTCACTTGACCAAGACAAGCCTAATGAGAAACGTGGATGCACACTTGCTACTCCCTATGCACTAATGAGGCCCTTAATCTTAGATTATCAAATCTCAATCGCCCCACTAGACTCTTGCTCTCCCTTGCACTCCAAAAGTGTTTCTCAGTTGAACAAATGGGCAAGAGAGTTCAAATGGATGAGTGTGATATGTATTTATACCCCCTCCCATTTAAAACATAACGGTTGAGATCCAACTCAGCAAGTATCGGGCTGACCGGACGCTCCGGTCAAGGTGATGTTGACCCTCTCTGGAACCCTCTATGGAACCTTACTGATATTGATCGGACGCTGGTACCCAGAGTCCGATCATTTCTCTGTTGAGCGTCCGGTCGCACTCTGACTAGTGTTGCCGATCAAATGAACTGATCGGACTCTCCAAGTTGCGTCCGGTCACAACCAAACCAGCATCTGGTCAGTCATTTGACCCTCCATTCACTTCTAATTCGAAATCCTTTGTGAATGAAATTGACTTCTATCGATCTTAGGGTTATTCCTGAGCTACCTAGTGCTAAGTTTGATAAGTGTGCACCACGCCTAATCTATTAGACTAATCTAGGTCAAGCTACTAGTCTATACCCCCCTTAATAGTACAGCCAAAGGAAAAATAAAGTCCTAAACTACTCTAAGTGTCTCTCCAACACCAAACAACACTTAGAACTAGTTCGTCCTTAACCCTGTTGTCCATCCTTTGAAAACCGAAACGATTTCCATCGACAGGGGCATGACAACCATGATTGCCCAATCAATTTCCATTACCATGACATAACTCAAATTGCCTCTGCAAAACACACATTAGTCATAGTAATCTCGTGTCGTCATTCATCACCGAAACCCAACTAGGGGCCTAGATGCTTTCAGAGCGCACAAATATCCGACCATAGTGCATGGGCGTCTTTGTGGTTCCGCATACGGTTAAAGACATCCTTGCAAAGGCCTCTAAAGAGGGTGTTTCTAGCCTTTGCACTCCACTTCTCATAGTTAACCTCATTGCCTTAAAAGTTGGCGGGATCCCTAGATTTTGGGAAGCCTTGTAAAGCAGCTCTAAGAACTCCAACATCTAAAACCTCTAGGTATGCCTCCATGCGAATTTTCTAATAAGCAAAATCATCTCCCTCAAAGATAGGAGGGGGTCCATCCCCGTGGGACATCTTGCTCTAGGCGGTTAAGCCTAATTTAGGGAGCACGAGGCTCTGATACCAATTGAAAGGATCAAAATGCCCAAAAGGGGGGTGAATTGGGCTAATTCTAAATTTTTATAATAATTAAGTTATACACTTATCCCATTTCACCCCTTATGCCTAGAATGTGTTTCTATTGTTCTACCGCACAAAAGTTTTGCACCCTAGATTCTAATCCTACTCTAGCATGTCAATTTTAGGAATGTAAAGACATGAAATAAATTGCTCAAATGTAAATGTTCAAAGTAAAGAGAGAAAAATGAACACGGCAATGTTTTCCCAAGGTATCGGAGAGTCGGCACTCCCTACTAGTCCTCGTTGGAGCACCCGCGCAAGGATGTAACTCCCCCTTGATCCGTGCAAGGATCAAGTGCTCTCTACGGGCAGATTCTTTGACACTCCGTCACGGTGAATCGCCCCCAACCGCTCACAACATGACTTGGGTCATCCACAAGCTCCGCCGGATGATCACCAAGCTCCCAATCACCACCGAGCCGTCTAGGTGATGACGATCACCAAGAGTAACAAGCACAAACTCTCACTTGACCAAGACAAGCCTAATAAGAAAAGTGGATGCACACTTACTACTCTATATGCACTAATAAGGTCCTTAAAAGGTGTTTCTCAGTTGAACAAACGGGCAAGAGAGTTCAAATGGACGAGTGGGATATGTATTTATACCCCCCATTTCAAAACATAACGGTTGAGGTCCAACTCAGCAAGTAACGGACTGACTGGACGCTACGGTCAGTGTAACTCGTCAGCGTGTCAGAAAGAGCCGTTTTCTCTAACCGGACTCTGGCCTAGGTCCAGTCAGCACCCACCGGACGCGTCCGGTCATCAAAAACCCTCTCTGGAACCATCATATTGTTGTTGGAATGACACCGCAAAGAGAGTCCGGTCATTTCTGCATTCACCCGTCAAATCCGTAGTCAACTGCACATCCCCATTTTGCTACTGATCTGACTAGCGTCAGCGTCCGGTGAGCACCGGTATCTAGCGTCCGGTCAAGACTCGACTCATCTGCTGCCGATCAAATGAACTGACCGGACTCTCCAGCCTGCGTCCGGTCACAACAAAACCAGCGTCCGGTCAGTCATTTGACCCTTCATTCACTTCCAATTCAAAATCCTCTGTGAAAGAAGTTGACTTCTATTGATCTTAGGGCTATTCCTGAGCTATCTAGTGCTAAGTTTGACAAGTATGCACCACACCAAATCAATTAGACTCACCTAAGTCAAACTATTAGTCCATACCCTCTTTAATAGTACAGTCAAAGGAAAAACAAAGTTCTAAACTATTCTAAATGTCTCTCCAACACCAAACGACAATTAGAACTAGTCCATCCTTAACCTTGTCGTCCATCTTTTGAAAACCAAAATAATTTCCATCGACAGGGGCATGACAACCATGATTGCCCAATCAATTTCCATTACCATGACCTTACCTCTACAAAATACACGTTAGTCATAGTAATCTTGTGTCGTCATTAATCACCAAAAACCCAAATAGCTTTCACAAAATACTGTTCATTTGCTAAAAAATAGTTCTAAGCGAACAGGGTGAGAAACTAGACAGAGCGCTGTTTTGTAATCAGACAGACGTAACTACTGCATCGGCATGATTTTTGTCACGACATTCCTTAACCTAGTCATTCAAGGCTACCTCCCCTTGGCACATGCACCGACGAACCGACGCAGCAGTAGCAATAACATCTCCAAGGAAATACCATACTGTCACGGTTTTAAACATTCGGAAACAACAAGCACTTGAAAATGTGTCAGACATTAGAAACACCATTGGCATAAGAGTCTGGTTTCAGTCCGGCAAGCACAACAAAGATCTCCAATTTTTTATCTTGTTCTAGCTGCTCCACTAATCAAAGTAACACAAATTCAGAATGGTCCGAAAGCAAGCACACAAGATCATTCCTCCATCGCATCACCACCCTCGGCGACCTCAACCTTCTGCTTCAGAGGTATGATCTTTGTGGACAGTACCTCTGCAAAACAACAGAATCATGCATTTACTTTATATCGTTCAATATGCCATATCCTATAACAAACAATTCATTAGCAAGGAACTCACCAGTCTGCCCCTTGGTGAAGCTGAATCCCTTCGAACTAGCATAAGTTCTGGGATTTGGCAACTGGTGGTTTCTCAAGTATTCTGTCTTCCCCTGGTAATGTCAATTGGTGTTGGTCAGCAAAGCACTCTGAAGGGTTACTAGTAATATATTCATGTTCTTTGATTTTCTCAAAAGGCATCGCTGACAAAGAGCAGCATGCAGGATGCAGTGTTACACAGTTAGCTCAAATGAGCATTATTGGAAATTAGTTATCTCAAGTGTAAATCAAACAATATGTAAGTGCAACATATATCATATCAAAGCTGACAATAATGCTACGGATATAGTTCGAAACTTCATTCTCTAATATGTAAATAATATACATTTTATTTCGATTTTTTATTCAACACTTGCAGTGTTCTGTCAATTTCACTCAATAAACAGAAAATGCATCTTGCGGTTGAGATTGATCTATGTCCCACACGAGATGAGGATGTTATGCTCTAAAACTTTGTAAACACATGTTAATTTGGTCTTTTGCAATGGATTCGGACCAGGGCTTGGCTCTGTAAGGCTGGAACTCTATAAAAAAATTGAAAATGCATACCTTCGTTATCACACACACATCAACGTTGCTGCCACTGCCAAGGTCATTGAAGATACCAGCGCGGATCGCGTCGGACACCAGTTCTATTCCCTCCTCCCTCTAGAAGATAAAAAGGAATTTAATATTAAACTTTTGCCATCATACCAAACGCCATCAAATGCAACTTCAGTCACCACAGAAGACAATACTCCATTAGCAACATAGTTAAATACAGAAACTATTGCCTGATTCACTTACAGTAAGCCCTTCTTTGAATCTTGATTCAAACACTGACATAGCAGCAAGAGAACCAGAACCCATAGTGGCAAACGGAAGAGTATCAGTGGAGCCGTGTGGATAAACCTGCACATTGCAAAATTAATGTAACTACCCTAAACCACACTTACAACAAGTAACAAACATGTATACTCAGTTACTAACAGTGTGTAGATGTGGCCCAGTACAATCAACTCCACCAAGAACAAGGGCAGCACTGACATGGCCTTGATATCTAAACATAATAGCATAAGCAGGTCAGATGTTGACTTAATGACACAAAGTTGCCTGTGAGAGGGGCTCACCTAAAGAGGTGTGACTTCAGCAGTGTTAGAGCAGTTATGACTCTTGATTCACGGCCTGTTGCATAACGGTGCAGCTGTAGCTGGGAGCTGACCATGTCTGAAGTAAAACAAGCAAATGTCGGATAAGGAACTCAACCAAAGAAATGGGAATTTGAAAGTGCAGCAAGATTCGATTCTTGTGATCATCTACCTGTAACAGCCTCCGTGTCAGCAGCAGTTCCTGCTCCACAGCAATAAATGTTGGGCGCCATAAAGTGTATCTTCTCACAATTTTTATCAGCGACTATAGGCCCCTCAGTTGCCCTTGTGTCTGCCCCAAGAACAACCCCATCCTAGATATAAAAGCATGGTTGAGTCAAATGTTAACTTCAATGGATATGGGGCATACGAAACAATCCCTGTTCCAACACAATGCAAAGTGTTTTATAAAATTGTTAAGGTGAGATTATGGGCCATCAGATTTATTCAATGACACAAGTTGATGCAAATCAAGATTCAATAAGGAAATTTCAGGTAATCATTTGAAGAGAATATCTGCATTATTAAGATGAAAAAGGTTGTATGCATACCTTTTCATTTTCAAAGCTTGCATCACTAAAGTGTACCACAAATCAACAGTGTGAGCATTGGCAACAGAAGGCTAATGTTTGTTAATAACCATGTAATATCAGGGTTCAATTGTGCAGCTCAGCGCCCTAAACATAAGTTTCCAAGACTAATAACAAACTTGAACAAACAACAGCACGATGCTCATGGCAACCAAATTCGCAGACATGGGTGACGTGAACCAGCAGAAGACACACTAATTCCCTAATACCAAAAGGCAACACTACAAGTGTATGCAGCATATGGTTGATATCAGACAGATTTTTATTTATTTATTTCATGGTTCAATTGAGCTACTCAGCCCCCTAGCCATAATTTTTTAGACCTAATTAACATGAACAAACGACAGCACAAGAAGGCTAGTGCCTTTCAAATTCGTGGACACAGGTAGCTCTGATTCTCTGAACCAGCAGAAGGTAACCACACCAATTGCCGGAATATACCAGAAGGCAACACAACGAGAGTAGGGGGGCGCACCTGAAAGACGAGGCCGACGATGGTTGTCCCGGTCTTCAAGAATCCCGGGAGCTTGAGCCCATTCTTCTCCAGCATGTTGTTCCGGCGGCACAGGTCGAAGTCGAACCCGCCCTTGGCCGGGAGATCCATGGAACCCGTCATCCTCCTGCACCGCAAAGGCACCGTCACGCATCAAGGCCACGGTGAATCGTATCGCCACGGGAAGGAGTGGGGTGAGATCCAAATACAAATCGCTTGCAGGGTTCCGCGACGCGCGCAGTAGGAAGGGAAAGGAGGAGGGGCGGCGGGGGTACCTGGTGGATGGATGGATGCTCGTCGCAGCTTAGGTGAGGGGCGCGCGGCGCACCTGATCTGACGTTCGCTCCGGAGACGAGACGAGGCGAGAGCAGCGGGCGGCGAGGCTTCTTCCGCTTGCGGTGGTACCCTTTTTGTTTCCTTTTTTTTATTTAATTTACTGGAGTCGGAGTTGGATTGGGGGAGAAGAAAGAAACGACGTCCGCGCCAGTTAAAATGCTGGGCTTTCGTTTCTTGTTTAGTTCCACCTCAAAATTCCAAAAAGTACTACAGTAACTGTCACATCGAATGTTTGTGACCTATGTATAGAGCATTAAATATAGACGAAAAAAGAAACTAATTACACAGTTTGGTGGAAAATTACGAAACGAACGTTTTGAGCCTAATTAGTCTATGTTTGAACACTAATTACTAAATAAAAACGAATGTGCTACACTAACTCTAAATTCCAAATTTATAGAACTAAACACGCGCTCAGCGAACGTTCAGGGGCGTCAATAGGATGGGGTTACATGGAGGTCTCTTTCGAGCCTGTATGTCGTTACAGATACTCATGATTATTACGAATAGGAAAAAACCCACATTACCTCTGTTAATTTTGGTGGAAGTCTGTTTTTCTCTCTGAAGTCTAAAACCAGGTAAATCATCTTTCTGAATTTTTAAACCGTTCGTTTTAACTCCCTAACTAGCTATAAGCGGTTTTCAAAGAAGGTTTTGTCTTTTTCATTTTTTTTATCAACTAGCAAATATGCCCTTGCGTTACAACGGGAAAAACTATCAAATATTTATTGAAAACGACGACAAGAAAATAGTACGTTATAATTATATGTTTTATTGCTCTCTTTATTGAATTTAAAAGCTATAGAATTTTCATATATTTACAAATAAATATATCATTTATTTAATTTTATAATACATACTAAATCCGTTCCAAATTATAGTTCGTTTGACTTTTTAGACTCTAAGTTTGACCACTCGTCTTATTAAAAAATTTGTGCTAAATATCACTTCTTTTGTTGTGGCTTCCTTTATTAACAAAACTTCTTCAAAAATGACTTAAATTTGACTATATTTATACAAATTTTTTTAATAAGACAAGCGATCAAACTTGGGGTAAAAAAAAGTCAAACAAATTATAATTTAGGACGGAGGGAGTACTATTTATGCTTCGCTACAGTTAATATATAGAGTTGTGCAATTTTCTTTGAGAACTTATAAAATCTATAATCTACAGGTTCCTTTTGGGCGACAATTTCTTATCACAATATATTTTACTCGGCTGTTGTGAAGGAGGTCTTAAATCTTGTGCTTTATTTGTGTTCCCTTTTTCTTTTTTCTTCCTGATGTATAAAAGATATATAAGCCAGGTTCCTCTTGGGCTGCAGCGTCTAGGCTAAGGCCCATTTGAGTACCGTATGGGTCTCCAACTATTGTAGGATTTTTTATATTTTTAATTTTTTTTATTCAATATTTTAATAATAGTCGCATCTAAAATTTTTTTGCGAAACTTACGCTTTTGGTCACACCGATGCTGCTGGCGCGACCAAATAACGCTGTCGCGCCATATGCATTAGCGTGACAACACCAGCCACATTAGACCACGTTTCCGACGTGGAAAATCTTGTCGCGCCACTCCCGTTGACGCGACGGTATACGTAACAAGGATCAAACTTAGAAAAATCATAACTCTTTGATACGATATCGGATGAAGATGATTTTTATATGAAAATTGTAGATATCGATCTCGACGAGATCTACAACTTTCTCAAAAAAAGTATATAAAATTTCAGCTGCATAATAATCGCGTACTAATGCTTGTCGTATTAGAAAAATAGTATCCTCTTTGTGCCTGAAATTTTATATTTATTTTTTTGAGCACTTTTAACGACCTCAAATGTAAAAACTTAAAACTATAAAGTTGTAGATGCCATTAAGAGCTACAACTTTGGTATAAAAAGTATCTTCATTTGACATCATACAAATAGGATATATTTTTTCTAATGTGACAGGCGTTAGTATGCGATTATTATGCAGCTGAAATTTTATATAATTTTTTGAGGATGTTAACGTCCTCAAATGAAAAAACTCAAAACTAGAGAGTTATAAATCTCGTCAAGATCGATATCTACAATTTTCATATAAAAATCATCTTCATCCGACGTCGTATCGAAGAGTTATGATTTTTCTAAATTTGAGCCTCGTCACGCTACCCTCGGTGGCGCGACGGAACAATACTGTCACGCCAACCGGAGTGGCACGATTAGGTTTACCATATCGAAAACGTTGTCTAACATGACAGGTGTTGTCGCGCCAATGCATGTGACACGACAGTGTTATTTGGTCGCGACAGCGGTACCGGTGCGACCAAAAGGTTCAGATCTGAAAAAAAAAAATACGATTATTAATAAAATATTGAATAAAAAAGGATTAAAAATAAAAATTCTCCGCTATCGTACGCAGTACGCAGAGGATGCGCCGCAGCCAGAGCTCCGCTCTAGCGCCGCGCCGCCGCCGAGCTCCATCTCGAAGCTCGAGCTCCAGCGCCGCGCCGTGCCGCCGTCGGCGTTGTCCGCAGCTTCACTCCATCTCCGGGCGCCGGTTGCCGCTAACAGCCCAAGCCTCAGCACCACACAGCCACCAGCCCTCGTCCCCATCTCCCGACCGGACCCCAACCAGTGGCATCAGCCGATGAGCATCGAGCCATTGACAGCGGCAGGGTGGCAAGTAGCCGTGTAGGCGGCGGCGGGGCTGCAGCAGCGAGGTGGGCGGGTGTCGCGTCCGCGACCGCGGCAGACCGGTGCGTCAGCCTTGTGTGGGGCGGCAGCGGCAGGGTAGCGCGTCGGCAACGGCAGGGTGAACGGATGGCGCGGCCACGGCCATGGCAGGGCGGCGTGGGGCGGCCACGCCAGGGTGGCGCGTTGGCAGCGGCGGAGCGGCAGCGACCGCGACGAGCGGTGCCTCGGCAGCAGGCCAGCGGCGCCTGAGCTCGGCGCGTCTGCGCGAACGAGGAACTCCGTCTTTCTTTCTTCGATCCCGCCGCTTCTCTTCTTTGTGTCGGTAGGCCTGTTTTTGATTCGATTTGTTCGGTTAGATGTCTCGTGTTTCTTCCCTTCTATTTCTCAATTCGTTCTCTCAAAGTCATTGTTCGGTGGATGCAGTGGATTTCTGTTGGATTCAGGAGCGTCTTGCGTGCATTTTTCGGGTTCGGATTCGGATTCGGATTTCGCCATCCTTACAGGGCCGAAATAAAGTGCTCCGGGACTTCCAGTGGAGGACGCGGTCGAGAAAAAAAAAACACAAATAGAACACGGACTTGAAAAAAACAGATTTTGAATTGGAAAACTGATACGCAGGACGCTACCGGATAAAAATTGGATAGGCCAGACAAAAAAAGAACCCTGAAAATTTGTCTCTTTATTACTAGGTAGAGTAGAATATAGATAGAGATTTCGGCTGAATCTTTGAAAAATCGTAGTAAATTATAGAAAAATCATAAAATAAAAAATCTAATTTTGTTGGACCTCCACATGAATAGCTCTGCACAATAAATATATAATATGATATGCTTTGGCATAATTTTTTCTGTAGCTTTAGGTCTATGTTTTTTTATAATTAATTCATATTTGTTGTTTCTATGGTCTAATTGTGGTGAAATTTTTATGGTGGACTAACTATTGTATGCTTGAACTGTAGTAAAAATTTCATACTCATTGGATCATGTATAACTTAGTTATATATTTATTTAGGTGTATGCTTGCTAAAAAGTATTTATAAATCAATAGCCAAATTTACAAAGTCTCTCTCTCCCATCGTTTTCCCCCGTTCATCGCATCCTCAACTCCAGCAAGCACTAATTCACATCTACAATAAGCAGTTAAGCACGCGTTTGCGTCCTGCTACATGCACGTTCGTACTTGCCAGCAGCAAGCAGGCCTCCGCAGGCACAGGGCGATCGAGCATTTACGCCAGCACGACGGTGGTGCATGGACGCGTCAGCGTGCATCAACAAGCAGCATGCGCCCAAGCGGCGGCGGCGCACAGCGGGCGCGAGTGTGCGTTCCGGACTTTCCGGTCGCTCGGTGCGAGCGCCAGGCAGGTTGGGCAGCACGCGCGGCGGCCGGAGGGCGAGGTCGACGTCGTGCGGTGACCGACCGATAGCGATAGGGCGGGGCGGCGTGAGCGAGGTTGTGCGGCGGTAATGCAATGGTTATGGCTGTGCTAAAATTTAGGTAGCTAAAATTTTAAAGTTAAATTTTAGGTAGCTAAAAGTTCTGTCCAAGCTAAATTTTGGCGGTGGTGTTTAGAGTGTTTGGGTCCTCCATAATAGACTTAGCTAAACCTTTTGTTAGGTTTGCTGGGTTGAAGTTGCTAAACTGAGCTAAACTTTAGCTGATATTTTAGCTGTGCTGTTTAGATCTAAAGTTAGCCAGCTAAAGTGTAGTTGGTGGATCCAAATAGACTGTGGAGGAAACTTCTATCAAATTGTAATTTTCTTTTTTCCACTTGGTCTTTTTCTCTACTAGTTCTTGTTTTTCTTTATATATTGATCGGGTAAGATACCCTGATGCTTATTTTGTCAATAAAATGTTTTATACCTTTGCTCCATAATCTGTTGGTAATCTCTCCGTCTGCCTCGCAGCTAAGCCTCTGTGGCCGCACCTTGCTCTTCTCTACGACTCTACTCCTTGTAGGCTTGTAGCGCACCAACAACAAGGTTTGTCAGGATACCCATCCGTATCCCAAAATTTGACAATAGTACGATCCTTGCTTTCAAACCAAAACAATATCAATCATATCATGTAATTAACTTTCATCATATACCGATCCTATATGAAAGTTCTCATACGATTCTACATGGGATTTCAGAGTACTCTGATACTACGATCCTATAATACAACATAATAATTTATATGAATTACTTTTTATTGATTTTGTTATGATAAATTCAAAGTTTATGTACATTTAAAATATTGTCAAGAAACCCACCTAAAGTTATAGAAAAAGTCAATTAATTAATCAAATCCAATATTATAGGTCTCAAAATAAATCTCCAGAACATATTGCAAATCTTATATATATAAAAATATATTTACTAGAATCCAACAAGATCCCGGATAGTACAATCCAATATCGTGAGGGAACAAATGATCCTACCTAAGATACTCATCGTAACAATCTCGTAACAATCTTATCAGTATCAAGAACCTCGAGTTGGTCTCTCCCCACTAAAGATATAATTGTTTTTGAATACCACTCGCTAGGTTTTGCAAGATAATAAATTAAAATGTAGGCGATCATTGCATTCATTCGGTACTCAATACAACAACATATACCACTAGCATGTTTTTGCAAGTTGGCAGCTAGCTAGATATGATGCGTTATTGTAACTAAGCTAGTAAACTGGCATATACATCAAAGCCTATCGGAGTACGCATGCTAGATATTTTTGTATTTGATAAATGAGTTGTAGTGTTCCCTGGTAGCTTCATGTTTCAGTTTCCTCTAAAATCTCAACTGATTTGGCAACCCACAAAATTGTTGAATACACAAGAAGTGGCATATGCGAGACTGAGGACCATATGAACAAACACCGTGAGCACAAGGGAGAGTATAGTATATAAAAGGTATAGGGCGAATCAGAGTTACTTGTATCAACAATGTTGTATGTGTGATTTTGAAAGGTGTAACTCATGAGGTAGGAAGAAGGGATGCATGAAGAACTTATACGCTCATACAATTATTGTGCTATTGTGTAAGCAACAAGGTATTTTTTTTCTAAGAAAAAGCAACAAGGCATATGTGAATACAATATTTTTTTGCAAATGGAAGAAGAATTATATTAAAATGTGGCATAGCACATCCTCAAATTAGTCATTAAAAAACCTAAATAAAAAAGGATATAACATTTTATCTAGGTACCTCCTAGCATCTTCTTTCCTAATGCCCAACTTTGGGCGATACTCTGGATGAACAGGTCACCATAGAACAATGAACCCGTTGATTAGCTGTAAACCTTGGACATGCCGCGAGATCCAATATTCCACATCGGGTCGAAACACATCTGCATCAATGAAAGAACATCATTGGTTGAATCGGGTACAACACATGTGACAGATTGAGCACAATGTTTGTCTGATGGATATGATGTCCTTGGTCGTTGTAAGGTGCTCAGAGATTCAGATAACCTCATCAATGTTTGTGCTGCACAAGGAAGACGGGACGATGTTACAAAAGGGGTGGAAATTAAAAGACGCAGGTGGATTTGGTGTTGTTGAATTGTGATGGATTTGTAAAAAGACTGTGGGTGGATTTGTCGTTCCTATAAACTGTGGTTGATTTGAATTCTTTTTTTATGTCCTTGTATAGACTTTAGACGCTGGTGTCCCGTATGCTGGTGATATATAAAGTTGGTTGGGCTCCTAACAAATTTATTATTGTTATTATTGCTACAAAGTACAGTATGGGTCGCAAAGAATCTTCATCCTAGGTATAGCATATCCAGTTCTTCAATTTTGTGCGACGGAATCTGATGCTGGTAGCAGACAGCGTTTCAGGATCTCAATAACAGGTACAACTAAGGCATATTCGGCTAAGGCTGGAGGTTGTGCCTTGTCCTTTTATTTTTGTTTTCCTTTTTCCTTTAGTTGCTGTTGTTGTTGTGAGGAGAAAAGTACGGTCAGCAGCCAACTGTAGGGATATCATTTCTTTTTGGGTAAGACAAAATGTGAAAGCTGAAGAATATGAAGAAGAAAGGGAAGAAAGCAGTACTTTGCTTGAATACACAGTGCAAAACCGCAAACTATTCTCGAATTTATTTTTTGGTTTAATATGTGTTATATTTTTTTCAGTGGCATATGACGACGTGCACGTGGACAACGAGTGTACCGGACTTTTGCAAGCTTTCCAAGATGCATATAGAAAAAAAAAATGCAAAGTACTACTGCTGCAGCTAATTTGGAGCGGTAGATGAATTGACATGTGTCGCCATGCCTGGGAGAGTGGGAGATAGGGCCCAACCCAAAAAGAATATATATGTGAAGTTTATTTTGCTTTGACTATTCCCATTAGTTTGTTTGAAGAAACACTCGGTTTGTAGTATATTTATGAGCTTGATCGGTAGCCGTTGCTGCTGTTGTCGTAAGTCTCACTACAATGGAAAAAAAATACTATGCTTGAGAGGTACTGCTTCTGCAGCTGCAGGGATCAGCACTGAACGGAGCCTACATTATACTTACTTCGTCATAAAATAAATTAGAGTAACTCTTAGAATCACGCTAAGTCATACTATGTTGAGCTTGACTATCTTTATAGCGAAGAATAACATCAGCTATGAGCCTATGACATAAAGTAAGTGGATTATGGAAACATATTTCATAATGTATTTAGTGATACTAATTTCATGTATAGATATCGATATTTTTTTCTATAAATTTAATCAAACTTGACCTATGACAACTGGAAATTTGATCTATTTTAGAACAGTATTTATGAACAAAACAGAACAAGAAGAAAAAGGAACGACAAGTTTCAGCTGATGATTTGCAACAGAAGGATGGGCATGGGTCAGCTGATTTGCGGCAGAAGGATGGACAAGTGTCACCGTGGGGTGGGGCCCAAAGGCAGGAAACCAAGGCGAGACGAAACGAGGCGAAGCGGCCGGGCCGGGCCACACCGCAAAAAACAGGGGGACACCAAGAGAGATCCAAAATTCCCTGGATCGGAGAGAAAAAAAGGCCAGTCTGTGTATAATAAGCTCGCGCCACGGGAGTCCCGCACGCGGACGCCGGCAGATTCGCGAAACCCATCGCATCGGCCATCGGCCATCGGCGCGGCTGCCTCCTCCATCGATCCAGAGAGGCTTCTCTGGGCTGCTCGTCTCTCTCGCCCCCGCCCGCCGGCCGGTCCTCTTCCCCAGCCCCTGTCCGCTTCGATCGCCCATGGCCGCTCCCGCCCCCAATGGCAATCCCACTGTCAGGTCGGGCTCCCTCCCCTTCCTTTTAATTTCCTTTGCTGTTGCTTTTTTTTTCTTCTTTTTTTCCCAACAACAACGGCATCGCTAGCTAGATTCTTCTCGCCATCAATCCGCGTGTTTTGCTTCGTCATGCGGTGAATCTATTAAACCTAATTAATGCTCTTGTTTGTTGTTATTACTCTGACACTCTGTAAAGGACACAACGGCGATCTGTGTTGGGTATCAAAAGCTCATTCATTTTCTTTTCTTTGTCAACGGTGAACACAACGCCATCCAATTAACGTTAGTTCGCTACAGTTTCAGATTTACCAACCACTCGTTCAAAGTCTGTGCGTGGTTGGTCAATATAAAATACTGCCGTTCGTGTGAACATCATTACATGCTGTTTCTGCTCTTCTTCTGAAACCGTCGTGTTGCGTGACTAGTGACTACCATCGAGCGATGCAAGTTAGCAACTTGCAGCGTCAGATTTATCACACACACACACTTGTTCCAAGTTCCTGAACATCTGATGATTCAAATGCTGGGCATGGTCTGCAGCTCCCTCGCGACAACTGTTCCCGTCCAGGCGGTTCTGTTCGACATCGACGGGACGCTGTGCGACTCGGATCCCCTCCACCATCTCGCTTTCCAAGAGCTGCTTCTCGAGGTACGGTGGAATGGATGGATTTCCTACACACTTCTTTCGTCTATGTTTCTTACTTTCTTTAACCAACAAAGCTGTGATGTGATGTGATGTGATTTGATTTGATTCACCAAATGGCTGGCATACGCAGATCGGGTACAACAACGGTGTGCCGATAGATGACGAGTTCTTCATCAAGAATATCGCTGGGAGGAGTGACGTCGAAGCTGCCCAGAACCTGTTCCCGGATTGGCCCCTTGAGAAGGGGCTCAAATTCCTGGATGACAAGGAAGCTAAATACAGAAGGTACATACTTGTGATTTCCTCAGTATCATCAAGATAACTGAATGTCCTCGCAAAAAAAGATAACTAAATGATTCAGAGAATCAGAGTGTTATCCATTATTACAGCAGCAGCTCGTTCGTGTACCATATATGTAGCACATAAAAACATCGAATTGAGCCATGTCACGTGAAAAACATCCATTTGCTACTCACAGAGCGATGCCAGCATTTGGTACTACACTAGGTTGTTGAGGGTTTTGTCATTTCTTACAGCACCCGTTTGCTGCTGAATGTGATCCTTTAATAATCATTGCATTACATCAGAGAACTGATAGGTTCATTAGTCATTACAATAACACGATAGAGTGAATGTTTCTAGCTGTTCCCTTGTTTCAGTTTGGCAAAAGAGCGCTTGGTACCTGTAAAGGGCCTCGGGAAAGTGGTCCAATGGGTCAAAGACCACGGGTACAAGCGCGCAGCAGTAACCAACGCCCCAAGGATCAACGCGGAGCTCATGATCTCCCTTCTGGGCCTCTCAGACTTCTTCCAGGCTGTTATCATCGGAGGTGAATGTGAGCAGCCAAAGCGCCGTACCCTTACCTCAAGGCTCTCAGGGAGCTTGGGGTGTCTGCAGAGCACACCTTCATCTTTGAGGTAAACCAAACACAGCTTTATGACTGGAATTTTGTGGTCTGATATAATATCCAGGTGGGGGATTCTCTCCCCCCTCTGTCGACCATAAAAAAAATAGTAGTAGTCACTGATGAGAGATTTTGGTTGGTGTAGGATTCTCCTTCTGGTATACGGGCAGGGGTCGCAGCAGGAATGCCTGTCGTTGGTTTAGCGACAAGGAACCCAGAGAACTCCTTGCTGGAAGCAGGAGCCGCGTTGCTCATCAAGGATTATGAAGATCCTAAGCTCTGGGCAGCGCTTGAAAAGATCGACAGAGAGGAAGCTAAGCTGAAGAAGGGCAGCGCATGATATGATATGATGATGAACAATTCATTAACTAGATTTATCGCTAATCAAATTTGGCTAGAACACATTTCTGGTCCTAGTTATGTTGCAGCTGTGACTGCGAGTAACCACAGAGAGAGCTCATCAGGTATTTTTGAGACTCTAGTTTGGTATATTATTTCTTTCTTCTTGATGAAACTGAGACCAAATAAGAACTCAGGAATCTTCTGCCAGCGGTTACGATTGTTTGGTGGATGCGAGTATGGGACTCGCTCTGTGACAATAACAAAGCTGTTGCGCCTTGTTGCGTACCATCTCTGTATATTGACTTGTTGCTTCAGCAGTCTTTGAGTAGTCTTTAATCTGAAAGAAAGATGAGATGGAAACTCCCTCCCAACGGGAAAATGTGTTGAAACCCACCATGCTGATTGTTTGTCAAATTCATCATTGTTTTCATTTTGAACTCTAGCTGTGGCTACGGAAACCGTGTTGAAAGTGGTTTCTGCCTTTATGTGGCTATGCAGCATTTTGATATGGGCTCGTAAACTTGAGTTAGAGAGTCCAAAAAATAACAAAAAATTTGAACGCCGTTTGGAAAGGCAGCCACTGGTCAAAAGGAAGAAAAAGGTGTGGAACATGAGATGAGGACTTGCAGCCACCAACCGCGCCAATTGAACGACCGAATCCTCACCAACCAACCTTCCCTCTCCAGTCTTCAGTCTTCTCCTTATAAAATGTCCAGGCAGCATCAGCACTTCCAGCAGTGACCACAAGATCAAAAGAAGCCCCAGTTTGGCATCCAGCAGCAACCGGCCATGGAAAGGTAACCCTGCTCACAACCATCATCATCTAGAGTATTTTCTGCATGATTTCATTCAGTTCTATTCCCCCCAGAGACAGACTGTCAAGATTTCATTTCAATCCAACCAAGTTCTCTGCAACCATGGCCATCCCAGTTGATCTCTTCTGTCTCTGTGTGTGGTTGCAGTGGGATCGGCAGAGTGGCTCCCCTGGAAGCCGTCCTCTTTGACATCGACGGCACCATGGCCATCTCCGACCCGTTCCACCACAGGGCCACCTCGGAGATGCTCCTCAAGGTGGGCTACAACAACGGCGTCCCCATCACGCAGGAGTTCGGCATGGCGCACATGGCCGGCCGGAGCAACCAGCAGATTGGCCGCTTCCTGTTCCCGGACTGGGACCAGGCGCGGCTTGACGCCTTCTTCGCCGAGAAAGAGGCGCTCTTCGCCAGGTACGCCGGCGAGGGGCTCCGGGAGATCGCCGGCCTCACGCCGCTCTGCCGCTGGGCCGCCGACCGCGGGCTCAAGCGCGCCGCCGTCACCAACGCGCCCAGGGCCAACGCCGAGCTCATGATCTCCATCCTCGGACTCTCCGACTTCTTCCAGCTCGTCGTCACCGCCGAGGAGTGCGAGCGATTCAAGCCCTTCCCGGACCCGTACCTCAGGGCGCTCGACCTGCTCGGCGTCTCGCCGGAGCACGCCATCGTGTTTGAGGACTCCACCACTGGCGTGCAGGCTGGCGTTGCGGCAGGGATGCCCGTGGTTGCCATCGCCGAGGAGAGCCGGGAGAGCAAGCTTCTCGCCGTCGGCGCCACGCTCGTTATCAGGGACTACGAAGATCCCAAGCTCTGGGCGGCATTGGACAAACTGGACACCGCCAAGCCTGAAGCTGCTGCTGAGGCCAATGGAACTCATACACAACTGTAGCTGAGGGACAAGTGAACTAGTAGCGAAAAACAATTTCTTGCCATATTTCACTTTCATTCACGCATGATTGAATTGAATTAGAACTCATTCGTGGATGATGTATCTTGATGAGGTCATACAAAATTGGTAAGTGAAAACAAAACTGATTGCGAGAAAATACAGAATTCTATGTCTACAAGCAAGAGCTCACTCGAGATTAAGCACTTCAGAAATGGTAAGCTGGTGACGGTGCACCCTGTTCGCTTATGTTGAGATTTGGCTTATGTTGAAATGTTGTGAGAGGAAAACATTGTTCCATGGCTAAAAAGTACAGACAATACATTTTCCACAAAACTGATTGCGAGAAAAAGAAATGTAGGAGGATTCTATATCTATTCTCCCGCAAGAGCTCACACGAGATTATGCACTTCAGAAATGGGTACGCTGGTGACGGTGCACGCCTTGCAAACATGGTATATACACACCAAGATGGAGACATGGTGATAGATCAGTTTGACGAGTATCTCTTTGACAACGCCTCGTAATGTTTGATTTGCTGCAGCAAAAGAGAACAAGGTCAAAGGGAGAAATAGGCGAGACAGAAGCACAACGGCGAGCTGAAAAATTAGCACTGACATCAGGAAGTCATTCTAGCATTTGCCTATACCTGTTCAGATACTGATGGCTTAATCTTCGATAGAGCGCGTTCAAAGTGCGAGATCTCAATCAAACAAGACGAACTCATTGAGGATGTCCCGTTCTCAAGGAATTCCAATCTCTCTTCCAATGCTGCCATGGCTGCTTCATTGACCTGATGAAAGAAGCACATTAGTTTGATACAGATATCTTTTCGACTAAGCTAGATTGAATTCATTGTGCAAACTGAAGCACTAGTGCTCCATTTGGGCAACATAAAGAACAACTGTTCAATGGAATATCACAAATATTACCAGTGATGCTAGGTCAGCACCAGTGAGATTGTTGCATTCAGCACGACGTGCAAGTGCATCCAAATCAACATCAGCCGAGACAGGCTTGCTACGAGCATGTGCTTTTAATATTGAAACCCGCTCGTCGGCACCAGGTAAAGGTACATAATGTTTCTTTCCAAATCTACCAGGCCGTAAAACAGCATCATCTATCACATCAATCCTACACCAGAAAGGGGCTGCAGGTATCAATAATATATTCAGGGATAAAGATGTAAAATGGTAGACCAGTCCGCTGCTGACAATTACCTGTTTGTAGCTCCTATCACATAGACACCTTGTCTTTGATCAGCACCATCAAGTTCGATAAGCAACTGCGAACAGAAGAATATGAATAACACAGAACAGAAAAGCAATGCAAAGGAATGAAGAAGTGCACAAACTAGTACAATACTCAAACCTGATTTAAGAGACGTTCAACAACCCATCCTCCCTCTTTCCCTCTCTTTGTTGTCAAAGCATCAACCTGCCACATCATATGGAATAAGAACTTGAACACCATACCAAGAGATACAGTTCTCCAAACCATGTTGCTTTGTTACTAAGTACAATAAATGCATCAAACATCCCAAACTTGTTTGAAGCAAAAGCAATCGATACAGGTTTTCCTCAACATAATGTATTACAGGGCAGGCTGCATGCGATTTCTTACCTCATCGAAAAATAGGATGCATGGGGAGTTAGTCCGTGCACGAGTGAATATTTTCCTAACTTCCGATTCACTCTCCCCAACATACTTGTTCAATAGCTCAGGCCCCTAATGAACCAGATAAAGAAAAAGCTTAGAACTACTTTGTATGGCATTGAAAAGCTGATGTGAAAATATGTAAGCATCAACTACCTTGATGTGAATAAAATTAGCCCCTGCCTCATGTGCCACTGCTTTTGCTATTAGTGTTTTTCCACAACCAGGAGGTCCAAACAACAGGAAGCCAGCTTGCATATTCACTCCAAACACCTTGAAAGACACGAAACAAAGAGGGCATGAAAACAATACTCAAATGTAAATACAAAAGGTTAACAGTTATTGAAAATAAATAAACAGTATGGCTGTGAATGAACTTATTGAGAAATAATCAAGTTCTCTCAACTTCTACGGTATCACAAAGTTGATGACTAGACATGATACAGAAATAAGAATTGTAAAATAAACTTCTGAGGCAGTAAATTCAATTCAGCATTCACCTCATAGTCTTCAGGGTGCTTGATACAACGAATAATACAGCGGTCAAACTCTTTTCTTAATGAATCAAGACCTCCAACATCATCCCATGTGACATCAGGGACAGAAGAAAACCCTTCTCTTCTCAAAGATGGCTGAACCATTTTTGTTGCTTCCTTCAGATAGTGAAGAGAAGATTATTAAAAATAATAGTCCATGGATCTGATAAAAATATAACAACAGAATAGAACTAGAGGGAAAGGCATGGCCATGATATACAGAGGTGGCATGAAAAGAAAATAAATCGATCATGTTGCAAATTGTAGCAGCTTAGATGACATTAAATCTAAATTAAAAGTGAAAAATACAAAGGTTACTGGGGAAAGACATGTCCTAAAAATTAACAAAATAAGAAGATAAAAGGTTTTTGGGAAAAATGGATCAAGGCATAATCCAAATCTAGCTTACACTGGATGAAATTAACAGAGTTATTGGACATGTGCTGTTCATAGAAAAGGTGCAAAGCTTGCCTCAAAATCATCCATAGTAATATGTAGGCCCTCCACCTCACTTTCATCCCAGGGTTGTCTCCACCAGTCATGCTTGCTATTCCCATCATGCTCACGGCGATATTGAACTCTTCTTTCATCAATTATTCTCTTCATTGCTAGATTCCCTGCTTTATCCACTAATGCCTTCAAGTCAGCACCAACAAAACCTGGTGTCGCCCTAGCTATCTTGAACAAGTCAAATTCGCCTTCAAGTCGAAGCTGCTGAGTAAGCATCTTCAGTATTTGTTTTCGTGCATTCTCATCTGGAACACCAAGAGATATCTCTCGGTCAAACCTTCCTGGCCTTCGCAGAGCTTGATCCACAGCATCAGGCCTATTTGTGGCTCCAATGACAATAACATAACCAGGTTTCTTTTCAGATGACTCAGCATCCAAATTGACACTGCCCGATCCAATATTCTGGTGGAATTGATCCATGCACGTCATTAATTGAGTAACTATACGCCGTTCCATCTCTCGTTGCAGATTCTCCCTCTTGGATGCAATTGCATCTATCTCATCAATAAATACAATCGAGGGAGCAGTCCGATAGGCCTTCTGAAACAAGCCCCTGATGTTTTCTTCAGAAGCTCCTGCAAGAACATAGGCATAATGAGGTCAGCTTCTGCATGAATTCTGACAGAGAATTTGAATTTATCCTTGTGCACGAGTGAATGTTTATCCACAAAAAGAGAATATGTATCCTCACATTTGTTGGCTAAGTCATAAGGGTGGCAGCAAAGCTGGATCAATACCAGATCTTCGAAATATATCCTCACATAGTCACATCTGAATTTTTCAGCACCTATTTAGCATGATTCTGATTTCATGATGGTTAACCAGGTTTAACATATGGTAGTGCCTTGTTAGTAACAACATACTATTGGCCTATTGAACACTACACTGATATTAGGAAAAACTTGTCCAGATATTGAGTATTGACAATGCCTAAACAGAGCTCATCCTATTTCATCAATTCCTAGATTGTGCAAAATATTAGGAACACCAATCTCCCACAGCGACAGCTACATTTAGTATTATACACATCTTGCAAGGTAAACAGCACCATTAATTTTACAGCCTGCACTGATGACATCTAATCAAGCAAAAGGGCACAGGCAGCACACATATTCATAATCAAACATGACTAGCAGCTTAAACTCATTTGTCCAAATACTCAACACGAGCAAAGCATCAAGCTTTCTCCCTCATTATTTTGATGCAAGGAATCAGAAAGCATACCAGACACCCCAGATACGACTTCCGGTGCGGAGATCTTATAGAACGGCAAGCCAGTCTCGTTGGCAATGGCATGGGCAAGGGTGGTCTTTCCGCAACCAGGCGGTCCGTGCAGCAGCAGCCCGGCGACAGGCCTGACGCCAAGTCGGTGCGGCAGCTCAGGATGGCACAGAGGCACGACCACCTCCATCATGAGCTCCTCGATCACCGCCTCCATCCCGCCGAGGTCAGCGAACCTCGGCCCCTTGTCCCCTCTGCCGAACCCTTCAGCAGCAGCCAGGGCGGCCTCCGGCTTGGCGTCGCCGCCGCCACCGCCGTCGGCCGTGATGAGGCGGCGCGGCTTCTCTGCGGTGACCTCGATCTCCAGCTGCTGGTTCCGCTTGGCCGTCTGCGCGGCGTAGTTGGAGCGGATAATGGAGTTGGTGAGGTCGAAGGTGGGGGCTGGTGGCGACGGGTGGGCGGCGGCGTCGGAGACGGAGGTGGAGGAGGAGGTGGTGGCGTGGGCGTCGTGGCGGCGGCGGGAGGCGGAGGAGCCGTCGTCGGAGGAGGAGTCAGAGGAGGAAGGGGAGGAGGGGAGGGATGGGGATGGAGGCGAGAGCGCGGCGGACGCAGGCGACGAAGGGGCCGTGCTTATGGCGGCCGAGCTTCGGGTGGTGGATGCGGAGGGTGTTGGCGACGTCCTCGGCGGAGGCGCCGCGGCGGGCTAGGCCGCCGTTGAGTATGCGGCGGTGGAGTTCCCACTCTAAGGACGACAGCTGGGAGCGGCCTGCGCCGTTGCCGGCGTGGCGCGGGCGCTTCGCCATGGGCGCCGTGACGCGGGGTCGCTACTGCCGCGTGCGACGGAGAGGAGAGAAGCGAGAGGCGGCGGGGGCGGCGGGCGGCCCGGCCAAACCCTAATCGCGCAGCCCCGCGGCCGCAGCGTGCAATCCACGGCAGGCGGAGCTGGCGGGCCGATGCTTCCTTCTCTTTTTGCTTCCGTTCCCAGCCTAGTGGCTGACTTTGTGTTGCAATGCCCATAGAAAGCCCAAATGAATCTCTGAAAGGCCCAATCAAACCTGTATGCCCAGCACATCTGTTACCAAGAAGTTTTTTTTTTCTCCTGTAAAAAAATATTTTTAAAAGGTCAAAACAACCTTCTACTCTAGAAAAATTTCTAGTGATCCTCTTCGAGTATAACCAACTAACATTGATCGATCGGTCGCTTTTGAATTGTTCTTCACTCGTAAATAAATTTACCATTTTTATCTAGTTTTATGATTTTCTCCACGTAAAACAATGATTTTTGTTTGTTTTTCACGATCGGGCCATTCACCCGTTTTTCAAACAATGATTTTTGTCACCCTTCAAGATCAGAATCCAGCCACCTGCTGCTAGCCAAACAAACCTGAGAGAGCGATTGTAATTCACCGATAGATAAAAAAGAAATGTTTCTAAGAAAAAACTGAAAGCATCTGGATCTCTGCCAAATGCGGCCACCGAGTATAAGAGGCTTTCCCATGCTTATTCCATTGTTGCACTTGCGCCGGAGGGTCAGTCCATCATCGTCAAGAGATCGAGGAGGACCTAGTTTTGAGATTGTATATATCCACAAATAAATGAACTCAACGAGATGATCAGGCATCAAGCCATCAAGAAAGAGCTCGATGGATCAATGGAGACACAAGATGTGCCTCAATGCTGCGCAGACATATGTCACGGTCCGGCCCGCTGACAAGTCGCCAAGCCTGAGAAGCCCAAAGCTGAAGAGGGAGAGGAGGCCCGGTACAAGATATCTTTGGCCCGAATGGGTGACCAATGAGCCGTTACATCGGGTGAGCCCATTGTTCCCTAACAATGTGAAGCCGGAGTAGAAAAGGGGAATGGGAAAAGCTAGTTCATTCGTCTTGGTTGGCGTCGGACTTAGGCGGCGAGCTGCGGCTCGAGAAAGCCGGCGACCTCCATTTCCGCCGACCTCTGTATCCAGTCACTAAACCGTTGAATCCTAAATAGAACTATCGTAGCTATCTCTATCGTTACATCTGGTATCATACTCAGTTCGGTCCATCTCGTTCCCACCCTAATCCACCCTGTTCCGCGTTCCGATCCACCGGCTTCAAGCTGCTTTGATCGCGACTGTAATCCCCGTCGGCAGAGTTCCACGATCCACCTCGGTGTCGATTGTGCGAATTCATAGGTCCGAGCCAAGGTCTGTCGGGTCAACAAATCGATTTTGGCAATCGGACATACTGGCTCACGAGCACCGTACCCGCCTGCAAGTGACGATGAAGGTTGAAGATCAGCTCGCGTTGATTCTCACCAAGCTTGATGCGCAATCGAAGGGGATTTCCGAGAACAACCATTGCCTTCGCGAGGTTCACGAGTCGGTGGCCGAGCTTACCGCCGCGAACGCCGAGTTCGAGCGCTGGCGGCCCAAGGTCGATGGCCAGGTTGCGGATCTGCGCGACTACGTCGACAACCTTCGCCAGCAACTCGACGAGCTCAAGTCTACTTCGACTCCGGCCACTCCTCATCACGCTCACGCTGGATCCGCTTCCCTCAAGGTGTCGGGGTCCGCTCACCTGGTCCCGTCCTCTCCGAAGGCGACATCTATGCCACTTGGCCACGGCAATGAAACCCACCACCGGAGCGATGGTTCGGGGGTCGTCTACACCCTCGAACCACCTCCGGCCAATGGTACGCAAAATGGATCCCCTCGTCCTCATCCTCACTCTGGTTTTGCATTCCATCATCATACTTCGTGCGGCTCATGTTCTCATATGAGTCCTGCTATGCCTCAGTTGGATTTTTCTAAATTTAGCTGTACCAATCCCAAGTTCTGGATTAAGCAATGTGATACCTATTTTGATATGTATGAAGTCCCTCCTGAGAATTGGGTCAAGTTGGCCACCATAAATTTCACTGGTACCGCTGCCTTTTGGATGCAAACCATAGAGCTTAATCTTAAGAAATGCACCTGGGAGCATCTCTGTCAATTGGTAGTGGACCGATTTGACAGGGATCAATTTAATCATTTTATTCGCCAATTTTTCCATGTCGAGCAAACTGAAACTGTGGTAGAATATATCACTCTGTTTGATGATCTCATGCATCAGTCGCTTGCTCATGACCCACTCGTTAATCCTGCTATACTCACTGGCAAATTCATAGATGGTCTGAAACCTAAAATTAGAGCAGCTCTTTTATTACACAAACCAAAAGACCTCGATACTGTGAGCTCTCTTGCCATTTTGCAGGAAGAAATACTAGCTGGACCGGCCGTTCGTGATTTCAAAAAACTGGACAGTTCTGTCTCTCACAAAGCTGTCGTCAGGGCCACAACATCTTCTGGGACAGTTCCAGCTCAGCCTTGGATTGCTAAACCACCAGCTTCCGAACCAGTTGCCAAGCCTGATGAGAAACTATCTGCACTGATGACTTACAGGAAAGCTAGAGGACTCTATTTCAAGTGTGGTGGTAAATGGGGACCTCAACACAAGTGTCCAGCTACCGTTCCATTAAATGTCATAGAAGAAGTTTGGCACTTCTTGGGAACCTCTGCTGATTGTTCTAATGAATCTACTTCTGATTCAGATCCTGATGAATTGATGGCTCTTTTTGACCAGGCTGTTAAAGGCACTTGTGCAGCTCACACACTGAAGATTCATGCTTTTATTCATCAGAAACCTGCTATTATTCTTGTAGACTCTAGAAGTTCTCACAACTTCATTAGTGAGCACATGGCAGCTGATTTGCATCCCTGCACTCCCTTAAAACACTCTATGTCAGTCAAGGTAGCTGATGGTGCCACCCTTGTCTGCTCCCATGAGGTGGTCAATTGCTCTTGGACAGTCCAAGGAGTCATGTTTACTACAGCCTTCAAAATTCTTTCTCTGCAATGCTATGATGCTATATTAGGCATGGAATGGCTTGAAACTTTTAGTCCTATGCAAATTCAATGGAAGGAGAAGTGGCTTAGTTTCAACCACCAAAATTCTACTATTCGGCTACATGGGGTTCAAGATGTTGTGGCTACTGTTAATGAGATAACTTTGAATCAGCTCATAGCAATGGAGAAACAAGATTTAGTTTGGGGTATTGTGGAGCTATATTTTGCTGAACAGCCTGCTGAACCAGTTGCACAAACATTACCACCTGAAATTCAAGAGTTAGTTACTCAGTTTGCTGACTTATTTGACGAGCCTTCTGGTACTCGTCTCAACAGCACTCACATATTCCATTCCTTTGGTTCCTGGTGTTCAACCCTTCAGACTTAAACCATACAGATACACTCCATCTCAGAAGGACGAGATTGAAAAGCAAGTGGCTCATTTGCTGAAATCCAACATGATATAAGAGAGTACCAGTCCATTTGCATCTCCTGCCCTATTGGTCAAAAAGAAATCTGGTGAATGGTGACTCTGTGTTGACTATAGAAGGCTCAATGCTTATATAGTCAAAAATAAATTTTCTATGCCCATTATTGAAGAACTTTTTCAGGAACTTTATGGAGCTACATGGTTCACCACATTAGACTTAAGGTCTGACTTCCACCAAATCTTAGTAACTCCTGAAGATCAGTACAAGACAGCATTTCAAACACATCATGGCCACTATGAATACTTGGTCATGCCATATGGTCTCATAGGTGCTCCAGACACCTTCCAATCTATTATGAATCATGTTTTAGCTCCACTACTGAGAAAATGTGTCGTGGTGTTTATTGATGACATATTGATTTATAGCAAGACATATACAGAACATGTACAACATGTACAGCTAGTTTTCCAGTTGCTCTAGAACCATCAGTTCAAAGTCAGATTATCTAAGTGCTCATTTGCCCAGCAAAAACTCTCTTATTTGGGTCATGTTCTCAGTCCTAATGGAGTTTCTACTGACCCAACCAAAATTAGAGATGTTCAGACTTGGCCTTCACCACAATCTGTCAAAGATGTCAGGAGTTTTTTGGGTTTAGCCGGCTATTATAGGCGATTTGTGAAGAACTTCGGTATGATAGGCAGGCCAGTTACTGATCTTCTTAAAAAAGGCAAGGTTTTTCTCTGGGCTGCTATCTGTGAAGAGGCTTTTCAACTGCTCAAGAAGTCTCTGGTGTCTGCTCCAGTTCTTGCACTTACCAATTTTGCAAAGCCATTTGTCATTGAAACAGACGCATCTGAAACAGGCATAGGGGTAGTTTTGCAACAGGATGGACATCCAATCGCTTACATCAGCAAAGCTTTGGGGTCCAAGACACAAGGGTTGTCCACCTATGAGAAGGAAAGTTTGGCCATTTTGCTGGCCATAGATCAATGGAAGGCTTATTTGCAACCTACAGAGTTTATCATCCATACCGATCACAAGAGCCTCACCCACCTCTCTGATCAGAGACTTCATACGTATTGGCAACAAAAAGTTTTGACAAAGTTGATGAGTTACCAATATAAGATCAGTTACAAGAAGGGCACCACCAATTCTGCCGCCGACGCCTTGTCACGAGCTCCACATCCTGCTGCTGATCTCAATGCTATTACTGTGGCTCAACCTCTGTGGCTTCAAAACTTACAGCTCAGTTACGACTCAAATGCAGTTGCACAAAAGATGTTAAGCTCACTAGCTCTACAAAACCCCTTGGGCAACTTTAGTCTGCATCATGGTATCATCAAATACAAAGGAGTTATTTGGTTGGGGCACTCTACTGAGTTTCAGACTAAGGTTACTGAACAGCTGCATGCTACCCCCATCGGTGGTCATTCTGGGTTCTTGGTCACTTACCATAGAGTGAGTAAACTATTCTACTGGCCACATATGAAGACTACTATCAAAGTCTTTGTATCGGAATGTGCTGTCTGTCAACAAGCCAAAACTGAACGTGTTCCTTATCTTGGATTGCTCCAACCTTTGCCGGTGCCATCTCAGGCATGGACTGTGGTAACCATGGACTTTATTGAAGGTCTCCCAATTTCGTCAGGCTATAACTATATCTTAGTGGTGGTCGACAAGTTCTCGAAGTATTCTCACTTTGTGAAGTGAAACATCCTTTTACGCAATCACCGTGGCTCAACGATTACATGGAACATATTTACAAGCTACATGGTATGCCTCTACGACCATAGTCTCGCACAAGGATAAAATTTTCACTAGTCTTACGTGGAAGGAGTTATTCAAGCTCACCGATACTCAAGCTGTGCATGAGTTCACTTACCATCCGCAAAGTGATGGATGTAATCGAAGTGGGTCAATCGGGTGTATTGAAACTTATCTCCGATGTTTTATACAAGACTACCTCACAAATGGTCACGGTGGTTGCACTTGGCGGAATTCTGGTATAATACCTGCCACCATTCTTCTTTGCAACATTCACCGTTTGAGGTGTTGTATGGTCATCAACCCAACCACTTCGGCATTGACCGGATAAGATTGTGTCATTCCAGATCTTGACCGGTGGCTTCAACACAGAGAAATCTGTTCATTCCATCTTCAAAGAAACAACATACATTGCGTGCCAAACAACGGATGAAGCACCAAGTCGATAAACACCGCATGAACGTGAGTTTTGGTGGGTGACCGTGTCCGCTCAAGCTTCAACCATATGTTCAAGGCTCAGTTGTCTCTCGGGTTAGCCCCAAACTCTCTTTTAGATACTTGGGCCATATGAAGTGGAATCTAAAATTGGTGCTGTTGCCTACAAGTTGCTGAAACTACCTCCGTGCTCTTGATTGCATAATGTTTTCCACGTCTCACTCCTGAAGCCCTCATCAAAGGTACCGGTGCTATTGCCTTCTCACCATTACACCGCAGATATTCCTCCTGTGGAGACTCCACATTTGGTCTTGGATCACGGACAGTTACAAGAAACAACCGTATCTATCATCAATTGTTGATCAAGTGGGTGGAGTCAAGTTGAGATGGCCACCTGGGAAGACGAAGATGATTTGATCCAGAGGTTTCCAGAGTTCACGGCTTGGGGACAAGCCGTTGCTAATGGAGGGGGTGATGTCACGGTCTGGCCAGTTGACAAGTCGCCAAGCCTGAGAAGCCCAAAGCTGAAGAGGGAGAGGAGGCCCAGTACAAGATATGCTGGCCCAGAATGGGTGACCAGCAGGCCCGTTGCATCGGGTGAGCCTGCTGTTCCCACAACAGCTGTAAGCCTGGAGTAGAAAAGGGGAACGGGAAAAGCTAGTTCGTTCGTCTTGGTTGGCATCGGACTTAGGCGGCGAGCTGCGGCTTGAGAAAGCCGGCGACCTCCATTTCCACCGACCTCTGTATCCAGTCACTAAACCGTTGAATCCTAAATAGAACTATCGTAGCTACCTCTGTCGTTACAACATATGGTTTGATCAAGTGCATCTTTTTTTCCCCTAACATTTAATTTAATTACTGATACAATCAAAC
The DNA here is from genome assembly GCA_904845875.1 of Miscanthus lutarioriparius. Classification (NCBI taxonomy): domain Eukaryota; kingdom Viridiplantae; phylum Streptophyta; class Magnoliopsida; order Poales; family Poaceae; genus Miscanthus; species Miscanthus lutarioriparius. The sequence continues at coordinate 86,913,690 of CAJGYO010000018.1, forward strand.
CATGGGTAGGTTCTCCACTGACATGAACCATATATAAAAGCGACATTCATCCTTGTTTTTATATAGTACATAGCTGTCATCTCAAGTCATTACAAATAATTATATGCCGGTCAATCCGTAGCTGGCAAATTAAATCTCACTCGGAGACTCACACACAAAGCACACAACACATGCATGGGAGCACACAGCACCAGCAGGGAGACTGCATGCATGAGGATCTCATCAGAGCAAGGTGTAGTACATGCATCCACGCCTAGCTTGTTCTCTGCTCAATGCTCATGCCTGCCGCTGGAGCTGATGACGACTGTGATCTCCTTGTTTATTTATTTATATATGTATGTATACATTCCTCACAAAGCGTACGAAAACCAAACAGAAGCCATGGCAGCATATACCATATAGTAAAATAAAGATGCTGGGCACACACAAGGTAGCTAGCATCCATCCATGTCACACGAAATGAATAAATCAGGCAAAATAAGTAGAAAAAAGACGACACAACACGCTAGTAACCACAGCACAAGCAAACACACAGAGCTCAGAGCCAGCCATAAGACCTGAAGAAAGCAGCACACAGAGTAATTAATCATCCCTTCCTCTCCTGTACGTGTGTGACGAACCATGCACAGATCCATACCCAGATATCCATTGAGAGGATTACTACCTACAGGAACAGGAAGGAAGGGGAATAAATTAATGCGTCAGTGATGATCCAGTGCTGAAAGATATCATGTACGTACCACACAAATAAATCAAATTTGTAGGCAATTAACAAAGTTTTTGATCCATATAAAAATAAAATAAAACTATAGTAGTGGCTGGGTCAATGCAGCATGCAGCAACTCAAACGAACAAATAACAATTAAGGAAAAAACAGAAGGAAGGAGGCTAGCTACTTCATGGTTCACCTGAGTACGGACGCTCTCAGCAGGCTCCTCTTGTGGTACGCGGAGTGGCACGGCTTGTAGCGGGAAGGGTGGTGGCCGAACTCTTCCCCGCTCCCACTCAAGGCTATCCCACCAGTCCTTCTCACAGTCCACCGTTGGCAGCGTCTGGGCCTCCTCCTCGTCAGATTCAGAGTTGTCTGACGATCCTGCGCTATCCAACAATTCTGCCTCATCAGCTGGAGTGCCTCGTCTATGACGACGACGAGTGGGTCGTCGAACGGCCGGCATGCGCTTGAGGTTCCAGCAGCCCCTAATCTTCACAGTCTCGAGGTTAGGCGCCAACATATGGTGCCCGTAGATGTGCTGTAGCATGGGTAGCTCATACAGATGGATGCCCTTCAGCCTCGGGAATTCTCTAGGTTCTTGCTGCTGCACTTCTAGATCAGATGGAAAAATCTCCCTTAGTTCACCACAGCACACAATCTCGATGGTTTCCAAGTTATGACATCCTCTTCCATTTGATGCGTATAAGGGGAGCACATGTAATAGTCTGGGACAGCCATCCAGGTGCAAGAATATAAGATTCTCAAAGGAAGCACCACCCGGGCGAAACAATGCTTTGCTCCAATCCCATATATAGCGAGCCTTTAGAAGCTGGGATGCCCAGAATGTCGCTAGATACCCAAAAATGTCGTCTTCATCCTCCCGTACAGAAGGAGGAGCGAAAACAGAGCCTTCTAAGCCATGGCATCTCTCGAGTCGGCACCATAGTAGGTTATCCCAATCTAAACTTATTGTAGTAGGCGGTGCAAGGTCAGGGATATTGGTGATGGATAAGTTGTCATGCAAGTGCAAGATCTTGGCTCCCTCATGCACAATACATGGCAGAGCAATCCTAGTATGTTGTTTGGTAGTACTAGTAGTGCTCCGCAACGGTTGGGTTGGTGTCTCATCTTGTATGCTAATGTAGCAGTGGGCCCAACAAGAAATCTGTAGGAATAGGTGGGCATGGCCACATCCATATGATCGTTGGAGCATCAATATCAACATCTCCTCCATTGGCACCAATAATTTTGGAATTCTTTCAAGGTGGAAATGATGTCACCCATGTACAAATTACCAGTAGCCTTTTGTAAGCTTATGGCTGGCACCTCTAGTTCATTGACGCTGCAAGTAGTGTCATTGACTCTTCGAGTGATACCTTTGTGACCACCAGTAGAAGAAATCTCGACATGTAAGAAATTTACAAGTTCAATGCACCGAAGTGATCGAAAAAGCCTTGGATCCCTCAAGGAAATATATGAATCTGAGTAGGCCAATGATTTGTTGTTGCCATGCATTGCTATCGATTGTGACTCTATACTTGTAAAGTCACCACTAGTAGAATCTTCATTCTTGGAGGCATCTTCCTGGCCCATGTTATATGGGTGGTGTCAATGCATAACACCTCTAACTTTATCTTCTTGTTTTCCTCATGTGGCCGTAGTATTGCATGGAGCTTCTCACATCCCAAAAGAAAGATTAGCTTGAGGTCTTGGGCTTGAATCGCACTGAGGTCAAGGGTTTCAACTAATGTACCTGACATGTTCAGCTCCACAAGGCTACCAAACTGTCCTATAAGCAACATGGATTTCAATTTGACCCATCCCCAGAAGGAAATCTTCTTTATCCTTGTGGCGACAATATTGTTGGTGAAGGAAAATGACTCTAGTGATGGGGGCAAAGTGTTGCATTCAATTTCTTCTAGCTCACCACAACCATCAATGATGATAGTCTTAAGGATGTGCCAGTTTGACAGGTCTGGGGATGATGAAACATGATCTCTATCGTCAGTGGCACTAGTAATGTCATAGTCCTTAGATGATCTGGTTAACACATGGGTTGACTTGACTACCTCATCTTCTTCAAATGACTCTTTAGCCTCTACCACTCGAAGCTTGAGCATCCTACTTTTGGAACCTCTACAATGATGTAGATACATCATGCTCCTATTGTCTGCTCCTTTTACATTCAACTCCCTAAGTTCAACCATTAGATCCAACATCTCTTTCGATAGCAACCAATACCAGTTTGTGTAACTTAGCTCTAGTACCCACAAATTTCGAAAGCATGTTCTAATGTCTTGGCTGCAACCCTCTTTTTCACCATCATGTGGTGCAAGGTTTGTGTCTTTGTAATGGTCAAGCAGGAGGAACCTTAGGTTGATGCAACTTAGGAATGGGGGAGATGAATAGCTGAAGATGCAGCCGGAGAGATGTAACACTCGTAGCTTGCTCATGTATGATTTTTAAACATGCTGTCTACTGATATCCTATTGTCAAAAGAGAATAAGGATGTTGGGACTTCTGCTGCTGCTTCATCTTGGCTAGTGAGTGAAACCCAGTGTCGTTCACTCTGCCTCCACTTTTTGTCTCTTAATACTTCATATAAATTAACCATCGAACTCATAGACAAATCTAAATTCATGTTTCTATGCAAAGCATCACCGATCTCCCATGCCGATCTACCATAATCATTGGCATCCTCTATGATTCCATCACATACCTAATAGTTGGCTGCATGAATGCCCCAGTTTATGTTGTAGTGTCCTCTTAGCACCCTGTACAAGACGCATTCCAAGACAATCTTACTAGAGTCAGGTTCAAGAACACCACTGTACCTAGCAAATTCCTCAGCATCAGCATGTAGGAAGCGAAAGAAGACATTAATGACTTCATTCTTATCAATAAAACTTTGCGGGCCAACCGATATGAACACATCACTCAACCCAGCTAACTTCTCCATCTCAACCTCCTCAAGTGCATCATCACGGAGCATGAAATTGCCCGCCTGAGAGGCCCACAGCACCCTCTTGCTCATAACACCCATGACAGGGACACCACATTCCCATAGATCCACATAGTTGCCACTCCCATTGTGGAACACCGCAAGGAATTTACAATTGCTAAGTTCGTTCAAGATTGTCCACTTGACATGCGGAATCACACCTCTAGCAGCCTGCTCCAACCCCGTCAAAGTCATCCTCCTCATCACCCTGGTCAAAGAATGCCATCACCTCATGGGGAAGCCTTAGCTTCTCCGCAATTGCCTTATGCAACGACCTCTTGTTTTGCCAAAGTGAGCAATCGATGTGGATGATCTTGCCCAAGCCTGCTTCTTTCCTACTAGCAGCCTCTGATAGTGGTTATCTAAGTTGTTTGACGAGCGCTTTGAGGATGGCAGATGCCCCTAGCCCCATTCCAGCAAACCAGCCATGCAAATATATCACACCCCACTGTCTTGTATGTTCCAGAAAGCCAATTATCTCCTTCGCCGCAACATCAATATTATCTGCTTTGATTGTGATCCCCTACAATATTGATTACTAATAAATAATTAACACTTCTGGTGAATCAATAGTACTATATATACGAGTGCTAGCAGCTGCAGCATGATGTGGGTTATTATTCGATATGCATTTATCATATTGCATTGTACAAATCTATATGCCCTTTGTCGTAGATGGAAGTTGTACAAAACTAAATGGGGCTCTTGTGTTCTTGCCCCTACTTTGATGTGCAATTGTGATTTTGTTCTCGTTTTTTCTAACTTTGTGATTTTGCCCTTCGCTACGAGCAAGTCAATGCGATTTTGCCCCTAGTCAACGGTCAAAACAGGGGCAAATTCACAAAGATCAGGGTCAAAATCGCATTGACTTGCTAGTAGCGAAGGGCAAAATCACAAAGTTAGAAAAACGAGGGCAAAATCACAATTGCACTTCAAAATAAGGGGCAAGAACACAAAAAACCCAAACTAAATATATGCCTTATGTCATAGAGATGGAGGAATGTTTCGTGGTGTCTACAAGAGGCAAATGTCGCAAACTTTATTACACTATAAAAGAGCGAGTTTTTTATGGGGTGGGGCTAACCCTCTTTCATAACCGTTTGATTTTGACACCGTTTCATATGAGCCTTCCGTCGTCCGAAATCTTACTCTCCCTCATTAATAACCGTTCGATGTAGACGCCGTGTCATATGAGCCTTTCGTCGTCCACGATTTTACATTACCCCACGCGCGCCCACTCAATCCCTTGGTCACGTACGCCTGCGCAACAACTTAATCACAAAGCTCGACTCCCTCTCGGTCACAGCTAGCACCTAACCGTGTCCTACCCAGCCATCATGCATAACCTTTCTATATACACACGTATAAGGACCTGACGGTGGGCAGGAGCTAGCGGGCCTAACGCTTTCTGGAAGACTAATTGCGTCGATCTAATTGCAATGTACGATGATTGGCTTCTGTGCAGCCGGGCTGTTAGTAATAGTCTCAAAAGCAAGAGATAATTAGTTCAGAATTTTATATTCATATATAATTTTGACAATATACACAAAAATATTTAAGAAATGTTATTAATCGAAACAAAATAAAAAATGCTTGAGAAAAAAAAACTTCTAAAGAGGATTAATTTTAAAAAATTCTAAAGAGAATTTATTAACCTAGAATAGATTCAAAGACACGTGCGCGTGGCACGTGCATACCTACTATTGTTATAAACTCTCTTCTAGAAACTATATAAATAAAACTATTTCAGTTTGCCACATGAAAATTAACATCAATAAAATTGAACTTTTTTCATAAAAAAATTAGCATGTTCATAACTTTTAGGTAGTGTAAGTTACGTAGTGCAAAAAAAAAAATACAAATTTCGTCACTAGGCACTTGACCTAGCATTCCAACGGTACATGCTTGCTTTGAGGAAGAAGGAAACATGAAAGGAACCTAAAGATGAGAAGGAATTCAGGGAAAAAAGATTTATCACTCGTAGTATATTTTCACTACTACTACTAGTACAGTCACCCTTGTACAAAGATAGAAACGGTTAGATTTAATCTATGACACTGTACTTTATGCACCGGTATCATTAATTATTATTCATTAGGGACTGTATACTTGGTCCTTGTTCCTCTAATATAATTAAGTTTGATCAGGCATCAGCGACCAATAGAACAACCAAACTATGCAATGCAAACTACTGCCCCTCCTTTCAGAGCTGCATGCTACTGTAAAAAAGAATCACTGCGCATGCATGATGAGTGATTCAGGTGGTGTTTAAATTCAGGAGTAAAGTTTAGGGGTGTCACGTCGAGGTGTCACATGGGAGTGTTCGGATAGTAATAATAAAAAAAATTACAGAAGTCCTCAGTACACTATTGGAGGCCGCGGCTTTGCTGAGTGTTTTTACACTCGGCAAAGAGCCCTTTGCACTCGGCAAAGGCTTTGCCGAGTGTAGCACTCGGCAAAGTCCGCTCGGCAAAAATTTTCTCGGCAAAGGGTTTTTGCCGAGTGCCTTTTATCCGGGCACTCGGCAAAATAAAAAAAAATTTGCCGAGTGCTTAGGGCGGCACTCGGCAAAATATTTTCGGCCGTTGCGGCGCTGGCCGTTAACGGTTATTTTGCCGAGTGCCCGATCCAACACTCGGCAAAAAATAATTTTATTTTTTTTAAAAAAATACTTTGCCGAGTGCCCCAGCCCAGGCACTCGGCAAAGTTTTTTTTTTATTTTTTTTTAAAAAGTACTTTGCCGAGTGCCCCTGCCCAGGCACTCGGCAAAGTTTTTTTTTTATTTTTTTAAAATAATTTCTTTGCTGAGTGCCCCTGTTTAGGCACTCGGCAAAGAATTTTTGAATTTTTTTTAAAAAAATACTTTGCCGAGTGCCGCGGCAAAGCACTCGGCAAAGAAATTTTATATTTTTTTTGAAAAATCTTTGTCGAGTGCCTTGCCCATGACACTCGGCAAAGACCCTGAGAATTGCAAAAAAAAAAATATTCCATTGTAGCAGACAATATATATATATATATCACCAACATGCATTATATATCACAAACACACGCATATTTAATAAATCCATCGAAAATCCATCACAAATGCACCAAAGTTCAACATCACAAGTTTATTATTACAAGTTCAACATCACAAAGTTCAATATCCCTACTGCGGCGATGGAGACTGCAGGTGTGGCCCCCCGGACTACGGCGAAGGGTTGACGCGATCAGCCGCCGGTGACACGGTAGCGGGATTGTTTGAACCCGCCGACGGAGGCTACACAAAAGAGAAGAGATTGCATATGTTAGACTCAAAATTAAAAATTTCGGCAGCACCTCCCCTGCACGGGGAGGTTTCCAACCTGCAAGAAACAACGACACGAAGGCCGACAATCACAACGGCACGAAGGCCGACAATCCCAACGGCACGAAGGCCGAAAATCACAATGGCACGAAGGCCGACAATCCCAACGACACGAACGCATTAAACTTTCATACTCACAGGAGTGAAGTGTCGAACCGGAGCTAGAGCTGGTAACTGCACTTGGACACCCGATGCTTGCCTGATGGTTTGCATGATCTGATACATGTCCGCAATCTGCTTCTTCGTGGCCTCCAGCTCTGCGGTCAGGTGCGCTTACGTCTCCCTTGTCTCTGCCAGCTCGGCCTGCAGTGTTTCAATCACATGTTTTAGTATTGCAAATCTGATCAACGTGTGTAACGTTCAATATACGACGAGCGAAACCGGAATTACCTGAAGTTCGTCGACCCACGACAGTGTTGGAGTAGGCCGTGCACGTATGGGAAGGCTTCTGGCCGTGCTCCGTGTCCTCACATCGGAGAGAGAGGGTGCAGAGCTCGAGGAGTCGGCGCCGTCTACAATCCACAACCGCCCGTGCTTCCTACCTTGCCCCAGCCTCACGATCACCTCTGTCTCAAGGGGCTCAGTGCTCAGATTGTGATCTGAGCCATGGAGCGCCCTAACCGCCTCCGCGTAGTCTCTAACCTTAGCGTGGACGCTCAAGTCAGAGTAAGCCTGGGCAGTGGCATCCGGGTTGAAGACGACACCGGATTTCACCGGGCCCATGTGGGACACAGCCCATGCCCCAAACTCCGACACCGCACGTCTGGGTGTGCCACCTCCTGCGAGAAAGATGGCAAGATGATTAGAAATCAGGCAAAATTGAGCGTTAGAATAGATAAATGACATCTCGTACAATTGCCCGCTTGAATGCGGGGAGGTTGCGGCTGCCTTGGTGGTGAGTTGGACCGGTCCTCAGTGCCCGCTTCCGCTTGCCTTGCTCGTGCTTTACGATGTACGCTTGGTCAAGGTACCTGTGCACGATCCTCGACCATGCCGATCTATGCGACATGCACCACGAGGCCGGCACCTACACATCATCAAGTGTTTGACATATAAGAAGATCAATTCTGGACCTACTAAATCTCAAAATGAATCAATATTATTCACCTACCTGAAGGTACTGCTCCTTGGTTAGCGCCACCTTTCTTGCGCCGGTTTTGTTGAGGGGCTCTTTCTTGATGGACCTGTAGTAGTCGACGTGGGCCTGGAGTCGCGCCTCGTGAATCATGTCGCCGACGTACTTCTTACATGCTCTGTGTGCCATCTGATCCGCCAGGGTCTCTCAACCTTCTTCGGCCTTGAAGTACCTCTGCATACAAACACGATGTATCCGTTCATTATTTCAATAAAAGACTTAACTAATGGAGGAGATGTATTGAGCTATGTTGTGAGACACTTACCCAAAAGTCCACCAAAACCCGCTCCTGCTTGTTGTCCTGCTCGTCATCCGAGCTAAGCTTGTACCTGTCCCACGACCAGGCCGGCTCCCACCTCCCCTCTTTCAAGTCCACAAGGCCGGGGAAGTGTTTCCTGCACAGACATCCCAGGACGATAGCGGGGGTGTGCGGGGGGTCAAGACCACCCGACAGAACTAGCCAGCCCCTGCATAAGTGATTAAGAAAAATTATCAGTTTCTCTTTTGATTTTCAACGTATCATATGAAGTACTAGTGATAACATCTATAGTTACTTACCTTCTTCCCACAGGATGAACCAGTGGGCGTCGGTCAGGAAGCAGAACTGGAGGAAGGCTTGTGGGACCTCGCAGGTAGGGAGCGGACTGAGCAGAACTGTCCTTCGTCTGCTGAGTCCCCTTGTCCCCCGATGGAGTGTTTGTGGTCGTGCCCGTGGCCGCCACGTGGTCCTCCGGGGTAGGAGACGGGTCCTCCGGCTGGTCGAGAGCCGAGGGAGGAGGCGGGTCCCTCCTGGGGCGACCCTGGCCCCTCCCCCTCCCCCTCCCCGTGCTAGGGCGACCCGGCCTGCTCCCACCGCCGGGGGCGAAGACATCCCCTCGCCTCCATCAGGAGGGCGTAGCCTCTGGTACACTGAGAGCACCTGCCTCGGTGAACGGTTGCCCACCATCTTTGTTCTGTCACCTGCAATGTACAAAGAATGAACAACAAGCGTTAGTACATACATGTCAAATAGTTCAAAATGAATAAACATAACAAAATTTAATAAAAAAACATAGTATTACATGGTTTAGGAATAATCTTCATGATTGGGGTCATAGGTCTCATCATCACTGTCAAAATTATCCAAATGGGCAACACTATCCGAAGGTTCTGTGTCTTCTTCATTGTCTTTGCCTAAATGGAATCGCTCAAGCATTTGAATGTCCTTCGGATTTAGCACTACATCTCCAGGGTCCTCGTCATCAACTGTTTCATTGTCTACTTCCATGGCGATCGTTACACCAGGTAAGACTATCTCAAAGCTCCCTTGTAGCCCATCTGCTTGATAGAACTCTCCATCATATGTGTTTGTGTCGAAGGTGTAATCTTCATCGTTTGGAACAGGTAGTTTATCGTGCGAAGATACCTGGTGCACAATAGACCAACCCTTAAGATGGTCTTTGTCTTGGCACGCGTATGGCGTATGATACACCTGCACGGCCTGTTGAGCTACAATATAGACATCTTTTCCTTTATAGACGGAATCATGCCTAATCTCGACTAGCCCAAGATGAGGGGTCCATCTCGTTCGTCCAGGATCAAACCAGTGGCACTTGAATATGACAGGAGTAAGAGGTACCCGGCCCTCATATTCAAGTTCATAGATCTCCTCAATTATTCCATAGTATTCGACGACATTAGTGCCCGGCGTAAAAACTTGGCTGTTGGTGGTTTTCCGACCGGGCCAAGTCTGCTCGTGTCTTGACGTGTGGAAGCGATATCCATTCACGTCATAACCGGTATATGACTTCACCCTTAACTAGAAGCCATTTTCAACCTGTCTCAACTTGTCACTTATGGACGCATTGGTTTGCGCCTGCAAGCTCAAGCATGATACATCGTTATACTATTGGAACGTACGAGCTACTAAGGAATATTGACGAACGTACAACCTTTTGTTTGAACCAAAAAATGAAATCAGGCCTCCCAGCTCCCGCTCCCTCTGAAAGAAGGGTATCATGTTCGTGCGGGGTAGGATCCCTTGATTGATGCCACTCTTGACGAACAAATTTCTTGTACCAAAGAGAATCAATGGGGTTCGATACAGAATAGTGACGTCGTATTGAAACAAGTTCGTTGAGAACTTACTTAATGAATGGCGCAACCTCGACAAGGTTGGTGAACACATATAGCATGATTCTGTGCCACTCTTCTGGATCCAATCTCTTGGGGGTCGATCCACTTGCGCTGCCTAGTTGGCATTTGAAAAGGCTGAGGGTCGATTCAACTTCGCCAGCATTGTAACGAGGGGGTGGATTATGCTTGCTAGGAAGGTTGGGCTTGTAGTAGGATGTCGTGAAGTTTGCAACCTCCTCCCGAATGCTTGCCTCTACAATGGAAGCATCAATTCTAGCTTTATTTGTACATTTCTTACGAAGAGTCTTTAGACATCGCTCGATTGAATAGCACCAACGGGCCTGCACGGGCCCCCCAACCGTGCCTCGGTCGGGAGGTGCACAATCAGATGCTGCATCGGCAAGAAGAAGCCGGGTGGAAAGATCTTCTCAAGCTCACAGACCAACTCAGGTGCCATAGTTTCCAATTCTGTAATGACGGTCGAAGATAGCTCCTTGGCACAAAGCTGGCGAAAGAAGTAGCTCAACTTTGCCAGCACTAGCCGGACAAGCTCAGGGACATAGCCTCGAACCATCGACAGAAGTATCCGCTCAATCTATATGTGGTAGTCATGACTCTTCATCCCGTTGACTCGCAGAGTCTCTAAGTTCACTCCCCTGCTCAGATTCGCTGCATACCCATCAGGGTACATTAAATTCTTGATCCATCGAAGTACTTCCCTCCTTTTGATCGATTTTCAAGACATAGGGGGCCCTAGGCCTTCTCCACTGCTTTCCTGTTGCAGGAGGCTGCATCTCTAGGTTTGGCCTGTCGCACAACGTCGCCAGGTCCACTCTAGCCTTAGGGTTGTCCTTAGACTTGTTAGTGTCCATGAGCGTTGCCCAAAGTGCCTCGGCGATATTCTTTTCAGTGTGCATGACATCAATGTTATGGGGTAGTAGGAGGTCATCAAAATAGGGGAGCCTCGTCAAGCCGGAGTTATGAGTCCACATATGTTGCTCACCATATCCCATGATGTGGAGATGTCTAGGTTTTTGGCATCCGATGTCACAACTTACTTGAAACCTTCTTAATTTTTTACCACAGCCTCCACATGCGATAACACGACGCCTCGACAAGTTTCGTGATTTTCAGACTTCGTTTGCATTTTATATAATTTAAAATCACATTTCCGGCAAGTACCTCGACATGTTACGTCAATGAGATGCTCGAGATTTCATGTGAGTTCCTGGATACGGCCTAAACATACCCTAAATATCATGAGTATCAATTTTTAGATGACCAAAGTCCATTATTCCATGTACCTGCAGTTCAAATTTGAAATATCCCGAAAAATTCGACGAAACGAAATAAACTAATGAAATATATGAAAAAAGTCAAAATTGCCCCAAATTTTAAAATAGAGTTTGAAATACTGTCACAAGGCTCCAGAAAAAAATTTGGGCTCAAAATAAAAAAAAATATTTTGCCGAGTGCCATGGGGGGCACTCGGCAAAGTGGGCTTTGCCGAGTGCCGGCCCAGGAGGCACTCGGCCAAATATGATTTTCAAAAATAAAAAAAATTTGCCGAGTGCCTGGCGCTGGCACTCGGCAAAATAAGTTTTAAAAATTTTAAATTTTTTTTTGCCAAGTGCCCAAGGCTTACACTCGGCAAAATATGTTTTTAAAAAAAAAAAATTGCCGGAGTGCCTGGGTGTGGCTCTCAGCAAAATAAGTTTTGAAAAATAAAAAAAATTTGTCGAGTGCCTATCTCTGACACTCGGCAAAATATTTTTTAAAAAATAAATTTTTTTTTGCCGAGTGTCATGGGCTGGCACTCGGCAAAATATGTTTTTAAAAAATAAAAAAAAATTGTCGAGTGCCTGGGGCTGGCACTCGGCAAAATAAGTTTTTTAAAATAAAAAAAAAATTGCCGAGTGCCAGTCGTTAGGCACTCAGTAAAATCTGACGGCAGGTGGCCGCCGTCACGGGCCGGCCACCTTTTGCCGAGTGGGGGCACTCGGCAAAGCCCAGTTTTACCGAGAGCCCGGCTTTACCGAGTGCCTGGCACTCGGCAAAGCCACCTTTGCCGAGTGCTTTATTTTGCCGAGTGCGGCACTCGGCAAAATATTGCTTTGCCGAGTGCCCTGATAAAAAGCACTCGGCAAAGTCTCAGGCACTCGGCAAAGTCCAGTTTTCCAGTGGTGGTAATCTGCAGACGAATTTATTAAGCCTAATTAATCCGTCATTAACATATGTTTACCGTAGCACCACATTGTCAAATCATGGACTAATTATACTTAAAAAAATTGTCTCACAAATTAGTCGTAATTTATACAATTAGTTATTTTTTAGTTTATATTTAATACTACATACATGTGTCTAAATATTCGATGTGATAGAAAGTAAGCTTTAGGGAAGAACTAGACGAGGCCGCAACGGCATGATGAGTCGATCGATCTGTTGCCTAGCTAGTTCTTGACTGCTTAATTGATTACAGTGTACAAGCTACGGCCGGGCAGCACCTCCGATCCTTGTGGACTGATCATGGGTTTTCTGGATGGATCTGCAGCTCCAGGCTCTCCCAGAAATCTTTATATATCAGCTCCAGGCTCCATGAAGCTCCAGATTCCACACTCTGCCTCTGTAACGTACGTGTCTACCTCCAAATTATAAGATGCTGTCTTTTTTAATACATATTTTTTGCTTAAATATATATTATGTCTAGATGCATATATATAAGTAAAAGTAATATATCTAGAAAAGTCAAACAACGTTTTATAATTTGGTACGGAGGAAGTAGTTATTAATTAATCAGCACTGTGACACTACATGCGTGATAACATAGAGTCTCATGCAAACTACTAAACGCAACAGCTGAGAAGGAGCACGGAATAATATTGTAACTATGTATGTCATGCATGCATGGATGGATCGTATCTGAAGAGGAAAAAAATGCTGCATTAATTGCTCAATTACCTTGACCACGGCGTCAAGAAAACCAGTCCAGAATTCCAGATAGACTAGCAGCTGAACACGTACTCCAATCATATGACGTTTAGGATCAGTTGACTACATGATAATGTCATAGATTTAAAAATAGAGGGAGTAAAAAGATGCCAGCACTCAGCTGGATCATACCCATGTGGATCTGCAGCTTTCTCTTCTTTTCTACAAAGCATAGTCACTTCTCAGATTCTTTTCATTCTAGCCAAGTTAATAATGATCATAATTCATAAAGAGAAAGCTAGTAATAAAAAGTAAAAAGCTGTTAAATTTATTTGTCGTCTGTGAGGAACCGGCAGGATCACCGCCCTCCAAAAGTTTAGTAAATAAATAAGCTAATGGGAGTTTACACCCTGGTTTTAGCCCCTTCCTCAATCGTGTTTAGAATTCAGGACCCGCAGACACAGGTTAGTAATTCCAAAAGAGGTTTAGTGTTCAAAAATTAATGTATATAAACTTAGGCCTATGTCTAATTAAAATTGTTTGTGTTTGCTCTTTCTAATTTATTCGTATTATAACATGGTAATCATATAATAATGTTGGTGTGTCTTGAAATCACATCATTTGCAAACCACAGTTAAGCACACAATGATCACATAATTCACATAATTAAAAGAGACTAGCGTGCGCCCCCACGCTTCGCGTGGGAAGGAGAGGAAAGGGGAAAAAAATGGGTAAAAAAAATATGAACTGTTCATTATCGGGTGAGACTGTTCATCATGGATCCGATTAAAAAAGAAGGTGGTACAGCCTTTAGCGGGTCGGGGGTACTGTTCATATACAGTGATATGTGAGCCCCCCCCCGATGAACAGTAACGTCGACGTGACCCCTCAAATTTATAGTCTTTTATAGATTACTAACCAAAACATCAGCGAAACTAAAGTGGGGATAAGATAAATAAAGAATGACAACCAGATTGACACATAGGAGATCAAAAAGATAAAAGAGTGGTATAGCTAGTTAGGAAGACAAAGGAATGAGAGTAGATTTAGTTGGATCACGACGAACATGTTCAAGATGTCTATATATGATGGAGGAGCTCAAGTTCTTTCTTTCTTGGATTTCAAATCAAGCAACTCAAGAAATGCACATTTATTTGTCGAACCAATTTTATGCAAGACATGCTTAAGAAGTTTGGCATGTAAAATGCTAAACCCATCAAGACACCTATGCTAACTAATGGACATCTCGACCTAAATGTAGATGAAAAGGCCATCGATCCAGAGGTATCGCCCCGTGATTGGATCCCTCTTTTACCTTTATGCATCTAGGCCTGATATAATACTTAGTGTGCAAGATTTCAAGCTAATCCATTCTGAAATATAGTGCATTCTACCTATTTGCAGACAAAATAATGGAGAGTGCAATAGACACATGCACCCCTCATTTAACTTCCTAATTTATTGAAATCTGATTCTAGTCCTCATGATTAAAAGGTGGACTCTCAATTCCCTTATATACAAAAATATGGCGAGTACTAGACCAAGTATTTCTATTTAGTAAATATTATCCTTTTGTTCTCTGAATACCTTATATTTGAGGATAAATTTCAAATGATAGAATACACTATATTATAGGACGAAGGGAGTAAGCTAAAACAGTATGAAAAATTTGATGTTGTGCGTGCGGAGGCGCAAAAGACATGACTGCTTGGCCCACAAGAAACGAGTTGAGGAGTTAGATATAATTTGTTTATGTGTGAAATAATATGACATACTTCAAGGTAATAATGGAGCCGTAGAGATTTGCAAACAGTCTCTTTGGGTAAACAAAAGCTAATAAAAGGCCTCAGCAAATCAGGATTTGTTGCATTTAAATACTATACAAAAAACAAGTTTTGTGCAAGTGTTGTGGTTCTGCACCGTAGATTGGTCTATCTATGGCATCTATGCATATATATACGACCAAGGTATATTTTAGTGCATAAGTGTATAGACTTGGTTGTTTGATGAACATATTGTTTGCTATTGTTGGGCCACCACCCATACCGGCTGGGTGCCATGGGTTTCACGCGCGAAGACAGTGGGCCGGCCAACGGACCTTCTTCACGTGAGCTTCGGGTTGATCACCTTGGCGTGCACGGTGCATTCGAGAGTCGATGGACCGTCGTAGCCTCGTAGGCCGAGGTCCCTTGGGTCTCAAGATGTGCAGGTGGGAGTGCCTACACCTCGAGGCTAATCTCCCAATCATGAACATCCTAATTAATGACAATTCCACAGAGTATTTGTGATGAGCATAGATTTATCTCGAAAAAATTCAGATGGGCCAATTCTATAGGAAATAAGCCCCTCTTGTTGGACTGATCATAAACTTAAATTTGTCATGGAACAACTTTGGTAGACATATTCCAGAACAAAATGGCACTTTAATTCGCTGTTATTGGAGTCTCTTGGCCTCTGAAACAACCAATTTCCTGGGGAAACTCCTAGTGCTTATCAAATTTAACAGGTCCTACAATATTTTACCAGGAACATCCGCAAAAAAAAAGTAATTTATCAGAAAAATACACTCTGAAAAATAACTAGACACTCTGAACATAGATGATCCGGCTTTCATGTACATCGGTAATCCAGATCCCTGTGGACATCCTAAACCTTTTTATGAAATTCTTGTGCTCGTGTTGTGCATCCTTTTTCTGGATTGAATCCACCATGCAGCCGGTGCCTGTTCTTGCCATGTGGTGTTAAATTTTGGCAGCCCATAGACGACAGAATTCCACACCACACTTCACGGCTGAAGTAGCAAGAAACCATGCAGCTAGCAGTTCAGCAAACAAAAGACTAATTGATGAAGGCGTACAACAGGAAGGAGGCGGGACACCGTGTGGACCACCTCCTTGTTGGCTAGCTGGAGGACGCGTTGATAGCTGAAGCACCAGCAATAAGAGATGGAGTGGACCCGGCGAGGAGATGTAGAATCTCACATGCTGTTTTGGAATCAGACAACAGCGTGGTAATTAAGTTGATGCAATCACCAGATGGAGGCCGCTCGGCGATCGCTGGAGTTTGGCACCATATCCAAGAGCTTAGCGAAGGGCTTTGTTTCCTTAGTTTTTACTTCTATCAATCGAGAGGCAAATGAAGCAGCGCATTGTTGTGCAGCTATTGTGCTTCAGCGAGGTTTGGAGTGTGCAAATGGCAGCACCATACTCCAGAGTTCTTGCGGGAGGTGTTAGGCTAATGATTGTAACCCGATTGTAACCCTGTAAACTCTGAAATTTAAGCTCGAGATATCTGCTAAAAAAGCTAGCAATTCATCAGATGAACGACTAATTGATGAAGACATACAGTAGGTGTTGAGTTGTGATCCAAATTCAGTTATGTACAAGATAAAGGCTAACTTCTGCCGGAGCGAAGCGAGGCCCGTCGCCGGGAGGCTTGGGGGGCGGCGGCGAAGGGGGTTATGGCAGGATCGTCGCCTATTAGGGTTTTCCATCTCTCTATATATACCTCCTGTAAGCCGTCGTCTTGGGATAAGAAAAGTTATAAATCCCCGATGTTTGTAACGTCACCCGATATAGTGAAGATTTTCTGGCTGGTGTCCGTGGTTTTTTCCCTTCTTCCTTGGAAGGGTTTTCCACGTTAAAATCTCATGTCCTCTATGTTTGATCTACTGTTCTTCGTCGTTTATATTGCCTAGTTTCTAACAGCAGGAAGGAAAGTCATCGGTCACCTGAGTACGGGGACACTATTGGTAGCGTGTGGGCCTCCTCCTTGTTAGATCCACAGTCACAGCTCTATGATGATTCCACGCTAGCTGCCCGACAATGTGCTCCTTCAATGACGACTTGATGGAATGAACTACTGCAGGCATCTTGACTGACTGACTGGGAGGATCGGAGGACGTGGAGTCTTGATTGTGTCTGTGTATGTTAATATGTATATACTGCCTTACTTAGAAACTGGAGTATGTTTGCATCAAAATACCATCACAATGGCCAGAATTCTACAACCCTCTACCTTCTGGCACCAAGCTGCAGCGCTCTGCTTCTTGCTCGTGGCCACCGCTGCAGCTACCACATCGGCGACTTTCATGGCCAATGCTGCGGAGTTTAGTAGCCGCAGTTGCTTCACGTCTGAGAGGGCCGCGCTGCTGTCCTTCAAATCAGGAATATTCGATGACCCTACGAATCGATCGGCTGGGCTCGTGGAGAGGCCACGACTGTTGCCTGTGGCACACGGTGTGCTGTGCAGCAATAGGGCAGGCCATGTCATAAAGCTCGACCTCCGCAACAACAATTTGGACGAAGGTTATTGGGTGTCTAGGGATCCTAACAACGTCAGTTGGCTGCGTGGACAGATAAGTACTTCGTTGCTTGACCTACCACATCTGAGGCATCTGGATCTCAGTGGCAACCTTCTCGGGGGTGTGCCAATGCCTGAATTCTTGAGCTCTCTCAAGTGCTTGAAGTATCTCAACCTCTCCTATATGGATTTTGTTGGTAGGGTGCCGCCTCAGCTAGGCAACCTGTCCAAGCTAGTTTACCTTGACATAAATAGTGAATTCAATTTTGGCAATAATGTGCACTCACTTGAGATTTCATGGTTGGCACAACTCACTTCACTGAAGCATCTCAACATGGGTCGGGTGAACATTAGCACAGTGGTTGACTGGGTTCATGTGGTAAATACTCTTCCAAATTTGAGAGTACTATGCTTGAAACGTTGCGGCATTGTGACTTCCGATCCATCACTATTACATCTCAACATTACAGCTCTTGAGGAACTCAGCCTGTCTGAGAACTCCTTAAACAGTCAAATTGCACCCAACTGGTTCTGGGATGTGACTAGCCTTAAGAGCCTTGAGTTTAATCGTTGTGGGCTATTTGGTTCCATTCCTGATGAATTGGGGAACATGACCTCATTACAAATGCTGGATCTCTCGGTTAACCATCTTAATGGGATGATACCGGCAACATTTCAAAATTTATGCAATCTGAAGTCTCTAGCTCTCTCTGGCAATTACATTGGTATGGAACTGACATATTTGATGGAGAGGCTACCAACTTGTGCGCAGAGGAAATTACAGGAGCTGGATCTGATTGATGCAAACTTGACTGGTAATATAACATATTGCCTAGCAAACCTAACCGGTTTAAACATTCTTTGTTTAGGATCGAGCCATTTATCTGGTTCTGTGCCGGTGGGGATTGGAGCACTTACAAACTTGACTTTTCTGGATCTATCCAACAACAATCTAAGTGGTGTAATATCACAGGAACACTTTGCCAACCTAACAAATTTGGAATATATCATTTTATCAGATAATCATCTACAGTTCAAAGTTGATTTTGATTGGGTGCCACCATTTCAACTGTGGGGTGCAGCGTTTGCATCTTGTCACATGGGCCCTGGATTTCCTACATGGCTTCGGACACAAAACCATATTGACGGGTTAGATATTTCAAACACAGGTCTCACTGGAACGATTCCAGATTGGTTCTAGGTTGTTTTTTCGAATGCTACCGAGTTGCACATCTCCTATAACAATATTAGTGGCGAGTTGCCCCTGAATTTGGACTTCATGTCATTGGAGTACCTATTTCTCAATTCAAACAATCTAACTGGTTCCGTACCATGCTTGCCTAGAACAATAGGGATATTGGATATCTCAGAAAACTTTTTAAACAGTCAACTTTCATTAAATTTTGAAGCTCCATGGTTACAGGTTGTGCATCTCTTCTCCAACCGTTTAACTGGGGTTATTCCTGCATCA